>JAOWBW010000306.1:930046-1098620 GCA_026119855.1 Campanula takesimana
ATAAATGACACCTGCGCACCAATCCTTTTGTGCCAGCTCATCGTCCTTGCTCAGAGCACCAACGTCTTGTTGTATGGTGCCCTAGGCACGTTTAATAAACGTTGTAATTGTTATCATTTATTTCATATCATAAAGAGATGTTTTGATTATTATTGTTGTTCATGTTTACTTATAATAATCTCGTCCCTAGTACTTGTTAAGCACTAGTATAAAGGCTAAATGATCATGAGATGATCATGTTAGATTTATGGGTACTTGTTTGAACAAGGTACTGACATGACCCGCTGTATGAGATTTATGTCATGGTCATGTCGTACATATATCTCATATTAGTATGTCATTTGAATCCTTAGACATGAAGTTTTATTAAGTCTTGCACTCGATGAACATTGTGTTTGACATATTCAACGCTACCTTAACACGGTAGTTATAAAGGGTATGATTGGCATAATCGGATTCCGTTGGGAAGAATAATAAGCTAAATGGATTGTCCCTCCATGGAGAGATGTCAAGCTTGGGCCCCTCGAAGGAATGATGTTGATGAAATGTTCGGCCGGACTCAAATGGATTGATTGGATCAATAGCATTTGAATATCAACATATTCGGAATCGAGAAAGTATTGAACAAAAACAAGTTGACTGGTTGACCATGACTTGTGTTCAATGACATCGTGGACAAAAGGGATTGGACATATTCTAAGAGGAATGCGAACTTGTATCTAGTTATACATTTGGGTAGGTATGACGGTTTGCTAGAAAATAATCATACTTGGAATCATTTTGGTGCCCATTGCCAACTTAGTATAATCTAGAGGGTCACACACAATAGAACGAATCTTAATAAAAGGACTATATTGGCATTTAAGGTCGGAGGACTTCCAAGGAATTTCTGGAAAGATCTGGGCCTCCTGGTCAACCAAGCGGGCGCTTGGGTTGCACCAGGCGGGCGCCTGTTCAAGCCAGAAAGGGACTGGAGTTTCTGCCCAAACAGGCGGGCGCCTGGGTGGTACCAGGAGGGCGCCTGGTGCTCCCGATTGGAAAATTCCTAATTCGATTTAGGAAGGTTTTGGCACAAGATTCCTATTTGGAATAGGTCTTAATTGTTATAAATAAAAAACCCCAATTCGGCCAGACCAAATGGACTAGTGCTTTTGTGAGTCTCAAAGAGTTTGAGAGAGATATTATTTTGTTCTAAGATATATTTGATTGGAACAAAATAATTACAAATAAATTCCATATAGTTCTTATTATATTGTGAAAGTGTGTTTCATAATATTGGTCTAGCAACCAAGATCAAAGAAGCTCCTTTGATATTCGTTCAAAGTGGGATACCGCTAGAGGGTGAATTTTATCATCTTACAAAGTTCGTGATTTGTCGTGATAAAGCTTCAATATCTACACCAAGACCAAAGAGAAAAATTCATAGCCATCAAGGGTTAGTTATTCTTCTATTCATCTTGTTGTATTTGATTTAATCATATGAACGGATCCATGGCTTTGGGTTTCTTATAAAATTTTAATTGCTATATTCCGCTGCGCATGTTAATTCGAAACCCAACAGTGGTATCAGAGCCCGTTCATGTTGATTAATTCAATACTTGGATCATGTTGTGTGTATATAAATTGTTTATGTGCCAAGCATGATATGAATATTGGATTATATGATGTTTATGTGTTTTGTGATTTTATGTGGTTTATTGTTTTTCCAACTTTAATCGCACGATTCAATCGCAATAAAATTATGGTGGATTCTGAATTATTTCGATTATTGATTTTTGATTGGATCAAAGTTTTAATAATCGGGGAAAAATAATTTTGAGACAAAATTTTCGAACTTGAAAAATTCCATACCATTCTGACCATACAGGCGCTCGCCCGCGCTGGACCAGGCGCGCGGCGCGTTGCAGGCGCCCGCCCGTGATGGACCAGGCGCGCGCTCGCTAGGCCAGAATGTTCTGATTTTGTTCAAAATCTGATTCTGGAATTTTTTCGATAAATCCACAAAACCAGTAACAAGACCACTTCAGACTTGCTGATCTGGAATGGGTTTGGGTAGTTGGTTTGTGTGTGGATTTTGGGGTTTGATTTTCCTATTTGTTTTAGTCTTGTGATTCCTAGATTGGTTCAAGTTTGGATGGCTAATCTGCGTTCACCGAGATTGTGTTTCCCAAAATTGATCGCAATCAAAGTTTCAAAGATAAAACGAAGTTAGAATTATGAAGAGTTCATAATTGCTAAAATTGAGAAACAAAGTTCTTGATTCAATGATTGGAGATCCATGTGGAATTGTGAATGCAATTGGCCTACGTTCATCGAGACCATCTATTGCTTAGTTTCGGCCACATGGACTACTTTCTTGGTTCTTGAATTAGTGCGGGATTGGGTTGCCTAATGGCTTAGTTCGACCGCACTTCTTGTTGTCTTGATTTGGAGATAATAACCAAAGTTGAAATAGTCTCTCCTCATAATTATAGAGAGAAACTAATGACACATAAATATTATGCTTAAATTAATGGATTAATTTAGTGGCTAAACTTGATGTGTAACATGTTTATATTATGTGCTCATAAATGTGTTATATGCTATATGTGATGAACCTTCAAAGAAAGTTTTAAGTATTTTTGCCATGCCATGATTAAAACACTTGTTAGTACTATAAGTGACTCTAATGTAGATTCGCCTAGCGAGATGCATTAAATTTATTTATGTATGAGCAAGATAGATAATGTGGGCACGCCTAGCGGGACCATTAACTATGCGTTTAAAATGGTTAGACTTAATTGGGCGTTAAAACAGTTTTGGGCCTAGGCAAAGATGAGGTTAACATGCTTTTTGAAATTGGATTCTAAAAGAATCTCATAAAAGGAACAAGAGTCATATGAGATATGATTGACAGAGTTGTCTACCTAATTAATTTGATTTTGTGTAATCCGCCTTAGCGGACTTGAAATTAAATAAAGTTGGATCTTAACCCAATTAAATTATATTATACATTGGATGTATATGAAGGTTATATAATTTAGTGGGAGTATTTGTTTGAAAAATACATTATTTATCTCTTTAATGAAAAATCGGTACTTATTAAATTTTGGAAATTTTTTGCATATTTGTAGATAATGACTAATAACACTCAATCAATGTCGTTGCGATCGATCCTTGAGAAGGATAAGCTCGAAGAGAATGGTACAAACTTTATGGATTGGATCCGAAGCATAAGAATTGTTCTTAGGCAAGAAGATAAGTTGTACATTCTCGATGGGCCTCTCCCTGCTGAACCACCGCCTACTGCCCCTAGGGTAGAAAGAGACAATTACAAGAAACATCGTAATGATTCTAGAGATGTAAGTTGTCTCATGCTTGCTGCTATGTGTTCAAAACTCCAACAAAGTTTGGAACATTTTGGAAGCCTATGAGATAGGCGTGGAGTTGAGAACCATGTTTCAAGAGCAAGCTAGGCAAGAGAGGTACAAGACCATTGTTGCATTCACTACTAGTAAAATGAATGAAGGGAAACAAGTGAGTCCTCACTTTCTTAAAATGAAAGGTTATGTAGAGCACCTTGAGAAACTTGGCTATCCAATCCCATTGGAGCTAGCCACGGATCTCATTCTTAATTCATTGCCTAAAAGTTATAATCAGTTTGTGATGAATATAACATGCATGGAATGGATAAGAATCTCTCTGAGTTGCATGGGATGCTCAAAACTGCAGAGATGAAAAATTGTGGAGAAAGGTTCTCCCGTGCTCTTGGTTCATGATGGGAAGAAGGCTAGTGCCAAAGGAAAGGGTAAGGCAAAAGTTGTCAAACCCAAGATAAGCAGGCAAAGGTTGCCAAGGCTCTCTGAGGCAAAACCTGATTCACAAAAGGATGCAATCTGTTTCCATTGTCAAGAAATTGGTCATTGGAAACGTAATTGCAAGGCTTTCTTGGAAGAGCAAAAGAAGAAGAAGAGCAGCAAGGCTGCGTCGACTTCAGGTATCTATATGATAGATATTCTCCTTTCTACCACTGATTCTTGGGTATTGGATACCGGATGTGGTTCTCACATTTGTCTAAATGTGCAGGGATTAAAGAATAGGAGACTGCTTAAAGAAGGTGAAGTAGATCTACGTGTGGGGAATGGAGCAAGAGTTGCTGCATTAGCCGTAGGGACTTATGAAGTCACTTTACCTTCCGGATTAATTCTTGTTTTGAACAATTGTTATTATGTTCCGGATTTAAGCAGAAATATTATTTCAATTTCTTGTTTGGATAATGAAGGTTTTAAGTTTCTTATTGAGAATAAGAAATTTTCTATTATTTAAATGATGTGCTTTATGGTATTGCTAATTCATTTAATGGCCTTTATATCTTGGATGTCAAGAATGAAAATAATGTCTATCATGTAAATAAGAAATCTAAACCTAATGATGTAAATCATACTTATTTGTGGCATTGCCTCTTGGTCATATTAATGAGAAGCGTATCTCAAAACTCCATGGGGACGGACTTTTGGGTTCATGTGACTTAGAGTCATATGATACTTGTGAGTCGTGCCTTCTTGGAAAAATGACTAAGACACCTTTTACCAGTTGGTTGAAGGGCAAGCGACTTATTGGGGTTGATACATTTCGATGTATGCGGACCATTAAGTAGCAATGCTAGGGGAGGATTTCAATACTTCATAACCTTCACTGATGATTATAGTAGATTGGGTATGTTTACCTAATGAAACATAAAAGTGAAGCATTTGAGATATTTAGAATATTTCAAAATGAAGTAGAAAAACAACTTGGCAAAAGTATAAAGGCACTTCGATCAGATCGAGGTGGTGAATACTTAAGTCAAGAATTTGATGATCATCTAAAGAATTGTGAATAGTTTCACAATTGACTCCGCCTGGAACACCACAATGGAATGGTGTGTCTGAGAGGAAATCGGACTTTGTTAGACATGGTTCGATCAATGATGAGTCAAGTTGATCTTCCAATATCCTTTTGGGGTTACGCCCTAGAAACCGCTGCTTTCACACTAAATCAAGTTCCAACTAAATCGGTTTCAAAGACTCCATATGAGATGTGGAGTGGAAAGAAACCTAGTTTATCTTTCATGAGGATTTGGGGTTGCGAAGTTTATGTCAAGAGACTTATCTCTGACAAACTAGCACACAAATCTGATAAATGTATTTTCGTGGGATATCCTAAGGAAACTAAAGGATATTACTTTTACAACCGAGAGGACAACAAAGTGTTTGTTGCCCGAACTGGTGTCTTTCTAGAGAAAGAGTTTCTCTCCAAAGAAATCAGTGGGAGTAAAATAAATCTTGAAGAAATTCGAGACCCAGAAAATAACATTGAACCAATAGTGGAACAAGAACAAGAACCACAAGGAGTTGTGGAACCTGTTCAAAATACACAAGTAACTCGAAAATCTAGTAGGATACGATCCGAGCCTGAGAGATATGGATTTCTCGTAACGGATAGTAATGAGGTAGAAATCATTGAGATGATGAACCGTCAACCTACCAAGAGGCGATGTCTTCTCCTGATTCGGACAAGTGGCTTGGAGCCATGGAATCCGAATTGCAATCCATGCAAGACAATCAAGTTTGGAATTTGATTGATGCACCCGAAGGTGTAAAAACCATAGGATGCAAATGGGTCTTCAAGAAGAAGACCGACATGGATGGGAAGGTGCATACTTACAAAGCTAGGCTTGTAGCGAAGGGTTATAGGCAAGTTCATGGTATTGACTATGATGAGACCTTTTCACCCGTAGCAATGATCAAGTCTATAAGAATTTTGCTTGCCATTGCCGCATATCATGACTATGAAATATGGCAGATGGACGTCAAAACCGCTTTCCTGAATGGAAAACTCCAAGAGGATGTGTATATGACACAACCAGAAGGTTTTGAACAAGATTCTAAGGTATGCAAATTGCAAGATCCATCTATGGATTGAAGCAAGCTTCAAGGAGTTGGAATCTTCGTTTTGATGAATCGGTCAAAGAGTTTGGCTTCATCAAGAACGAAGATGAGCCTTGTGTATACAAGAAGATTAGTGGGAGCATAGTGCTATTCCTTATTTTATACGTGGATGACATATTGCTCATTGGAAACGACATTCCTACACTTCATCTGTGAAGACTTGGTTAGGAAAGTGCTTCGCAATGAAAGATATGGGTGAAGCCGCATATATTCTTGGCATTAAGATCTATAGAGATAGATCAAGGAGGCTACTTGGTTTAAGCCAAAGTACATACATTGACAATGTCATTAGAAGATTCCGTATGGAAAATTCTAAGAGAGGAACCTTGCCCGTGTTACATGGAGTTTCTCTAAGCAAGACTCAATGTCCTAAGACAAAAGATGAGCGTGAGAAAATGAATGATGTTCCATATGCTTCGGCAATTGGGTCCATCATGTATGCCATGATTTGTACTAGGCCGGATGTATCTTATGCTTTGAGCATGACAAGTAGATACCAATCCGACCCTGGCGAAAATCACTGGATAGCTGTAAAAGCGATTCTTAAGTACTTGAGAAGAACTAAAGACTCGTTTTTAGTCTATGGAGGAATGGAAGATGATCTCGTTGTAAATGCTTACACGGATGCAAGCTTCCAAACCGACAAAGATGATAGCCGATCGCAATCGGGTTTTGTGTTTATGTTAAATGGTGGAGCTGTAAGCTGGAAGAGTTCCAAGCAAAGTACAACCGCTGATCCTACAACAGAAGCTGAGTATATTGCTGCATCGGATGCTGCAAAGGAAGCTGTTTGGATTAAGAAGTTCATAACTGAACTTGAAGTGGTTCCTAGTATTGCTAATCCAATAGACCTTTATTGCGATAATAATGGTGCTATTGCTCAAGCAAAGGAACCAAGAGCACATCAAAAATCCAAACACATACTTAGGCGTTTTCATATCATTCGAGAAATCGTTGATAGGGGAGACGTAAATATATGCAGAGTACCTACTGATGACAATGTTGCGGACCCGCTAACAAAGGGACTTCCACAAGCTAAACATGATGGTCATGTTAGGTCTATGGGTATTAGATACATGGGAGATTGGGCCTAGGCAAGTGGGAGATTGTTGGTAGTGGTGCCCTAGGCACGTTTAATAAACGTTGTAATTGTTATCATTTATTTCATATCAATAAAGAGATGTTTTGATTATTATTGTTGTTCATGTTTACTTATAATAATCTCCGTCCCTAGTACTTGTAAGCACTAGTATAAAGGCTAAATGATCATGAGATGATCATGTTAGATTTATGGGTACTTGTTTGGAACAAGGTACTGGACATGACCCGCTGTATGAGATTTATGTCATGGTCTATGTCGTACATATATCTCATATTAGTTATGTCATTTGAATCCTTAGACATGAAGTTATTATAGTCTTGCACTCGATGAACATTGTGTTGACATATTCAAACGCTACCTTAACACGGTAGTTATAAAGGGTATGATTGGCATAATCGGATTCCCGTGGGAGAATAATAAGCTAAATGGATTTGTCCCTCCACGGAGAGATGTCAAGCTTGGGCCCCTCGAAGGAATGATGTGATGAAATGTCGGCCGGACTCAAATGGATTGATTGGATCAATAGCATTTGAATTATCAACATATTCGGAATCGAGAAAGTATTGAACAAAACAAGTTGACTGGTTGACCATGACTTGTGTTCAATGACATCGTGGACAAAGGGATTGTGACATATTTTAAGAGGAATGTGAACTTGTATCTAGTTATACTATTTGGTAGGTATGACGGTTTGCTAGAACCTAATCATATATGGAATCATTTTTGTGCCCATTGCCAACTTAGTATAATCCTAGAGGGTCACACACAATAGAACGAATCTTAAATAAAAGGACTATATTGGCATTTAAGGTCGGAGGACTTCCAAGGAATTTCTGGAAAGATATGGGCCTCCTGGTCAACCAAGCGGGCGCTTGGGTTGCACCAGGCGGGAGCCTGTTCAAGCCAGAAAGGGACTGGAGTTTCTGCCCAAACAGGCGGGCGCCTGGGTGGTACCAGGCGGGCGCCTGGTGCTCCCGATTGGAAAATTCCTAATTCGATTTAGGAAGGTTTTTGGCACAAGATTCCTATTTGGAATAGGTCTTAATTGTGTATATAAAAAACCCCAATTCGGCCAGACCAAATGGACTAGTGCTTTTGTGAGTCTCAAAGAGTTTGAGAGAGATATTATTTTGTTCTAAGATATATTTGATTGAGGAACAAAATAATTCACAAATAAATCCATATAGTTCTTTTTATATTGTGAAAGTGTGTTTCATAATATTGGTCTAGCAACCAAGATCAAAGAAGCTCCTTTGATATTCGTTCAAAGTGTGGATACCGCTAGAGGGTGAATTTTATCATCTTACAAAGTTCGTGATTTGTTCGTGATTAAAGCTTCAATATCTACACCAAGACCAAAGAGAAAAATCATAGCCATCAAGGGTTAGTTATTCTTCTATTCATCTTGTTGTATTTGATTTAATCATATGAACGGATCCATGGCTTTGGGTTTCTTAAAATTTTAATTGCTATATTCCGCTGCGCATGTTAATCGAAACCCAACACGGCTAGTTTTAAGCTCTCTGCTATAAATAGCCTGCTCATCTTCATTTCCAAGCTGCTAGAGTTTGTGCTTACAAGTATTCCTGAAGTTCTGAAGTTTGCTGCTTAGTATTCCCAGATTCAAGATCAACTTCAAACCTTCATACCTTCAAACTCCTGCCCAGATCCTAAGCCTCATATCACCAGAATTCTTCGTGCTCTTCATCTCTTAGATTCATAGAGCCCAGAATTTCTGCCACCCACACACCTCTTGAAGCTTCGATCATATAGATCTTACTTCTTGAGAAACACGGTTTAGTCTAGGATTTGCTCTTCATTGATTAGATTTTGATTTGAGTTTTGATTCGTTGTAATCTTGTAAAAGCTCCTCATATCAATATATATCTCAATTAGAAAATCAAGACTAACCATCTTGGTAGAGGACGTAGATCTTTCATCGATCGAACCTCTCCAAATAGCTTGTTATTATTTCTGCTATTTACTTCCTGCTTAGTTATTTCTGAATTACTGCTTTGTTTGATCTTACTAGATTACTGCTATTGCTGCTGTGTTTGTTATTGCCCATTGCCTTGGAATCCTTTTTATCCAACAGTTTAGCCAAACCTTAGCGCGTGCGTTTTTACCCTGCGCAGTATACCCTGCGCAGTGTTGCTTTAAATTTCCGCTGTGCATCTCACACTCTCTCTGCGCGCTATACTTAGCTTATTTGAGAACTGTGCGCATAAGCCATTGATTTGCAAAAAGGGTTTGAAAAGAATTTTAAAACGCTATTCACCCCCCCCCCCTCTAGCATTTTTCATACCTTGTTGCCCCTTTGGGACCAACAGCTTGCTATCTATTGAATAGGGTTCCTAATAAAAGGAACAAGATTACTCCATATGAACTTTGGTATAAGAAATGACCCAACTTGACATTTTGCGAGTTTGGGGGTGTAGGGCTGTGGTTAGACTTCCAGATCCTAAAAGGAAAAGTTGGGAGAAAAAGGTATTGATTGCATCTTTGTTGGATATGCTGAGCATTCCAAGGCATATAGGTTTTATGTTATAGAACCTAATGAGTACATTTCTATTAATACAATTATAGAATCAAGAGATGCAATATTTGATGAGAATCGTTTCTCTTCAATACCTAGGCCAAAGGATATATACCAAATTCGGATGTATCTCAAAGGATGATCATTCAAATGATACACTAAGTGAGACACCCGAGCCACGTAAAAGCAAAAGAGCAAGAAAAGCTAAATCATATGGTGATGATTTTCAACTGTATTTAGTTGAAGGATCAAGAGATCAGGTTGAATCTCAATACTCTTATTGTTATAATTAGAGGAGGATCCAAGAACCTATGATGAAGCTATAAAATTGCGAGATGCTGCTTTTTGGAAAGAAGCAATAGACGATGAGATTAGTTCTATTATAGAGAAAAAACTTACTGGTCTTATCTGATTTATCACCAGGTTGTAAACCTTTAGGGTGCAAATGGATCTTCAAAAAGAAGATGAGATGAAAGTCGATGGAAAATTGACAAGTTCTCGATTGGTAATCCAAGGCTTTAGATAAGGAAGAGCGATAGTACTTACTTCGATACCTATGCACCAGTTGCTCGTATGTATCACTACTATTAGATTGTTGATAGCTTTGGCAGCTATTCACAATTTATTGATCCATCAAATGGATGTCAAAAACAGCATTTTTAAATGGTGATTTGGAAGAAGAAGTGTATATGAAGCAACCTGAAGGATTTGTTATGTCAGGTAATGAGCATAAGGTGTGCAAGTTAATTAAGTCATTATATGGGCTGAAGCAAGCACCTAAACAGTGGCATCAAAAGTTTGATGAGGTTGTTTTGTCCAATGGTTTTGAATTAAATCAGTCAGACAAATGTGTATATAGCAAATTTGATGCATCCGGCAAAGGTGTATTCATCTGTCTATATGTAGATGACATGTTAATTTTTGGCACAGACCAAAATGTAGTTGATAAAACTAAGAAGCTTTTGTCATCAAAATTCTCTATGAAGGACATGGGAGAAGCCGATGTAATTCTTGGCATAAAAATTAAAAGGTTGAACAAGGGAATTGCAATTACACAATCTCATTATATTGAGAAAATTCTCAAAAAGTTTAATTGTGATAATTGTTCTAAAGTTAGTACTCCTATGGATCCAGCTGAAAAACTTATGCCAAATACTGGTAGACCTGTGTCACAGCTCGAATACTCAAAAGCCATTGGCAGTTTGATGTATGCTATGATGAGCACTCGACCTGATATTGCTTATGCAGTAGGAAGATTGAGCAGGTTCACTAGTAATCCTAGTAGACAGCATTGGCATGCTTTAACAAGGGTGTTCAAGTACTTAAAAGGTACTATGAGTTACTGTTTGTGTTATTTTGGACAACCTTCTATTTTAGAAGGTTACTCAGATGCTAGCTGGATCAACCAAGTAGATTCATCTTCTACTAGTGGCTAGGTGTTCTTGCTAGGAGGAGGGGCCATTTCATGGGCTTCCAAGAAGCAGACATGTATTACTCATTCTACTATGGAATCTGAGTTCATAGCATTGGCTGCTGCTGGTAAAGAAGCAGAATGGCTACGAAACTTGATATATGAGATTCCATTATGGCCAAAACCGATATCGCCAATATCTATCCATTGTGATAGTGCAGCCACATTGGCTAGGGCTTATAGTCAGATTTATAATGGCAAGTCTAGACACTTAGGTGTCAGACATAGTATGATTCGTGTGAATTGATCATGAATGGTGTGATTTCAGTTGAGTTTGTTCGGTCTCAACAAAATTTAGCTGACCACTTGACGAAGGGGTTAGCTAGAGACTTAGTGAATAAGTCATCAATAGGGATGGGATTAAAGTCCATCTAATCCTCTAGTTGTGAGATACCCAATTCCCTTCTAATATAACGTTAGAAGTCTGAATTCAATGTGAAAAGCTCACAGGTGGAGATTGGAGCACATGTTATTATGTTTCCCAAGGTATGTGTTCAAGACCTGCAAGTGATAGTTAGGTTGAAGAATATCTTCTTAATAGTTCTTTTGAAAAATTGCAAATGCAGGTGCAAGATTAAAGGAACTACCTATGTGAACATGAAGTTTTGCCGCTTCAAGAAGCTAGGACTTGGCTTTCTATATGTTCATTAATGGATAGGGACACATGGTTTGTAATAGTGTCAGGAATAAACTTTAGAGTGTTGTAAGAAACTTATGTGTATAGTATCTTCAGGTATTCATATGAGTTAACGGGTTCAATCGTTGGGACACCCCGATTTTAGAATATTTGAAATGTGTATTGTACTAAGATGAAAATTCAATCGCAAGACATTTTCATTTATGCATTCGTTTGTTTCGTTATGTTTGCTACATATTTTATATGATTAGTAAATCGAGGATTACACTAAAATGGGGGGAAATGTTGGTGATTTTAGTGTCATCAACGATTTTATGTAATTGTGATTTACTAGAGACCAATGCGATTTTATATTCGGCTCGGATACGAGTAAGGGAAAGTGTGGAGTACACACTCGTTTGAGTTAATATGTTTTCGACCACGATAAAGAAGCAGGGGTCAAGGGGGGTTCAAGGGGCAGCGCCCCTTGTTGGGGTCCCGAAACCTAGACAGTATATTTGGTGTTCCAAATAATCTCCCGCCAGTTTTCCCACCAAAACCCGCCAAAACCAAGAGACACAATCAGTTAACAATTACGACTGTTGGGCTAACAGTCATGACTGATACCAGTTCTGCCCTTTCCGAAAATCTGTTTATAAACAGATTATTGATCTCAGTTTTACTGACGAAAAAACACACACAATTTCTCTAAGTTTTGATCTGATTTCTTTGCCTAGATTCAGATCGTTTGATTGTCTTATCCCATACAAAGGTTTCGTGTAACCCAGGCATATAGGGTCGAAATACTTTGTTCGGAAAGTGAATATACACAATTCAATCATTATCCAGGATTATCAATAAACCCTAAATTTCCAACATATTTAACTAAAATACTTTCACAATTTTCATTAGAATTTGATCATCCTCATAAATAATGTTTAACATTCCGGATCCCCACCTGAGTTAATAGTTAAAATGAGCATATCTTTTCAAATGATATATTTTACTCTTACATATTTAATTAAGCTTACTGTGTTCAAATAAAATGTACTCCTTGTGTCCCATTTCAATGGGCACAAATTTTCTTTTTGAGTGTCCCACAATGTGCACATTACTAAAAATGACAATTTTTTTTTACTATTTCTCTCACTCATTTTCTCTCTCAATTTACTTTTATACTCACAACACTTGCACTTTCTCTCTCATATTTACTTTTCATAGTCACAACATTTACAGTTCACTTAATTCCCGTGCAGGAGCCACTTTATGCTCATTGAAATGGAACGGAAGGAGTATTTATTAAATTGTATAATTTTCTTTTTCACGCTTTTTACCCCAAAACTTTCATGAACATTAAGAGATGGTCAACTATCTTACCATTTCCCTATAAACTTGCATTATACTACAAAATAAGAAAAAAAAAACTAAATAAAATTGTTTTTATCTTAAAAAAAAAACATATTTTGCCTGACAAGTAATTTTATCCATAAATAACTACTTCTACCTCATTCGCCTCAATTAATATCCAAAAATAATATAAAATATTTTTGAACAAGAGTTTATTTGAATTTTTTAAATATTTATATTGATATTGAAGTAATAATGAAGTACCATAATATTTCTATAGTAAGGATTTTGTAATTTTCTTAAACACGATAAAATATTGCAATAAATTAAAGGGGCATTTACCATATAGTCCCTCAACATAATCTTATTTACCTCTTAAGACAAGGAATATTTTAACTAACCATAGAGTCCCTAGCTTACATCTTCCTCAACATATTACTAACTACACTCTCTCAACATTTTACTTTCACCCCAACCACTATCCCCTTAGGCTATCCCTCACCACCTTCTCCAGTCAACAACTCCGGCAACCACCGTTTCCGGCGACCACCAACTCCGGCGACCACTCCAGCAATTTTTTTTTTTTGCTTCAGTGACCTTCCAGCAACCAAACAGTTGAGAACTTATCAGTAATTTCTCAGTTGTCAACTAAACTACTAATAACACGAACAATTCCGGCAACCACCAACTCCGGCGACCAAACAGTTGAGAACTTATCAGTAAGTTCTCAGTTATCAACTAAACTACTAAGAACAAGAACAACTCCGGCGACCAAACAATTGAGAACTTATCAGTAAGTTCTCAGTTGTCAAATAAACTTCTAAGAACACGATTAACTCCGACGACCAAACAGTTGAGAACTTTTCAGTAAGTTCTCAGTTGTAAAATAAACTACTAAGAACACAATCAAATCTGACGACCACCAACCCCGACGACCACCAACTTCGGCTACCAAACAACTGAGAACTGTCAACTAAACTACTAATAACACAAACAATTCCGGCAACCACCAACTCCGGCGACCAAACAATTGAGAACTTATCAGTAAGTTCTCAGTTATCAACTAAACTACTAAGAACACGAACAACTCCGGCGACCTACTCCGGCGACCAAACAACTGAGAACTTATCAGTATGTTCTCAGTTGTCAACTAAACTACTAAGAACACGATCAACTCCGGCGATCAAACAACTGAAATATATCAGTAACTTCTCAGTTGTCAATTACAACTCCAACCGCGACCAACTTTGGCGACCAACAATTAAGAACTTTTGAGTTGTTCTCATTTGTTTAGTAAAGAAATTACTCGGTTGTTCTCAATTATTAATGGTTCTAAGTTGTTAACTCATAAGTTGTTCTGTAGAAAAGTTCTCGGTTATTAATGGTTCTCAATTGTTGACTACTAAGAACACGACCAACTTCGACAACCAACAATTAAGAATTGTTCTCAACTATTCACTCAACAACATTGAGAAGTTCTTTGTCATTCTTAGTTCGTCAACCAAGAAGGTGACCAACTATGAGAAATTCATAGGCCTATTAAGAAAAAAAAATTGTTCTTTATGTCCTAAAACACTTGTTGTTTTAGATGCGTGCGAACATATTAAGTGATGTACACTGGAGCACATAGGTGCAAGGTTCTAAAAAGCGCTAGGCGGTTGCTAGGCGCCGCAGCAGGGCCTAGCGCCTAGGCGGGGTCTAAACGGAACTTAGGCGGGGCCGAGAATTCGGAAATAGTTATAATATCTTAGGCGAGACTTAGGCGTTTCATAAACGCCTAGCGCCTAGGTGGGGCCTAGGCGGCCTAGACGGACGTCTTTTAGAACACTGCATAGGTGTACTGTTCCAGATTTACTGCGTTTTTAAATATAATAGATTTCTACATTTCTTTGCTTTGCTCTAAATATATATTTTTTTCACTTAATCTTGTTATTTTTTAAAGAAAATAAAAATATAACATTATGTATATTTTTTTAAGTCAAGAAAGATCAATTGCATATACTATAGTTGTAATATTTTCTTAATTTGTATGTCATCACAAAAATAGTGAATCTTCAAATGGTACGGAGGGAGTATAAATAATCAACACCAACAAATGAAAAAAAATAACCCATGATTATGAAATCCTTAACATTGAATTTTATTAAAAATGAACATATTTCAGAAGTTTCCTTAAATAAAAATTAAAATATTCAATTAGAGACGGAGAGAGTTGTTAATTTCCATTTACTCCCTCCGTCCCACCCGAAATAAGACGTTTTGCCATTTTGGGTGTCCCACTCGAAATAGGACGTCCCAAAATGGAAAGATTTTATTATTTTTTTATTAGTAGGACCCACTTGTCATACTCACAACAACTTTTAATTTATTATTCCCCACCCACTTTCTCTGTCCTTCATACTCACAACACCTATTTTTCAAACAACTTTTTATATTAAAAGATTATTATTCCTTAATCACCGTGTCGGAACCAAAAATCCTATTTCGGATGGGACGGAGGAGTACTGTAGTTGTAAAATTTCAAGATTTGTTTATTTGTGTTGTGAATGTTTGTTTCACATAAGAAATTTGATTTGAACAGGGCTAATGGACTGGACGACCAAAGAGAGCTTAATAAAGCCATAGCTTTTAATCCCGTCCTGCAAATGCTTCATCTTCGAGCAGCGTTCCATGAGTCAATGAGTAATTTGTGTTTGCTCTAAGAGATTGTGAGGCAGCAGTCTGTTTAGATCCAATCCACAAGGACACCCTCGATCTTTAGAAATCTATTTAATCCAAATACCACACATTTAACCGTAAAAAAATGCATTACACCAAATAGAAGGTCCAGATCTGGAGAGAGAGAGAAAATCGTCTGCCGGAGTCTGCATCAGGAACAACAAATTAACCGTTAAACAGCGAGAGACGATTCAGACGTACAGATCTGGCCAAAGGGAGATGATCGGAGGTGGTAAGAGAGAGTAAGAGTGTGTTTTCCACTGTCAAGTCCAGCACAATCGCCGTTGCCCGGATCCACGTGGTCGGTGTCAACATGGGAGAGTTGTTCGAACGGCGATAGTTTTGAGGTTTCCCCGATGTATGGCCGGAGGATGGAGGTAGAAGGTCTAACAGAGGTCGGAGTTTTTAAAAGTATCCGGCGTGAGTGGCCGGAGAAGGAGAGGGTTTGAAAGGAGGTGGAAAAATAGAGAGAAAAGGGGGTGATTGCGGTGGGGGTGGTGAAATAGTCGCCGGAGGTGTGAGAATGGTGCGCGATGCTGCTGGAGTGTGGGAGGGATGACCGGAGTTAGGAGGGACGGCGAGGAAGGTAGGGTAGAGCGAGAGAGAACGTCTGTTTGGTGGGTGTCGAATGAGAGGATGGGGGAGAGGAGGGGTGTAATTATAAGGCTGAAGGACTATCTGGTTAGATAAAATATTTTGTGGGACTAAGACGTAAATTGAAAAAGTCCCTGTCTTAAAACGTAAAATAGATATTACTCAGGGATTAAGAGGTAATTTTCTCTAAATTAAAAAAACCGTCACGAATATTAATCCATTTCATAGTACAATGTAGGAGTAGAATATTCTGATAGCTCAAATCCCCAATTAACAAAAAAACGACCAATTGTTTCAAAAAAAAAAAAAAACAAAAAAAAAAAAAACGACCAATTCGAACCTCCCTCTCAAATCTCATCTCTCTCTCTCTCTAGCTGGTCAACCTTCACCCACGTTGTTTTCCGACGTTTCAGTCTACCCTTTCACTCTCTCGCTCTGTTATCAGAAATTCTCAAGATCTAACAACTGGGTCATCAACAAGAGTTAATCTTTCTGGGTAAGTTTTTCTTCTTCTTTTTATGTGGAAATTTTAACTGGGTCATCACTCAGAACATTGATAAATGTGATTATGTATTGTTTGTATACAGTTCTCATGTTTGCTCCGTTAATTGTTATGAGTTTTGCTTTGCGGTTCTGTTGATTGTTGGGGAAAACGTTGATGTCAATATTGTGGGATTTTTTTTTTTCTTTCTGTTTTTGCCTTCCCCCCCCCCCCCTTTTATTGATGAATTTTTGTTGGTGAAGATATAGATTCAGAGATTTGGGGTTAATTTGTGCTAATTAGGGTTGTTTTGGGAGTAATTTTGATGATTTATTGGATGGTCCACATTCCCAATGAAGGGACTTAAACTTTTGAAGTACCCCCAAACGAATGGTTCAGTGGTGCCAATCCAAAACTTACGAATTGACAGTTTTTTAATCCGTTTTAAGTGCTTAATTCTGCTCCAACACTTTTGGTCGAGTCATGGATAGGCTTTTGATTTTGATATGTGCTTAGGAGTGTTCTACCGTTGAGCAAATCCCAGTTTGTTGCTACCTCCGTCCCAAAATGAATGCTTCGGACCTTCATTTTGGGACGGATGGAGTATAAGATTTTGAATAGAAAGTGTAGGGTGCTGCTAACATTTATGAACTTGGGTTGAAAAGGTTATATATTAGGAAAACACGATGGAGCAATGGAACTCAAAATTAGATGTTGGAAATTTGTGTATATGGTTTCAACTGTTTCTGAAAGTAGATATCAAGATGTTTTTCAAAGTATACAATTTTTACCTTGACAAATTTATACAAAAGCCATTAAATTGGATCTTCTGTTGAAGATTATACAAGCCCCAATGGGCAACAATAGTTTTTCAGTTTCTATCTTCGTCTGTTCCACATAACTCCTTTTTCTTTCTTTTTTAGTGTTTCTTACTTATTACCAATGTTATTGCAGTTGGAGCCAACAATGGATAAACTTAAATTTCCGTCAGACAGTTTCTTAAAAGATTTCTACATCCCTGATTACATCCTCGTTCCTGGATCAAAGGGTGAGGTTCTTCCTGATGTTCCCTCATCCCCTATACTTGTGTTCATCAACTCAAGAAGTGGTGGTCAGTTGGGTGGGGATCTTCTTGTTACATACCGTTCTCTTCTAAATAAAAACCAGGTAATTTGGTTCCTTACAATGTTTCTTGAATATATGATGTCAAATAAAATTTGACTTTTCAAGTCTGACCTTTTTGCTACTTGTCTATTAGGTTGTTGATCTGGGGGAGGAGGCTCCAGATAAGGTATTACGACGGCTATATCTCACTTTAGAATCACTTAAAGCTAATGGAGACGTATTGGCCCCAATGATACAAGAGAAGCTTAAAATAATTGTGAGTTTTGTTGCATTTGACCTGCATAAGGTTGATCATTCCTGTTTATCGCTTAGTTGTTAATCTGTTTAGCAACTTCTTGTTCCCATATGCTCTCTCCATCGCGGAAAGATAGTCCCGTTTGACTTTTGATTGTCTAACACAAGTAAACTTTGGCAATTGAATGATTAAGTGATTTATCAGTTTCGATTTCATAAAATTTTATTGGAATGATTAGATTGACAATAATATTTGGTCAAAGCTCACTTGTGTTGACCATCAAAAGTCAAATGAGACTATCTTTCCGGGACGAAGGGAGTATCAATCATCTGCACAATTAATTGTATCTTGCACTTTTCTGACATGAAAGTTGGTGTTCAGGTGGCAGGAGGAGATGGCACCGCTGGCTGGCTGCTTGGAGTTGTTTCTGATCTGAAATTATCTCATCCTCCACCAATCGCAACTGTGCCTCTAGGAACCGGAAACAACCTTCCTTTTGCTTTTGGATGGGTAGGATAGTTCTTTATCTATGGTAGTGGTACAATATCCATTTACTTATCATTTGTTTTATCACCTTTTTGGCCCATTGTACTATATTGATGCTCCAGTACTAACCATCCATGTATTTTTTTAAGCAGTTTTAACCATCCTACTATATATACGCATTCGATTTCACCTTACCCTAACGACATCCAAAGAAGTTAGCTTTTGTTAATAAAACTTATCAAAACTAAAGAGAATATGCTAAAAACTAACGACATCCAAAAAAGTTAGATGTTGCGGGGGCAAAACGATTATCCACAGTGTTTTAGTAGAATGGCTGATAAGGTTTGTCTGTGGTACTTGCTGTTACTTTGCCTGTATCTTGGTGTTTCTTGAGTATAAACTTGTGCATAGAAACATTTTTTTCCCTTAACAGTATGTAACATCCGGTTCTGTTATTCAGGGGAAGAAGAATCCAGGAACTGATCGTACTGCTGTGCTGTCGTTCTTGGATCAAGTACTTAAAGCAAAAGAGATGAAGATTGACAGGTCATTCATCTCACATACTCCCTCTGTCCTATAACAAAGTACTTATTTTGCCATTTTGGATGTCCCATTGGAAGTACCACCTTCCGAAAAGGAAAATGTATACTCTACTTTCTCTCTCCTTCCCACTCACAACAACTATCCACTTACTGTTTCCTACCCCACTTTCTCTCTCCTTCCCACTCACAACACCTACTTTTCCAACATCTTTCCTTAATTCTTGTTCCTGAAAGCATATGGTGCTTTGTTATGGGAGGGAGTAGTCATTATTATTTAAGTTGACGCTTGATAAAGTACTACAATGATGTTGTTGATAGGTTTGAGTGAATTGCTTCGCTGAATTTATCATGCTTTATACTTCTAGATACTTTATTCCATCCTTTTTTTCCTTTGAAATATCGTTAAAATTTTGATTTATTTGTCTAGAGCCGATTAAGAAATTTGCTTTGCGGTCATATTATTCTGGACTTTTCCAAATCTTGAATTTATATCCTTCACGATTGTGATGTGGTCCGTAGCATAAACCTTGTTCCAGCTGCTATGAAACTTTATGTTTGTGTCTCTGTGCTAGCTAATTTAGTGATTTAACAAAGCAAAAGCATCTTTAATTAGGGAGTGTTTTATACATGGTCTTCTTTAGTTGAACAAGTCCCCTGTATATGTCACCAGCCAACCTCGATCTGGCTTTCAGTAATACGAATGGAAGATGCTATAAGTTACTGGATAGGGATTTTTACCAATAAGTCCCTGACAGAAGGTGGTATTTGCCAATAAAAACACAACATTTGGTATTTTACCTTAGGGTCCCTGGGTTGAAATCAATTTCACCAGTAAATCCCTCACACTTTTTAAATGGCAAAATTACCCTCTGCTATATACCACGTTGTTTACCCCTCTTGTCCCCCAAAATCTAAACCCTAGCCTCTCTCTCTCTCTCTCTCTCTCTCTCTCTCTCTCTCTCTCTCTCTCGGCGCCTCCCCCTATGCAGACCGCCCCTGTCGCACCTTCCCCTCCGGCGACGTCTTCCCTTCCCCTCCGGCACCGTCTCCCCTCCGCCTCCCCCTCCGGCATCGTCACCCCTTCCCACACCCGCCAAATCGTCTCTCACCGCTCAGCCTCACCTGCTTCCTATTCGGCGCCATCGCACCTTCTTCTGCAACAGCTTTGGTATTCTCCAAAAAGGCGTACGCAAGAATGGCTTCACCGGCCAAATTATCAGTTTGAAATTTTTGAATTTCTCCTCTTACTCCAATGGTGTTCATGTTCAGATTTGGAATTTTCATATTTCTTTCTCTTCTCCTTCTTGAACCATCTATGATCTGTTGTTCTTAATCTATACCCAAAATTGATTTTTTTAAAAAAAAAAAAAAAAATCAGATCTGAAGAGATTTTTGTGTTTGATTTGGAATTATCAGTTTATACTAATTTCATGTGTGAACAATTGAGAAAAGCATGTCCCAGTTATTATAATAACTGTGAAAAGTTGAGAGATGAATTTATCAGTTTTGTTACTCAATTATGAACAAATTGAGTATCAATAATGATAAATTGATTTATCATTTGTTTAAAAGACATATAGCATCACACAACTGTGAAATCACATAACTGTGAAATCACACAACTGTTCAAGCACACAACTGTGAAATGCATGTCTCAGTTATTATAATAATTGTGAAAAATTGAGGGATGAATTTATCAGTTTTTGCAAGTGAAAATGAATAAATGACACACCTGTGAAATCATATGATAACTGAGAAATCATACAACTGTGAAATCCATGTCTCAATTATTTTAATAATTGTGAAAAAATTGAGAGTTGAATTTATTAGTTTTTACAAGTGAAAAATAAAAAAATGACACAACTGAGAAATCAGTTGAGAAATGATTTTACAAGTGAAAAATGAAATTTTTATTTCTAAAATTGTGAAATTAATTGAAAAATGAAAAATAATTTTCTCAAATTTTTACTAGTGAAAAATGAGATTTTTATTTCAAAAATTTGAATTATGTGTTGAGTGTACTTGTTTGATTTGTATTGACGATACGATTAAAACGGTTGTTTCAGATTTAATTTTCGATTCTTAAATTTTGAGATATTGCATTTTATAATTTTGGGTGGAAAAAAAAGAGAGAAAGAGGGAGAGAGAAAAAACGCAACGTGCATATGCGCTTAGCGCTAACTAAAAATCGCGCGCGCGTCTGGGAGGAAGAGGGGCAATTTGGTCCAGCGAAAATACCAGGGACTTTTTGGTAGGTTTCCAAAATGTCTGTCCTTATTTGTCGTTTTTATTTGGGTGAGAGACTTATTGGTCAAAGCCTCAATATTTAAGGAAAAATCAAAGTGGGAATCATGTTTTTTGGTACGGAAGGAGTATTATATGATGACATGAGATTAGGAACTTCAGAACAAACTGTAGAACTCAAGATAGTTTTTATTATCTGTATTTTTCATTACGTTGTCCAATTTAATCTTAAAATCACAGAGTTTGCCTGTATTGTTCTGCCTTTAATTGTTCTTCTGTTTTCCACTAATTTTTGGCACATTTGGTCTATACTTTATATCTAAATTTAAGTTAGAGCTCTTCATCGTTTAGAGTTCAATTATTTTAATATTACTCTTTCTCTAATATGGTGTTTATTGATGTTTAAAAACATTCAGTTGGCATCTTCTTATGCGGATGAAAATCCCAAAAAAGGGGCCATGTGATCCCATTGCTCCTCTAGAGTTGCCACATTCTCTGCATGCATTTCATCGTGTATCTTCAACTGACGAAATGAACTTGGTAAGATCTCCATGGTGGTTTTTATCTACGCATTACTCCCTCCGTCCCAAAATGATCTTCCCTTTTGCCATTTCTCATTGTCCCAAAATGTTCTTCCCATTTATACAATTTGGGCTTAAAATGCATAAACAAAACATGGTAAGTGAAGCAAGTGTTCATTTTCTTAAAAGGTTTGAATAGTCAAATGGAAAGATCATCTTGGGTTAGAGAGAGTATATGCTTGCTGCTTAAACATATCATGCTTATGATTAACTGATAGATGCTGCCTGTAGAGCGTACTGGAGATACATTTGAGTGCAGGATCCGTTCTGAAGCTGCAGAATGTATATGTTTCTGCCGGGGGGGGGGGGGGGGGGAAGACATCTAGTGTGCTCGGTAGGGGATACTTGGCATGGTTCCTTGCATACAAGGACCCTTGGGGTAGATATACGGTAGTAGAGACTGATTACATCAGAGAGATAAATTTCTCTCTCCTCTCCCTCTCCCACCCCCTCTCTTGTGTAAGCAGTCTCACAACATCTCCTTGAATTCCAACGATCCTTGCCAAGTACAACCTCCGTCCTAGAAAGACAGTCCCATTTAGTTTTTAATGGTCATCACGTGAACTTTGAGTATACATTATGGTACTCTAATCTTCCCAATGAAATTTCATTAGGATAATTAATTTGAAACTAATGGACAGACAAGTATTCATCAGAATCAACACTACCACTACCACTACCACCATCGTAATTAGCAGAATAAACATGGCATCTTTCTTAGTGCTGCAAGTTCAAGGAAGAACTTTGTGCTCATGGGTATACCATGACAGCTGCCCAGCTGAACAATATACTTCTAAAATCGCACTCTCATTATTTGTTTTGCTTGATTGTCTCGTTTACAAAATTGGTGTTATTTCAATTAATCTAATGAATAACAGCTAATTACTTGCTATAACTTCAATGCTTTGCAGGAGGGTTATGACACTTTCCGTGGAGGGTTCTGGAATTATTTCAGCATGGGTGAGTGTACTTTTACTAATCAGTAAATAAAATTATTACATTTTGTTTAACCGAGAAACAAAAACAAAGTCATACATACCGAGGGATTTGAGTTTTTCCTGTTTTTGTTGCCTTGAATACCAATCATGATTTACTTGTATAACCTTTTTGCCCGTCTCTTGTTTCAAAATTCAAAAATTTAGTACACCAGTGTAAGAGACATTTGCAATAAATCCTCTCCCTCCGTCCCAAAATGAATGTCTGAATGTCCAAAAAAAAAATCAAATTTGCTCTTGATTAAGAGCAATTTTGCAATTTTTTGGACATTCATTTTGGGACAGGAATATTATGAGTTAACGATTAACTGGAAGTTAGTACTGTAAAGACATTTTGGGTTACAGCTTTCTCCTCTTAATTTCAGTTACCTAAGAGGTTGGAAACTCACTGACAATGAATATTCTTATGAATTTGTGGCACCGGTATTTAGAGTTTGGGGAACACACATTTATGGCTCAAATGAATATTCTTGTCATGCTCATAGTTTCTGGATGTATGAACTATGAACAAAAATGAACGACGAACTAGAATTTTATGCTGTTCGAGGCAAATCAATTTTGGGGACCAAAAATATTTTGAATTTATATTGCTTTTAGATCTGGCATATATTATCTATCTAAACCTAGCTTATTAAAGGTTGCAACTCACTATCTATTGTGTCTGTTGGTACTTTATTTCTAGCTCTAAAAGACTGATTGCCACAAAAACTTTGCCCCAAAATATTCACTTTCCTGCTAAAGATATCCAATTGTAATATAATATGCTTTGACTTACAAATTATATACCCTATTTTGAGTTTCTGGTCTTTTTTATTTGCTTAAACATCACATATGTCACACTTTATATTGCATGACTTGTTGATCACAACGTTTTTAATTCAATCACTTTTCTTATGTGTAGAATAATCATAGAATTTTTTATTTCCTTCTCTTTTTACAGGAATGGATTCACAAGTATCTTATGCTTTTCATTCTGAGAGGAAATTACATCCAGAGAAATTTAAAAACCAGTTGGTCAATCAGGTAACCCATTCTGATGTTTGAAATGCAGGTAACATCATTTAAAATTTAAAACTTTTTCATCTTGACCAGAAACTTTTGGATCTCTTTAAGTTAGTTTTTGAAACCCTCAACTGTCGTAACTTCTGAGAGTCTGACATGACCTCGAATGCCTTGGTACTGGGCTTTATACAACATTTTGTAAATGTCTTTTCCTCGTTACAATCTTTCGTTTAACCAAATGTGTGATTTCTAGCCATCTTTAATGATGGGGGACAGCATAAATTGTCTAGTATCCTTTTATGGTACTTTTTTTACACAAATTTCTGTATATGCTTAAATTGGGATTGTATTTGTCATAACACAAGTTCTTTGATCTGTAATCTCTTGCTTTTGCACATTATTTATGCAAGCATGTTGTTAATAAAAGGATGTTTCTTGAATGTCCTCTAGAGTACATACGCAAAACTTGGATGTTCACAAGGATGGTTCATGGCGTCTGTATTTCATCCTTCTTCAAGGTCCGTACTCTTGTTTGTATTTTGGTACATACTCTTAATACTCCCTGCGTCCCAAAATGATCTTCACGCTTTTTTCAACGTTATTACGAAGGAACTTTGAGCAATGATTTTAGGTTGATTTAATTATCCTAATGATAATCTAAAACTTGTTATTGATATCATTGTTGATGTGTCAATAACAAGTTTTAGATTTTCATTAGGATAATTAAATCAACTTAAAATCATTGTTCAAAGTTCCTTCGTAGTAACGTCGAAAAAAGTGTGAAGATCATTTTGGGACGGAGGGAATATGCATTAGGAAGAGAAACTCATGAAGGCAATCTATCTAAACACTATACAAATTCTGAATCATTAGTACACTGTTGTTTCCAATCAAGCTATTGGCTCTGAAATATGTTCATAGAGAAAAATTGATTTATGTATTTTCCATTGGTATGAAATCATTCAAATGCATGTCTTATCATCTGAGAGGGAGAGAGAGAGAGAGAGTCTGTGTTATGGTACCATATGGGCTTTCTTTATCCATGCTTCTTTGAGTTTGAATAATAGAATCTTGGTTTTCCAGTGGTTGTATTAATTCTATTTTCATTTATAAGCCTTCTTTAACTTTTTATGTTTACGATGAAAAGTAACTTTTAATTTGATGCAGGAACATAGCTCAGCTAGCTAAGGTTAAGATCATGAAAAGGCATGGCGAGTGGCAAGATCTCAATATACCTCATAGGTAAAGAATGTTCATTTCCCCATTTAATTCGTCAATTTTTAATTCTTTATGGATTAGTTTTTGCTACATAATTCTGTTGACATGTAATCCTTGTGAATACTGCAGCTGGAATAGATAGTTCCTTTTATAAAAAGTAAACATTTTTAGATGTCCGTCAAGTGAAAATTAAACATTATTTTTGGGACAGAGGGAGTGGTTATTTAGCTTTGAAGACGACATAGTGTTCGTGTAAAAATAATTTCCGTTAGATGCGTTTTAATATAAAAAATTGATTTCTGCAACCCGTCTTGTTTAGGCTACTATTTTCAGATTAATTCATTGCAAGATGTGCTATTAATGTTCATTTTTATGCCATTTTCTTGAACATACAGTATCAGGTCAATCATTTGCCTCAACTTGCCCAGCTTCTCTGGAGGACTAAATCCCTGGGGAACACCTAATAAGAACAAAACCCGTGATGTATGTACCAACATGCCATTTCACTCTCATCATTCTCTTTCCATCCTATTTTTCATTATAGGGATAAAATGGTAAAGATTTGGCACAATTTCCAGCATCTGCAATTCATTTGAGAAAAAGATTGTCTGTCGTATGTCTGATGACTATACTACCTTTAATATGAATTGCAGAGGGATTTGACTCCACCATATGTAGATGATGGCCTTCTTGAGGTTGTTGGCTTCAGAGACGCATGGCACGGACTTGTTTTGCTCGCACCTAAAGGACATGGGACTCGTCTTGCACAGGTAGGATCATAATTCTATTGGTTGTCAAATCCTAGGAATTTTTATTAATGCGTAAAGAGTTGGTAGTATGCTTTAGTTAAGTCGAAACCTATAACCATCTCTCAGTCATACCCTAGATGGATGATGTTGTTAATTTATTGCCCATGCCTCAAATGCCCTGTATACAAGTTTAGGTAATCTATTTTTTTCGTTTTTCGACATCATCACTTATTTATATACTCCTTCCGTCCCAAGATGATAGCCCTCTTCTATTTATGTTTCTCCAAAAAAGATAGTCCTTTTTCTAAATCTATATATATATATATATATTAAAGTTGGCCAAAAGAGCTATGGTATTGACATGTGGACAAACAATGGAGAAAGCTTGCATTTGGAGAAGCCACATCAACAACATACTAATAAATAAGTGACTTTTCATTTTCTTTTCATTAGCTAATACTATTAGCAAATAATAATAGTTACTAAAAAGGGTAACTATAATAGTTAACTATTATAGTAACTATAACTATTATTAGTAATAGTTAACTATAATAGTTAACCATTATAGTTAACTATTACTCTTATTAGTAATAGTTACTATTATAGTTAACTATTACTACTAATAGTATTAGTTAACAATATTAGTTACAATACAAGTTAAATATTACTATTTAATAGCTATAATAGTTACTATATTAGTCAACTATTACTATTAATAGTATTAGTTAACCATAATAGTTACTATATAGTTAATTATTACTATTAATAGTATTAGTTAACCATAATAGTTACTTTATAAGTTATTTTTTACTATTAATAGTATTGGTTAACTATAATAGGCTACATACGTTAACTATTACTATTATTAGTATTAGTTAATTATAATAGTTATTATATAAGTTAGATTATTAATTTATAATATTAATTAATCATAATAGTTACTATATCAATTAACTATTACTATTAATAATATTATTTTATTATAATAATTATATTAATAATTATTATTATTATATTAACTAATTATTGCTATTAATATATATATTAACTATTACTATCAATGGTATTAATTAATTATAATAGTTATTATAATAATAGTAATCATATAGATTAATTTTTATTATTAATAGTATTAGTTAAAATGATGATTACTATATTAGTTAACTATAGTTAAAATATTTTTAAGACATAGTATTGGTTTTCCGTGCAAAGCACGGGTTACCCGCTAGTGTGTTAAAATGATTAAACTTCCAAACTTAACCTTGTGATGAATCTGTTAACTGATGCATGGTTGTTGCGAGAGAGAGTTTAGTGGAAGTAACAATTGAACCTCGCTAAGGGTAGTAATGAAAATGACGATATGTTGTTAATATGTTTGAATAGCCAAACGAGAGTACCTACTTACAACAACAACAACAACAACAAAAACAACCCTTAGTTCCAAAATGATTAGGCGTCAGCTAACATGAATCCTCATATGGACTCGTCAAAGAAGGGATGAAAGAGAGAACAATGAAAAAAAAAAACAGAGATATGGTAAGGAAAAAAAAAGTGAAAGCTAATAAGATATTTAAATACCTACATTTGTGGCTTTAATCTCTTATCTTTTATGTATATAATTAAATAGGCACACCGGATCAGATTTGAGTTTCACAAGGCTGCAGCCGACTGCACATATATGAGAATCGACGGAGAACCTTGGAAACAACCTCTTCCTGCTAATGATGACACGGTGGTGGTAGAAATCTCACATCTAGGCCAAGTCAAGATGCTTGCAACCCAAGATTGCATTTCCAAGAGCGTTTTGGATCCCTCTACTCCTAGTAGTCATGGAGCTGATGATGACGACAGTGATGAAGAAGAAGATTCAGTTGGTGGTGGGGAAGAGTGGAGAAAATTTGGTGCGGCTGACACATTTCGGATTCCAGATGAAGTTGACATTGCTCACCTCAGTTAGGATTCGTGTTGATATTTGATTATGATTATGATTCTGATTCTGATTCATTTTATTTACTACCTCTGTCCGAAATTACTCTTGATCAAGAGCAATTTCAGACATTCATTTCGGGACGGAGGGAGTACTTGGTTTCGTGTTTGATTTGTGATAGGTTCTGATTCTATTGGGGTGTTACGCTTCCTTAAGTGGGAAATTGTAAAGTGCAGTAATTGTACATTTCTTTTCGTTCCGTGAATTTTTAAAAATATTGGATTGGTTGATTTGCTTGAAAATATAAATCAGAATATGTTTTGGTGTTTTGTCGAAAACATATAATATAAATATGCACCTGAGCTTAGGGACCAGGTGTAAATATGCATTTTAATTTAAACTCATGAAAAAATGAAGGGAAGGATGTTATTTAATGATGTTAAGGGCACATCTTCTTCATCTAGTGCCTAATTTGGGGCATATTTATGTATTTTCCCCATTGTCAACCTAATTTGACTTGTATTTCACGTTGACTTGGAGTAATCTTTCATATAAAAAGGCAAATGATGGAAAGAGAAAGACTGATGAAATTGCCAGGAAAAGATTGGAATTAGATGCTGTATTGAATATTGATTTCTATGCATCTCAGGTATTGCATATAGGCGTAATATGTTACAAGTTGGACAAAAGAAAAAAAAAATTGTTACAAGAAAAATGACGGAAAAAGGAGAAAAGAGAAAAGAAAAACAAACTTGACTTCAGCAAAGCAGCTATCAACTCAACTCTATCTTCAAAAGAAATCAAAAAAATCCTTCAAGTTTGATACCGCATCACTGGATCATCTACTTCCCCAATCATTTCGTAAAAGCCTCGTTCGCTTTGTGAGGTTCTGACCTCTCTTCTCTTTTCTTCTTCTCCCTGGCGTTAAAACAATGGACAAGATTTTCCAACATTATTAGTGGATTTTTTTGAGAAAATGAAATGAAGATAAAATAAACTGGAGACATGTAATATAGTTAACTATCTCTTGGCTAAATGAAGATGTACCACTGAAAAAGATCAAAAGACGCAGATAAATGTTAAAACATTCCCACGGAATATGGCCGATCCATGTCTAAGGTATTTTATCAGTTTTTTTATTTTTATTTTTACTGCATTCATATAGGAAAAATAACTCAGAAATGACATTTGAAAGAATATAATTACCTGGCCACATATTCCTTTAAGAGCTCCTTTGATTGAACCAACTTAGAGAGTAGATTGCGATAAATATCAAGATCTCTGTCCACATTTCTTTTGGGTATATTCAATGCGGCACATAGCTGCATACGAAACAACAAAATTAAACTTCATCTTTCTGTATCATGAATATATTCGACATGCTAATCGTTAATATTCCAATATGGCGAATATTAGTATTATTTGTTACTCCCTCCTTCCCAAAATGGGTTTACTTTCAGATTTTAATCCCTCCTTCCCAAAATGACCTAACTCTGAAAGGTACTTTCAAACTTGCATCTAATGACACAAAGGACCATAGATTTACATATATGACCATCACCTGTGTGGAGTGCTATCCTAAGCCAACAACAAAATCAACATACTCCCTACATCACATTTCATATTAGACATTTTAAGGGTAGCACAATAACTAAGGACAAGTGTATAATACTCCAGAAAGATAGTCCCATTTTGAGTTTTTATGGTCAACAAAAATAAACTTTGACCAAACATTAGTGTCAATTTAATGATCACAATGAAATCCTAAAAATTGTTATTGATATATCACTTAATGATTTATCAATTACAAATTTTAGAATTTCACTAGAATGATTAGATCATCACTAATGGTTGGTCAAAGTTTATTTTTGTTGACCATAAAAAGTCAAAATGGAACTATCTTTCTGGGACAGAGGGAGTATTAAGGTAGTGTATGATAAGTATAGTAGGAGTTGTTAGTGGGGTGGTGAATAGTAAGTAGGGGTAGTTGACAAGTGGGCCCCATTGATTAAACAATATCAAACCTCAACAATCTGTTTTGAAACTTTGGCTTCTTTAATACTCCCTCCGTCCCGCAAAGATAGTTCCCATTTACCATTTTTATTTGTCCCATAAAGATAGTCCCATTTCTGTAGTTGAGGGGTCAAATTCATTGAACTTTCATAATTGCCATTGTAATAATAGCTAAGGATGAGAGGTGAGAAAGAGAGAGCATGAGGGGACGATGAAGAAGAGAGGATGATAGTGTGATGTAAACGCAGCGGAATAGTTAACAAGAATTGATCTACGAACAATTCTTCTGCAAGGATTAAGGAATCCCAAACAAGAAATCAACAAGAAATCTTGAAAACCAAAAGGTTTAACTAATATTGCAATTGCAATTTAATTTTTTATTAAAAATAAAAGCTGATTTTCGGAATACAACTTGAGGCCTATTTTATAGTGCCCATAAAACTTGAAAAACAATCCTAAACCTTCTAGGAATAACCCTAACCTATATGGTAACATAATAGGACTTAAAAATAGCAAAATAACTCCTAATCCTACTCTAAAACATACTTTAAATGACCCATCAAAATTAATGACGAAAATACTAATAAAAATACTAATTAAAACTAAACTAATAATAAAATACCAATATAATTATAACATGTGATATACTACCTCCGTCCCAACTCACTACGCATCTTTACTGTTTGGCACAATATTTAAGGAGAGATTATTTATATTCAAAAGTATTGTGAGTGGAGAATAATGAGTGGTTGGGAGGAAGAAAGAGAATGAGTGGAGAATAATGAGTGGTTGAGAGGAAGAAAGAGAATGAGTGGAGAATAATGAGTGGTTGGGAGGAAGAGAGAGAATGAGTGGAAGATTATAAAAATAATAAAAAACTTTCCTTTTTTGGATTGTGCACATATCAACGACACCCACTTAAAAGGTAAGTGTGCACATTGAGCTGGGACGGAGGTAGTAATTATATTCCCGTATTGCATCATTCACCACCGCTTCAAAAGAACTCGTCCTCGAGTTCGTTCTTGAAATTTGAAAGCGTCCACTCCACTTGAATAAATACTTGGAATAAACACATGCTTGTCCGCGCAGTAAGAAATCTGGTACTGCTGCACCCGGTAGGAAATAAGACAACCGTTGAACACCGCATTGAAAATAATTAACCTTCCAGGCGGATTGCCGAGCACGGTCGTGCCCTTGATATGGCACGGTCATGCCAAGCAATTCGAGCTCTTTTGTCTTGCTGGGACGCGATGATCCGGGCGGGTTTGTATATGGGTGCGGTCGGACCAAGGCACTAGGTGCGGCCGGAGCTTGTCCAAGGTCCGGGCGGATGTGTGCTGGTTCCTGGGAGGGCTGGGCTGGTTCCTAGCTTGCGTTTTGTGCGGGGCTAGGGATTTCTATTTTGCTTCCTGCATCTGTCGCATCCAACCGCCAATCCTCACATTCTGCCGTCACCACCACTTCAAAAAGTGGCTCATTGGATTTCGGTTCGGAAGTAATCTCTCCACCCACGGAAAAATTATTACCAACCGTATTGCTTACGACATCTTCAATCAAAGTTATTGGTGCTTCCAAGTCACGAACCTTCTTAGTCCACCAAATTTCTTGAGCAACCATTGTTCGAAAAATATAGAGCCATAGATTTGCATGTGTCGAACATACTCAACCATGAATCTAGCATGATCCAAACTATTGTTGTTGGTGAAAGAATCTAGAATATTTCGTGCCTCGTATTTTCCTTCATGAACTGATGGAATATCCGCCTGAATATGAGGTTGTTGTGCCACCGGAGGAGCTCCCATGTCCTCTCCACCATCATTAGCTCGAAATCCCCTTCTAACCGGTTCATCATGATGGAGGTTATCCCCACGAGGACCATGTTGGCTATTCGGGTTGCCACCACCGCCACCAACTCGCAATCCCGCCAAGGCCGCTAATAATTGGGTATGTTGTTCGCGTCGGAGAGCTAAAGCCTCCTGTGCATGACGCTCCGAACGTTCCCTAGATTCGCGATCTTGAGTTGCTATGCGCTCTAGGATAGTTGCAAGAGTGGAATGAATGGCTCCGTCGTCTCCACCAGAATTGGTCATCGTTCAAGGATCGTTCCCTTTTCTGATACCAACTGATGTAAACGCAGCGGAATAGTTAACAAGAATTGATCTACGAACAATTCTTCTGCAAGGATTAAGGAATCCCAAACAAGAAATCAACAAGAAATCTTGAAACCAAAAGGTTTAACTAATATTGCAATTGCAATTCAATTTTTTATTAAAAATAAAAGCTGATTTTCGGAATACAACTTGAGGCCTATTTTATAGTGCCCATAAAGCTTGAAAAACAATCATAAACCTTCTAGGAATAACCCTAACCTATATGGTAACATAATAGGACTTAAAAATAGCAAAATAACTCCTAATCCTACTCTAAAACATACTTTAAATGACCCATCAAAATTAATGACGAAAATACTAATAAAAATACTAATTAAAACTACACTAATAATAAACTACCAATATAATTATAACATGTGATATAATTATATTCCCGTATTGCATCATAGTGATGGAAATGAAATTGTGGTGCTAATATGTTTGAATGGTCAAAGGGAACTAACATTATTGGACGGAGGGAGTAGTACTTAATAATTAGGATTTATTCCGCTCTTATGCAAGCTCCCAAATCATGACTGCACAATAATCTGGCGGGCCCACGCATTGGGTTCCGTTTACAGTAACTTCACTTCTGATTTCCACCTTAAACGGGCAGCTGATAAGGGCATTATAGGGGGACACAAGACTTCCAAAGGACTCTCTCATAGCAGCCCAAACATACTGTTAAGCTCACCACTTATAGGACCATTGTAGGTTTTCAGATTGGTGGCTAAGTGAACTTTTTCACAAGAGAGGAAGAGGTCATCATTATTAATTATAAAACCCCGCTCTCCTCCAAAGCACTATATGATATAGTTGAATTTCGGGTTTCTTGTACTGTTTTCTATATGATTCGTTTGTTTCATCAAAAATCTTGTTTCCATTTTTCCTATGCCAGGGTATACTTTTACAATTTCTAGTAGATTTCAAGAAATGAATTTCATGGTATAGTTATTTGATCACTTGGAATGTTCTGAGATTTACCTTCTCTAAAACGGTAGGTTCCGTTGCATTCGACAACTCAAGAAGGCGAAACAGACCAATGGCAAAGAATCGGCTGTAGCTAAACCTTCCCTTATCCCCAGCTCTTTCTGCAATGTCTTTCAAAATCCCTTCAACTTCTCCGTCCCTGGATGAAAAATCAACTAAAGTGCTGGAAGTCTGAGCACGAGCCCACTCTTCCAACTTTTGTGCATCAGCCCTGAAGAATTTACATTTGAAATGTCAGTCCAATAGTAGAGAAGCAGTAGTATAGCATCAAACCCCTTTTACAGAATACTAAACTACAGAAAAACCTGGATTGAATACCTTAAAATCAATTAGAAGGCCAATGTCACATAAGAAAGTAAAAAAATATAGAGAAATATGGAAAAAAAGTAGATTTTTCAAAAAAAAAAAAAAAAAAAAAAAAAAGACAGTCTGGCTTTACGAATTAACTTATTCTCCACTGAGAGGCCAAGACAACCAGTCTTCAGGTCCTCTTAAGCCAAAATTTATTTGCTCACTGGGTCCGATTGTAGTTCTTTAAAATTTATATACTAATAAACCCTACATCAGATATCTCATTCAAGCCCCAGAGGCAATCCATATATGAAGGCGAGTGCATTATGCAATGGAGTATAAATACAAGACATACTCCCTCCATCCTGGAATGATGTTCCACTTATCTGGTTGTTACTTTGAATGATCTCTGAGCAATAATTTTAGGTTGATTTAATTTTCCTAATGAAAATAAAAAAAAATGTTATTGATACACCATTATAAATACTATCAATAACAGCTTTAGATTATCACTAGGATAACCAAATTAATCTAAAATAACTGATCAATGTTCATTCAGTAACAACTAAAAAAGTTGAAACATCATTCCGGAACGGAGAGAATCTAACTCATAGGAGTACCCATAATAAATCCAGAACAAGTCACATCATTATCCTATGAGCTCAACTACTAGTTCTAGTTATCGATGCACATTTACAATAAAGAGCATCAATATTTTTGAAAGGCCTAGAGGAGAAATCAAAACACCAAAAAGAAGCCAAATAGAGAAGGAATGAGTTAAGGGACTCTGTAGACAGGCCTGTATTGCTGTGGATCCTCATTTAGTGCTTTAATATATGCTTGGAAGATAGCTTCTCGGTCCTCATCACTTGGATACCCTTCCATAAGCTGATCATAAACAGTAACAAATCCAAGGGCAAAGACGGAATCATAACTATATGACTTCTTGTATCTCATTAGGTGTTGTAGAACTATCAGCTCTTGCAGCACCGTGTTGTAGATGCTTGGTATTGGCCGTTTGTAAGCCTTGAGGAAATTCAATTTTGTCTCAGAGACAGTGGGCAGCTCTGAATATTAATTGCGACAAATAATCAGCAAACTAAGAAAGTAAGAACCCTCTATATTAATAGTAAAAAAAAAATGTCTTTCGGACTTCTGTGAGGAGGCTCTTAAAACTATACTACCTTCGTCCCAAAATGAATGACCTTTTTGTCGGAAAATGAACGGCTTTTTTTATTACAAAAATGTGTCCCTAAATGACTTTTTACCATTTGTTCCAAATTTCATTTTATATTTGCAAAACTAAAAGTTAGAAAGCGGATAACAAGAATATTTATGAAATTTTACTATCAAAAGTCAAAATTTTTAGAATATCCATTAAAAAAAGTCATTAATCTTGGGACGGAGGGAGTAACTTAATGACCAAAACATTTAGCCATGCCAAACGATCTCATTAGTCAGAAGATAGGGCCTAAGAGGTCTAGCTCAAGCGGAATCCGGTATCCTTTTCTATATGAAAGGTCAGGGGTTCAATTCCCAACAAACGCACTTTCAATGGCACTCTTGTAATAGCTTAAGACATTCATTAATAAAAACTCAATTTAAAAAAAAAAAAAACACATTCGTCAGGAAGATAGGGATATTAAGCATCTCAAGACTAACCCCTTCAATAAATACCTTTCTCCTTGCTAAGGTCATAAAAGAAACACAAATTTGCATATCCATGCACCTTCAGGAGCTAATGCGGTTTGTAGTCTTCACTAAATATCGTAGCCTCATGTACACTTGCAATGATATTATGTAAACATTGAAGGTCTGTATATGTGCAACTAAAAGCTTATAAGTCAACGTCCTTGAATTCCCTAAACAACATAAAATTGAAATCATTTTGCAACAGAGGTAGTCTTATTTATCACATTACTTTACTTGCATCAAGTCATGAACAAGTCACACCAAAGAACCGGAATAGGAGTTGGCTTCTTGGTCACCAAAAGTTTGGAATAAAGCAAGGATTGTTGGCCTTTCTTCCCCCTCAATTGAGAGTTTATGAAAGCCAGACCCACAAAAATTGAGTAGAAATAGACTAAGGAATAACTTAGTAAAGTCAGATGGAAAGGATATTACGGATAAGTACAAAACAACAAGATTTACAAAAATGTAAGAAAACAAACAAAAGAGTCTTGCTAGTAACCTAATTGGTCGTGTTGTGAATCACAAACACGACATCGAGTTTTGCTCATGATGCGATTCGAACTCTTGACGTCATCTATGTGACTCAGATCACTGACCAATTGTGCTACACACGCAACTCTGCCCAAATACAAGTTTCAAAGTTAATATCATTTGGTAAAAGGATACTGCATTAAAATAGAAGATGTAGATAAAGTTCCATGTAAGCAAATTTTAGATTACGTACGCATACAAACAAATACTGAAGTATATTTGATCATAGGAATAACATTATCATTAATGACAAGCACATACAGGATGGTGGATAAACTTAAGAGTGAACATATGCATGCGTGTGTGTATGCATGCTACATCTCCTCACTGAAATAGGATCTAGCCCTATTTTCCGCGAAAGTCTGCCTGAATGGTTTTTTTTTTCACTTTCTCCCTAATAGATACCCATTTTTACTTTCACAAAATAAGTGGTAGGCAAGACCAATGGCGGATCTAAAGCCTAGTATATGGGGGAAATTATCCCCATTTGATTTAAAAAGCAAACAAATTATCAGTGTATTTTTGTTAAAAATCTTCAAAATAAGGGATCTTTGTGAAATGAATGAGATTTTACCCCTGTTTATGTAAATGGAAAAATACACTATTTTTTATTTTGCCCCTTCCAATTAGTGAAATAATTTTTACCCCCTTTCACCAAAAATCTGGCTCCGGCAACGGGGTAAGCCAACATTTATATACCTCAAATCAACAGCATGCATATTTGAATCGTATCTTGGTTGATTAATTGAACAGGTTAGCAATGGTAGAGGATTATCTAGTCAGATTTGTTTCTTCTTATTCGCTAGGATCGTGTTTGACATTGCTTCCATTGGCAAATATTAGATTGATATGACACTAAATGCTTCTTAGTTACTCCCTCCGTCCCATTTATATTGGCTACCTTTGTTTTTTTTTGGTCAAGACAAGTAAACTTTGACCAACATTACTGTCAGTCTAATCATACTAACCAACTTTTAAAATATGATATTTATTGATAAATTACTAAGTGATTTATCAATAACAATTTTTTTAAAATTTCATTAGGATGATTAGATTGATCGTAATGTTTGGTCAAAGATTATTTGTGTTATGTTAACCAAAAAGTGACCAATATTAATGAGACTGAGGGAGTATTTAATAATGGTCATTCCTTGATAGTTCAAATAGCAAGAAAAGGAATCACAACTCGTTCACAACAAACAAGCAGTAAATATATCACAATATACTCCAAGGTAAATTAGTTCTCTGAATGAAAACCAAACACAGTAGCACAAATTAAAACACACCTCAAAATTAAATAGTCCCTCCGTTCCAAAATGAATGACAGACATTCATTTTGGGACAGAGGTAGTAACATAATTAACCAAATAACACATAACTTAGAAGAAAACTAACGTGCCTGATGAAGAAGAGGCGCAATGAACGACTAAACTAGGAGTAGAATTGGAAGCTCGAACGCCAGTAGAATCACAAAAGATGTTCGAAAGGGGCCGAAAGGCACAGAAGTGGGAGCCAAAAGACCGAGCCGACAAGAAAGTTAATTTTCTCTCAGTTGATTGACCTCTTGCTACGAACGATTGGGGAGTTACAACCGCCATTGTAATGGAATAGAGAATGTACTGAGAGAGAGAGAGTGAGAAAGTGTGTGTGAATTTTTCGGGAAAGTTAACGTTTTTAAAATATCCATAAAAAGAGTCATTCGTTTTGGGATTGAGGGATTAACTTAATGACCAAACATAAAGCTATGCCAAATGATCTAATTGGTCAGAAGATATGGCCAAAGAGGTCTAGCTCAAGCGGCATCCGGTATCCTTTTCTATATAAAAGGTCAGGGGTTCAATTCCCACCAAATGCACTTTCAAGTGCACTCTAGTAATAGCTTAAGACATTCATTAAAAAAAAAACATTAGTCAGGAAGATAGGGATATTAAGCATCTCAAGACTAACCCCTTCAATAACTACCTTTCTCCTTGTTATGGTCATAAAAGAAACACACATTTGCATATCCATGCTCCTTCAGGAGCTAATGTGGTTAGTAGTCTTCAATAAATATCGTAGCCTCATGTACACTTGCAATGATATTATGTAAACATTCAAGGTACTAAGGTATACTCCCTCCGTCCCACCTCACTTGACAACCAAGAGGTGGGCACAATAACTAAGGAAAATGAATAAAATAAGGAAAATGTGTGGTAGAAAGTGAAGAGAGAGAATGAGTGGGGTAAATAGTAGTGTTAGTTGAATAAATTGAGTGATGGAAAATGAAGAGAGACAATGAGTAGTGGGGTAGAGTGAATATAAAATTATAAAAAAATTGCTATTTAGGGAAGTGCCAAGTAAGCTGGGACAGATCAAAATGAAAATAAGTGTCAAGTGAGCTGGGTCGGAGGGAGTATATGCAACTAAAAGCTTATAAGTCAACTTCCTTGAATTCCCTAAAAAACATAAAATTGAAATCATTTTGCAACAGAGGTAGTCCTATTTATCACATTACTTTACTTGCATTAAGTCATGAACAAGTCACAGCAAAGAACCGGAATAGGAGTTGGCTTCTTGGTCACCAAAAGTTTGGAATAAAACAAGGATTGTTGGCCTTTCTTCCCCCTCAATCGAGAATTTATGAAAGCCAGACCCACGAAAATTGAGTAGAAACAGACTAAGGAATAACTTAATAAAGTCAAATGGAAGAGATATTACGGATAAGTACAAAACAACAATATTAAAAAAAAAAAAAAAAAAAAAAGAAAAAAAAAAAAAAAGAGTCTTGCTAGTAACCTAATTGGTCGTGATTTGAATCACAAACACGACATCGAGTTTTGCTCATGATGCGATTCGAACTCTTGACGTCATCTTGGTAACTCAGATCACGACCAATTGTGCTACACACGCAACTCTGCTCAAATACAAGTTTCAAAGTTAATATCATTTCGTAACAGGATACTAAATCAAAATAGAAGATGTAGATAAAGTTCCATGTATGCAAATTTTAGATTACGTACGCATACAAACAAATACTGAAATATATTTGACTATGGAAATAATTTTATAATTAATGACAACCATATACTGGATGGTGGATAAACTTAAGAGTGAATATATGCATGTGTGTGTATATGCATACTACATCTCCTCACTGAAATAGGATCTAGCCCTATTTTCCGCCAAAGTCTGCCTGTGTGGTTTTTTCACTTTCTCCTAATAGATACCTTTTTTTACTTTCTCAAAATAAGTGTTAGGCAAGACCAATGGCGGATCTAAAGCCTAGTATATGGGGGAAATTATTCCCATTTGGTTTAAAAAGTAAACAAATTATCAGTGTAAATTTTGTCAAAGATCTTAAAAATAAGGGATCTTTGTGAAATAAATGAGATTTTACCCCTGTTTATGCAAACGGAAAAAATACACTAATTTTTTTTTAATATTTTTTTGCCCCTTCCAATTAGTGAAAATAATTTTTACTCCCTTTCACCAAAAATCTGGCTCCGCCACGGGGTAAGCCTATATTTATGTACCTTAAATCAACAGCCTGCATATTTGAATCGAATCTTGGTTGATTAATTGCCCAGGTTAGCTATGGTAGAGGATTATTTAGTCAGATTTGTTTCTTCTTATTCGCTAGGATCATATTTGACATGACACTAAATGCTTCTTAGTTGCTTTTGAGACTTTTTTGTCAAGACAAGTAAACTTTGACCAACATTACTGTCAATCTAATCACCCTAACCAACTTTTAAAATATGTTATTTGTTGATAAATTACTAAGTGATTTATCAATAACAATTTTTTAAAATTTCATCAAAATGATCAGATTGATCGTAGTGTTTGGTCAAAGATTATTTGTGTTATGTTAACCAAAAAGTGGCCAATATTAATGAGACTGAGGGAGTATTTAATAATGGTCATTCCTTGATAATTCAAATAGCAGGAAAAGGAATCACAACCCATTCATAACAAACAAGCAGTAAATATATCACAATGTACTCCAAGATAAATTAGTTCTCCAAGTGAAAACCAAACACAGTAGCACAAATTAAAATACACCTCAAAATTAAATACTACCTCCGTTCCAAAATGAATGACAAACATTCATTTTGGGACAGAGGTAGTAACATAATTCACCAAATAACATACTCCTTTCCCTGAAAGTTAGTCCTATTTTTTTTTTATAAATGAACTTTGACTAAACATTGACGTCGATCTAATCATTCTAGTGAACTTATCACAATTTTTAAAATTTTATTATGATCATTAGATTGACACCCACCAATGTTTGGTCAAAATTCATTTATACTGAACATAAAAAAGTCAAAACGACACTAACTTTCCGGGACAGATGGAGTATAAAATTAAGTTCATTAGAAAGTAAAATAACGTGCCTGGTGAAGAAGAGGCGCAATGAACGACTAAACTAGGAGCAGAATTGGAAGCTCGAACGCCAATAGAATCACAAAAGATGTTCGAACGGGGACGAAAGGCGCAGAAATCGGAGCCAAAAGACCGAGCCGACGAGAAAGTTGATTTTCTCTCAGTTGATTGACCACTTGCTACGAACGATAGGGAAGTTACAGCCGCCATTGTAATGGAATAGAGAATGTACTGAGAAAGAGAGAGAGGGAGTGAGAAAGTGTGTGTGAATTTTCCGGGAAATTTATGTTTTACAGCCGAAATTGGTGGCTGCTCATAGTAGGGATGCAATAGACGAGGGGAATAAACAACGCTTGACGGAGAAATTCATTTTCTCGAGAAAATAGGAAAAGGAAATGGGGGAAAAGTTGCAAGTGAGGTTGGAAATTGGAGGCTTATCCAGGAAATGAAAATGGCCGTAATCTTATGATGATGTAGCGAGTAAAGAATTTGACACGTTGGTTTGGTTTGGTTTGCTTTGCTTTGGTTTGGTTTGGTTTAGTTTGAAGCTTACTTCTAGTAAGAGCATCCACAATGGTAGGAGTCGAGATTTCATGTGCCACTTTTGTGTGCCACTTCGTGTATCACTTGTAATCCAACCGTTCACATGTTTGCAAAATATTACTCCCTCTGTCCCTAAATGAGTGTCCATTTTCAAAAAATCTTTGTCCTTAAATGAATGTCTTTTTTGAACATAACTTTCTCCCTAAACGTTTTTTTTCGAAAAAAATTTCACCGGTTTCTTTATATGTGCAAAACTAAAGGTTTGGAAAGGAGATTACAAGATTATATATGAATCGTTGTTACCAAATTGTTAAAAAAGTTGAGATTTTCAGTGTCCCTTAAAATAAAATTTGGACACTCATTTAGGGACAGAGGTAGTATTATAATATCAATATCAATAATTGTGAGCCATTAGATCACTTGTGGCACATGAAATGGTACACAAAGTGGCACAGAGAATTTGGACTCGGTAGGTCTTTCAAATAGCTTTTTTGTGTTTTCAATATGCTACATCATCTCCTAGTAAACAAATAAAAACTTCAAGCTTTTTCTGATAGTTACAATTGTTTTTTATTTTTTATTTTTTATTTTTTATTTTGGGCTAAAAGTTGTATGAGGGCTATGTCACAATAGTTTTTATTTTTTGAAATTCTGATAGAAATCTAACAGAGTTTTTTTATACTCCAATAGACATTTAATTTTTTATTTTTTTTTACTCTGATAGTCATCTAACAGTAAATATTCTACGTTGATAGACATCTAACAGAGATTTTTTACTATGATAGACACCTATAAGAAAGCTAGTTGGAACTCACAGTTTTGTCCTTGATGCGCATACACGCATTTATAAAGCTGAGACACGTGCTAGAGTACATGGTATTTTTGTCCCAAGAGCTTTAGCGCTATCCATTACTCCTAATAAAGCTTTACATTACTCCTAATAAAGCTTTATTGTTAGGCATGTTAGGAAATTACAGAAAGAAACAAATTACAGAGTTATTTAAATACAAATACAAATTGGAAATGAAGAAATAAAATAATTGTAGTTGTTCTATGAGCCCATTGCTAGTCGCTGTCTTCTTAAGACTTATTCGTCCCCTCACCGAGTGTGCTTGAGTTTGCTTGGAACGCTAGTCTCCCAGGATAGAACGTACTGATCGGGGGAACTTTTCACCTAAGTGTCCCGGCGAACAGAACCGTACTTGGAGAGTATCACCACTATTAGAATGCAAGGAGGCCAAATGAACAAGATGAACAATATACAATGAAGATATGAGAGGAGGATTGTTATTATGTGATGTTGGTGCATCTCAAACTATTATTCGTCTCTCCCTTTTATTGTTGGAACAAATCCAAGGATCATAATTGAAACCTCCCATTAACTCGAAATTAAGACAATATTAATTCCGGGTTTCAATTTTTATGCTGCGTACTTAATACGAAATCAAGTATGTTGCAGTTGTTACAAACTCAAAATCATAAAGATAATTTGATCATTTATTTTGATTCAAAATCAAAAATAAATACAAAATGTAGGTTTGTCTGAGTAGGCAAACTTGGTGCCATATTTGTGTCTGCAGGACGTGCACATGCACGAGTACGCTACTTGCAAGCCAAATTAGGAACCTAATTTGCATCCCTTCCTCTGCGAGAGAGAGAGGAGAGAGAGAGAGAGAGAGCCTCAATATTACAAAACTTGAACACTACTATAGTGTCCGAGTCTTTATACTAACATAAAGTTTCATTTCCTTCCCACAAGCCCAACTTTGGAGGTCACTTATCCCATGCGAGCACAACTTCAATTTTCTTTCAATGTGGGATAACTTCTTTTTTCCTTTTCAAACCTACTCACTTTAAGCCTTAATATCTCATTCATCCGATACATATTTTAGACAAATTAATAATTAATTTCAATGTTCTCATAGAGTAGAACACAAATCCATAAAAAGTTTTGTAAATTAACAAAATTACCTTTAAGGAAATAACTCAGAATTTCCTTCAAACACATTTTCCAACAATCCTCCACATGAAGGAAATCGATGACGAAAGGTGATAAAGTTCAGCAGTCGAAAACCTTCATAGGATAGGTAGCGTCTGCGTTTAAACCTTCCTTTGTAAAATATATTTACTAAACTCTTTAATTAGTAAACACAATGTCCTTGTATTGCTTAGCTTTTAATGTAACCGGTTATATACTTTACACAAGTATCTCCCTAACAGAATCTAGTTATCATAGTTGTGTCCATTAGTGACTCTGGACACAATGCTTGGTTTTGTGAGATGATCTAAGAATTGAGCCTCACACAATTCTCCTCAAAGCGGCCCATACTTCTCTCATACATAGGTGATTATCCTAAGTAACCTATTTTACTTTGGCCAGTTTCTAACGCATACGAATCATTAAAATCCATAAGCTTAACCTCTTTCATCTCGGGATGTCACTTTTAGGAATGAGTATGGGGTTGACCTCCACAGTAGTGCTACAAGTCTTTTAACATTTAGGTTGTCCCTTTTGAACCTAGATCTTGGGATATCCAGTCAGCTGGGTTGGGCTTTCCATTGTCGTTAATTTCTCAAGAGGCTTTAATCCCATTTCCCATGTCAACTTTGTAACTATCTCTTTACTTACCCTTCGGTTATCGGATCCGCAAAATTATTTTTTGACTTCGCATAGTTAATAGATATGGTACCAATTTAGATTAGTTGTTTAATGGAATTATATTGCCGACGTATATGTCTACACTTAACATTGTACATATGGTTTGTGGCCTACCATCGCAGATTGGCTATCGCAATGCATGCAAATTGCTAGCACTAGCTTTTCCGATCTTGGAATATCTTCTAAAAATTGGCATAGCCATTCGGCTTCTTCATCACATTTATCTAAAACTATAAACTCAAATTCCATGGTTGATCTGGCTATAACAGTCTGTTTAGAAGATTTCCATGATATAGTTGCACCTAAAAATATGAATAAATATCTAATTGTAGACCTTGAGTCTTTGATATCCGATATTCAATTAGCATCACTATATCCTTCTATTACTCCTGGATGTCTAGTATAATGTAATCCAAATCACGAGTATATCTTAAATACCTTAGTACTTCCAATTATTTGTTCGAGGATTACTCGGGTACATGCTCAATTTGCTAACGACATAAGCAATATCCGGCCTTGTACAACTCATCGGTTACATTAGACTTCCAATGATTCATGAATACTCTAATTGAGACAAAGGTTCATCTCTATTCTTTGATGATGAAGAATTGGATTAATTAGAGTAGTCGCTATTTCATTGTCATCTTTGCTAAATTTCTCAAGAATTTTATCAACGTAGTGTGATTGACTTAGTATAAATCAGCTGGATATTCTAGAAATTTTAACTCCAGTAATTACATCCGTAATACCCATATCTTTCATGTCAAACTTTGAATTCAACATGTCTTTTGTAGATTTAATTATCTTATCACAACTTCTTATGATAAGCATGCCGTCTACATAAATATACAAAGTGACAAAGTCATTTTTCGTGTTTTTAGTATAGACACATTTGTCACACTTGGTGTCATTGTTTTGGTGCTTGTTTCAAGCAACATAATGAGTTTACTAACTTGCACACATTATTTTCTTGTTCATGTGCAACAGATCTCTCGAGTTGTTCCATGTAAATTTTCTCTTCTAAATATCCATTTAGAAAAGTTATTTTTACATCCATTTAACGTATTTTAAGATTCCTCAACCCGACAATTGCAAGTACAACTCTTATTAACGTTATTCTCATGACAGGTAATACGTGTCAAAATAATCTAGGCCTTGTTTTTGTCTGTAACCTTTAATTACATGTTGGGTTTATTCTTATCAATTTTTTCATCTACCTTCATTTTCATTTTGAAAATCCACTTATATTCTAGTGGTTTGCTTCCTCGAGAAAGATCCACTAATTCCCATGTGTAATTTTGTAAAATGGTATCAATTTCACTTTTAATTGCTTCTTTCCACAAAGGTCCTTCCGATGAGCTAACATATTCTTTATAACTTTGTGGTTCGCTTTCTACCATATAGGTTAGAAATTCTGGACCATAGGATTTTTCAACCCTAGCTCTCTTGCTCCATCGAGGTTCCACCTCTTCTACTTCACTTTTTTGTATTGAATATTTACCTTCATCGATGAGCTTACCTCATTTCTTTACATACACGGGAATATATTCTCAAAAAAAGACACGTTCATAGATTCCATTATAGTATTCTTGTATATATTGTTAGAGCAATAACAAGACTTGATAAAAAAGCGAGCAATCACAAGAACACCGATATACGTGGTTCACCAACTTGGCTATGTCCATGGGAAGGGGAGAGAATATTATTATCAATCTGGAGAAACGATTACAAGATCACACTATTACTGCTGCACGAATTATTGATCACAATAATTCCTAACTGTGCAACTGTAGAATTACAGACCTCGCTCTGAGCACTCTAATAATTTGTCTATGACAATATGAGGTGTGATTTTAATCTAAACTACTGGCCTCTATTTATACTAGTAAAGTTTATCTCAAAATCTCTTAGGAACATGGAAACCTAGTCCAAAACTGACTTGGAAACCTTCCTTCTGCGCTCTGTCCTGGAATTATGAAATCTCTCTATTGTTTAATCCTTTAACTCGGCGTCCCAAATTCAAAGGCATTAACCCAATAATCTCCACCTTGACTTTGAATCTCCATGACAACAAACCTTTTCTCCCCCCTCGCCTCTTCTGCTATCTAATAGCTGCGAACAATTTTCAAGTCCAAGCAATGTTGGAACTTGCTTCCCATCACGAGTTTTGTGAACATGTCTGCAGGGTTGTTCGCCGTCCCTACCTTTACCTTTACCCGTTTCTCATCCCTTAGGAAATGATATCTGACATCAATGTGCTTAGTCCTCTCATGATGAACCCCAAGATTGCTGATCAATCCCTTCAACCATATTCCTTCCTTAGCGGACTCTGTCAATGCCACATATTCTGCCTCTGTTGTAGACAACGTCACTGTCGTCTGCAATCTAGCCTTCCAACTGACAACTGACCCACCAAGCGTGAACACATATCCGGTCTTCGATCTTCTTGAGTCAACATCACCCAAATCTGAGAAACCCTTGACTGCACATTCTGTCCCATCTCCACAGACGAGTCTGACGTCGCTAGTGAGCACTGTAGTATACATAAAACTACCAATTGCACTAGCAAAGGATACTGGAGCCATATACTCTTTCTCCTCAACCGATTTGGGCCCAAACGCGACTGTATGTGCATTCACTGCACTCGGAGTATATATAGCCTTAGCTGTCGACCCACCAAACCTTTCTGAAACTTTCTTGATGTATCTTTTCTGGGATAAGAACAGTTTCCGTTTGGATCTGCCTCTATAGATCTCCATACCCAGAATTTTCTTCGCGTTACCCAAACCCTTCATCTCTGCGACCAATTAGCCTTTCGACTTCTGAATCTCTGACTTCTTGACTGCTGCTATCAAATAGCTATCAAATCCTTTGTACCACTGCCTAGGCGATTGCTTCAATCTACAAACTTGATCTTCCTTACCAGGAACTTGGAATCCTTCCGACTCTGTCATGTATATCTCTCCTTCTATTGCTAGCAACACTCTGATCGAAGTGTGTCTGACCACTGTTGAGAAGATCCCATTGTAGTCCACCCCCTCTCTCTGTGTGAAACCCCTTGCAACATCTCGATCTTTATATTTGACCTCTTCTGCCGGGGACATCCTTTCCCTTTTCTTGAAGATTCACTTGCAACTCACAATCTTCCTGCCTTCTGGCCTTGTAGTCAACTTCCAACTCTGATTCCTGTGGAGAGACTCCAACTCATCACCCATAGCCGCATACCACTGAGATGACTCTGAACATGTATCTGCTTTATTGAAAATAGAAGGTTCCGCAAGAACGGGCTCTACTTCCTCAGCAACTTGCAGTGCATAAGACACCAAGTCTTCAAATCCATTCCTGAAATTAGCTCTTCTAGACCCTCCTTGTGCTAACCCATGTTCTTTAGGAACTGAACTTGAACTTTTTAGTGCTTCAGTCTTTGTCTCTGTTGGTGGATCCTGATTAACATCTGATTGTGGGACAACTAACTCTTCAGTATCTTGTTGCTCCACCTGTTTTTCAACATCTGACTGTGGTACAACTAACTCTTCAGTATCTTGTTGCTCCACCTGTTTATTAACACCGCCAACACTTGAAACAATCATGGATTTACCAGTCCATACCTCATAGGGAACTTTGAGGCCAATACCGGTATGAAGTCCATGATTAATCAAGTAACATGTTGTACTAAGCGCTTCTGCCCAGAAACGTTTAGACAACTCTGCATTGGAGAGCATGCACAACGCTCCCACAAGCCATGTCTGATTCATTCGTTCTGCTACACCATTCTGCTGTGGCGTGCCTCTGCTAGTGAGATGTCTAGAAACCTCCACCTCTCTGCAAAATGAATCGAACTCAGTACTGCAGAACTCCAAACCATTATCTGTCCGGAGCTTCTTGATCTCCTTCTCTGTCTGGTTCTCCACTACTGTCTTCCAGTCCTTGAAATTCCTTAGGACCCCATTCTTGTGCTCCATGATAACCACCCAAGGCCTCCTCAAGTAATCATCAACCATAGACAAGACATATCTATGCCCCCTTAGAAATTCCTGACGTGAAGGTCCCCAACTCTCTGAGTGGATGTAATCCAGAACGCCTTTAAGATCCTTGATCTTATGGCCATAAAGAAGATCTCTGTTAGTCAACTCATGCATCTCTCGAGTGCTTATGTGACCGAGCCTGATGTGCCACAGCTTAGACATATCTCCCTCGTTTACCTTTTCTGATGCAGCCATATTCGACTCTGCAAGCGTCTTTCCTTGGAGGAAATACAAGGAGCCCCGCTTAAGGCCTTTCAGCATCACTTCTGAACCGTTACAGACACTAACTGCTCCACCTTTACCTTTGAAACTGAACCCTTTGCTGTCTAACTGACTAAGAGAAATCAGATTCTTCGTCATAAGCGGAACGTGTCGAACCTCGTTCAAAGTGACAACCCTACCATCATGAGTCCTGACCTTGATCGAACCAATACCGACAACCCTGCAGACTGTACTGTTGGCCATGCTTATATCACCGCCAACTATCTGCCTATAACCGGTAAACCATTCTCTCCTAGGACTGATATGGTAAGACGCTCCTGAATCAAGAATCCACGCATTAGATGCGCATGCTGATTCTGATGTTACTAGAGCATAATCCTCATCTAAACTGCAATCTCTGGCCGTCATGGCCTCTGCTGTGACTGGTGCCTTGCCTTGCTTCCTTCTGGAACAGTCGAACTTCCAATGCCCCTTCTCTTTGCAGAAATTACAGATATTCTCAGGTTTTGGACCCTTCTTGTGTGAAGAATTACTTTGATTGTTCTTCCTCCCACTAGAACTCCTGCTGTTGCTACTACTAGCAACCAAACCTGATGACTGGGTACCTGCCTCATTCCCACTCGCCTTTCGACGCAATTCCCTCGTCTTGAGAGAAGTTTTCACTTCCTCTAGGGAGATCCCATCTTTACGGTTTATGCACGAATCGACATAATGTTCATAAGACATAGGTAAAGATACTAAAAGATGCAAGGCTGCATCCTCGTCATCAACAACTACTCCTATATTACGCGGTTCAAGTAATGCAGAAGTAAATCTGTTAAGATGATCATTTATGGGCGTACCTTCAGTCATACGACAATCATATAGCTTCTTCTTCAGGTATAACTTGTTGGTCAATGAACGTGTCATGTACATATCTTCCAACTTTAACCAAAGATCGCTTCCGGAGTCTGTTCCTGCAACATTGGTTAGGATCTCATCATCTAACTGTCTGATGATCTTGGCGTGAGCCTTCTGATCTAACTTCTTCAATGCCGCCACCTCCTTCGCTGCTGCTATCTTGTCCTTCTCTGACTGTTCTGCTGTACCTTCTGTGGTGATTGCCTTACCCTTGGGATCCTTACGATCCCTGATTGCAATCTCCAACGGTTCCCATAAATCTTTGTCTACCAACAAAGCCTTCATCTTGATCTGCCAGAGAGAAAAACTACTTCCCATTGAACTTGTCGATCGAATCTGCTCCTTGACCCATCTTCTTGTTCTCTGCAGCGGAATCCCTGAATCTCTAACCACGAACCAAAGCTCTGGTGCCACTAAGAGAAATCGCAACAAGAAACTCCAAACGCATACAATCGAAGACAAAACACCAGCAACTTCTGTCCGGATACAATTTCGGATACTACGGACATCAAAATCCAATCTCCACCGTTCAGATCGAAGATCTATGAGTCCCGAAGCTACTTACCGAAAATCAGCACGATCCAACGGTGAACGAATGCGCTATGCCTTTTTCTTCACTGCTGCGCTGGATAAAAACGGACCAGAAACTGTTACCTTGTTTTTCTTCGATCTTGGATCTCTTCCGTCGATGCTAATTCTCCTTTTCAACCAAGCTCTGATGCCACTTGTTAGAGCAATAACAAGACTTGATAAGAAAAGCGAGCAATCACAAGAACACCGATATACGTGGTTCACCAACTTGGCTACGTCCACGGGGAGGGGAGAGAATATTATTATCAATCTGGAGAAACGATTACAAGATCACACTATTACTGCTGCACGAATTATTGATCACAATAATTCCTAACTGTGCAACTGTAGAATTACAGACCTCGCTCTGAGCACTCTAATAATTTATCTATGACAATCTGAGGTGTGATTTTAATCTAAACTACTGGCTTCTATTTATACTAGTAAAGTTTATCTCAAAATCTCTTAGGAACTTGGAAACCTAGTCCAAAACTGACTTGGAAACCTTCCTTCTGCGCTCTATCCCGGAATTACGAAATCTCTCTGTTGTTTAATCCTTTAACTCGGCGTCCCAAATTCAAAGGCATTAACCCAACATATATCTTGAATTTTTAATTCATACACAAGGAATCTATAAGCACTACTATTATGTGCATATCCAATAAATATGCAATCAATAGTTTTAGGTCTAATTTTTATCTTTTTAGGTGGAGGTATGGCTACCTTTCCAAGACACCCCCACACTTGTAAGTGTTTGTAACTTCGAACTCTTCCATGTCATAGTTCATAAAGAGATTTATCTTATTTCTTTCGAGGTATCCTATTTAACACGTAGTTAGTCGACAACACGGCTTCTCCTAGGGGTGAGCACGGATCGGTTTGGATCGGTTTTAGGCTAAAACCGACACTAAACCAATAGTTATCGGTTTTATGTAAATCAAAATCATTAAACTTCGGTTTGTTAATGGTTCTGTTTATCCGGCTTCAGTGTGATTTCGGTTTGATTCGGTTTCTTAACGGACTGTAGGGCTTTAATGGGCTTTGTTGGGCAGCAGTAATGGGCCAAGCTGGTGAACCGGTCCTCAACTTAAGGACATTCATCCAAATGAATTAAACAAGGCTTTATTGGGCACAAATAGTTGAGCCTAACAGATTTTGACATTCAGCAACACACAAAAAAAAATACATAAAAATAACATTCATCCATCCATGTGTATGATTACATATAAAGCTTAAAAGTATGATGTTTGGAATTATCATCAGAATAATAAAACGTTAAATTCATCCACCCATATGCCAAAATAAGTTGTTAAACATAAGGAGAATTACAGACGTAAAATTATCCTCTTCTTCAACACTTCAAAGAGACTTCTTCAACACTTCAAAATGACTGCATTCCTGCATAATTGAAAAAAAATGCTTTAGGCCTTTAGTCAAGAGCAAGGGACCAAGTGATAAGTTTTGTTGGTCTAAATACTCCCTCCGTCCCAAAAATGATATTCCTACTTTTTTTTCGTTGTTATTATGAAAGAACTTTAAACAATAATTAAATCAACCAAAAAATATTGCTCAAAGTTCCTTCGCAACAACAACAAAAAAAAAAGTATAAAATCATTTTAAGACGGATGTAGTACTAACTGAACCAAACTGAACAAAAAAACACAAGCTTGCACCAACAACACCACAACACCATCCGTTTTTAAAACAAGGGTGAAAACTTTAGAATTGTAAAAAAACCCAAATCATCACTTTGACCAAGGAGTCTTTACTGGAAAAAAAGAATGCAGACTCTGAGATGGGACTAAATGGTATAATGCTGCTACTAACCATCACCTAAAAAAAAAAAAAAATCATAATAGAACAGTAACAACAGAACATACAACATCAACAATTCAACATTATTAGCGGGTAAACCGTGCTCTGTACGGGATACTAATTTACCAATTTTAGTATCTCTATTTCTTTTATATTTTTATTTAATAGTATTAGTTAATCTTAAATCATAATAATTGTATAATTTTTAACTATAATAAATAATTATAATAATTAATTATTAATAGTAAATATAATTGTTAAATTAAATAGTTAACTATTAATAGTTAAATGTAATAGTTAACTATTAACAGTTAAATATAATAGTTAACTATAATAATTAACTACCATAGTAACTATAATAGTTAACTATAATAGTAACTATTTTAGTTAACTATTATAAGTATAAATTAACTATAATAGTAATTATTATAGTTAACTATTACTATTATAAGTAATAGTTAACTATTATAGTAACTATTACTATTATAAGTATTATTTATTATAATAGTTAACTATAATAGTTACCCTATATAGTACTCCCTCGGTCCCAATTTAAAGTTCCTAGTTTGACTTTACATGGAGATTAAGAAAAAGTAAATGTTGTGAGTATAAAAAGCAAAGTGGGTAGGGAGTTTTTGTTGTGAGAATGACAAGTGGGTCCCACTTTCTATTTTAGGTAATAAAACAAGTGGGGTCCCACTCTCTAATACTATTAGTTAATAGAAAAAAAAATCACTTATTTATTAGGGTGGAATTGATGTGGCATCACCAAATGCTTCATTTCCCCATGACTTATCCATATGGCAACACTATGGCTCTCTTCACCAACTTTAATATATATAGCTATTTTGTTTTTTTTTTATATATTTTTATTTAATAAAGAAACATAATATTTTTTGGGTATATAAGTATATTGTATATGAATTAAAACATTTCCTTACAAATCTAGGACAATTATGTTAATTTTCTTTTTAGCTTTTGTTGCATATAATTTGTATTTATTATGATAATTAAAACTTATAATTAAAGATGATTTATTATTATTATGAACTAACTTTTAATTCTATACATGATTGACTTAATAATATTAGCTATTGTCCAATAAATTATTTTTTATTATATATGCACATTATAATTAGTAAATATAAAAGTCTATAGTGGACATATAATGTGTTAGTAGAATAATAAATTAATTAACTAATAATATTAATAGTAATAATGTATATATCTAGTAACTGTTATGATTAATTAATACTCCCTTGTCTTAGAGTAAGAGTCCTACTTTGCTTACACACACTTATTAAAAAATAATAGAAAATGGGTAAAAATTGCAGGTGGGCTGAGAATATAAATGTCCAAAACACAATTCATAGTGCAATTGGACAATATATAAGTTAGAAAGTTTGGTCATTTTGAAAGTTTGGTCATTTTTTAATTATAAAAGCATTAGAAAGAAAATACAGTCCAAAACACTATTAATCTTATCTCATAACTTGTCAATTTGAGAAAGACTCTCTGGAATATATTAAAATAGAAAGTAGAACTCTAACTCTTAGACGGAGTGAGTACTGCTAATACTTAGACTATATTGTATAATTATTAACTGATACTATTAATAATATTTAATTTATATAACAATTATGGTTAATTAATATTATTATTCATAGAAATAATTAATTAATATATATATATATATATATATATATATATGATAAAAATTGTGATTAACTAATACTATTAATTAATAATATTTTTTAATTATTTAACAATTAACTCTAATTTAAAAAATATAAATATAATAATAGTTTAATATTAATAATTAATTATTATTTTCTTAATATTAGTATTAGCTAATAATATTAATTACTACATAAGGTAACTACTATAGTTAACTATTGTTAACTATTATAGTTAACTATTATTAACTATTATAGTTAACTATTACTAATAATAGTAAGAGTTAGCTTTAATAGTTAACTATTATAGTAATTATTACTATTAGTTACTATATAGGGTAACTATAATAGTTAACTATTACTAATAATAGTAATAGTTACTATATAAGGTAACTATTATAGTTAACTATTACTAATAATAGTAATAGTTACTATAATAGTTACCATATATAGTAACTAATACTATTAGCTAATACTATTAGCTAAGAAAAAGAATTTGAAAAGTCATATATTTATGTTGGTAGGATTGATGTGGCATCACCATATGCAAGCTTTTCTATAGTTATCTACATGTCAACACTATAACTCTCCTCACCAACTTTAATATATATATATATATATATATATATATATATATATATATATATATAGATTTCCATACCTATCTTCCAAGTCTACCGCAGAAACTGCTTGTAACCATCAGCTTTAAAAAAAAAAAAAAAAACTTCAGAATATCAAAAAATTGAACGAAATAAAACATTAAAAATAAATCTAAAAGTCACCATACCAATTTTCAATCAATCATCAACCACAGACGGCTCGAAGAACTTTGGTCCACCTCCAAATTCATTTGAAATGATAGAATATGTCAATTGTAAAGCAAACTAATTAAAAAATACCAAACAAATCAAATATATTTTACCAGTTTCGAGTTTCTCTTACAATTCCTCTATAGCCTTAGCATGCACATCCGGAAGCTCAAGATTGGTGGGTGTAGAGCGAATCCAATCTTGCGTACAAATTAAAGATTCGGCGGTTTGAGGAGTAAGAGAGCTCCTAAATGGATCAATCACCCTACCACCGGTGCTAATTGTGGATTCCGAAGCAACGGTGGAGATAGGCATCCCCAAAACATGTCTAGCCACTTGAGATAGGATAGGAAACTTTGTAGAATTAACTTTCTACCAATTCAAAATATGTTTTGTTTTTGCACTAACATTTTTGGCAGCGGAGTATAAAAAAAAATGAATAAATTAGGGATGACTACTTTACTCATTCCCTAGTTTATTTTGCACCCATTAATCGGTAATGCAAGCACTGCGAGTACTTCTATCCCTCTCTTCTATGTGCTCCTACGTGCTTATGTGCTCCTTCTCTTCTCAAAATCTTTGCAAACTCGAACTACGTTGATCTGAGTCTCTCTTTCTTTTTCTGAAGATTGAGAGAAACGTAGGCAACCACTTTGGTCCGGTCAAAATCTTTTGCTTTCTTTCAAAAAAAATCTATAATTTTCCTTTGACATCTAGAGCTTGATTCTCACACACGTGCACGCATATAGAACAATTGCACTACATACCCTATAAACCCGGGTCTCAATCGGAGGACGGATGTCGATCAGCACCCCCATTCTAACGAATGGCCCTCGCCGGTCTCTCCAAAGATGGTGTACCCACTCCGTGACACGCTCCTAGACTGTGTTCATGGAGAGCCTTAGCCGTAAGCCCTGCATCAACCTCATGCATACATAATAGCTAATAAGACACCCCTCGAGACCGGTCGGTTCGATTCTTAGAGTTGTTTTAACCTTTGCCCAAGATAACGCATCTTTACAATTTATAATCCTCCCTTGTGAATATGACGAATGTCCCTTCGATAAAATGTTGAACAAAGGATTTTGAAATAATGGAGAACCTCTCTACGGAAATCCGAGTTTGTGTTTTCCTACTTTCACTATTCTGTGCGGGATTGTGGATGCCATTTTAGCTTAGTTTCGACCGCACCGTTCAACATGTCCCTTTCGGTTGTCCTTTAAAATTCACAAGGTTTGATTGCATTAATGCGTTGTTTAACAAAGTGCAAAACAATTACGGAATCACTTAGGTTTGGCTAAATTGAATGGTGGATTCCGATGAGAATATGGGACCTTTGCCCAAATTGTCCGTTTGGGGAGAGTGCAATGCAGGTGAAAAACAAGGGGCTCATATTCTAGGGTGACAGAATCCACTATTCCAGGATATTAGATAGAAACCCCCCAAAACAGATTAAGTTTCGTCCGACCAAAATTAGGATTTAAAATCTGCAATTTTGTGTTCTGTGTTGGATGCCTCGTACGAGACATCCTTGTCTCGTACGAGACATCTTCTTCTGCCCGTGTCAGTTTTTGTGTTGTGCTCGTTTGGTCATCCTACACTCACTCCTAAGCCTATACACCTCATAAAGCCGACTTGTTGGGACCTTAATCTGGGTTTAACGCAATATTTATACCGTTAGGTCCGTCCGAATCGCAAATAGATCGTCCCAAACTCTTCCAACACCATGCCCGAAGTAGGCTCCAAGTCTATGCAAGAGGCGCGTGATCTCAAGACTCGACTAGAAAGGGAAGTAAGTCAAATAGTCAAAGTAAGCGCCACTGCCCTATACACTGACTTCAAGCGGATAATAGAGGGAGAATTCATGACCCGCTTACAAACCCAAGGGGATTACTATGAGAAAGAAGTCGCAACCCTTCACGGTCGCCTACAAGCCCAAGAAGAGTGTCACAAGAAAGAGATTGAGGCATTCCAAACCCATCTACAAACTCAAGAGGAGTTCTATGAGAGTAAGATCGACACACTTCAAGTACGCTTGTAAGCTCAAAAGGAATGCTATAGAAAAGAGGCCGAAGCCCTTTGTGAAACAACCACGCCTAAGAAGAAGAGGCGGCTCTGTCGCGACCCCGGACCCCGCGGGCCCCGGGACCGCGATCTGGACGTCGACTCTAAAACCAAAACTATGAAATACCGAGGTTAAAAATTCCATTTAATACCAAAAGGTGATAATCCAAAGTTTTACAAAACCAAGTTTGATAAAGACTTAATACAACTATCATAAACTTCCACAAGTTTATGCCCAACAAAATAAAAATATACAATCCTCAGTGACGTAAATGTTTGGTACAACTACCCCAAAATGGTTACACATTTACATAATGGAAACCAACCTATATCAACCTTCCCCAAAAGAACGGATCCACACTCGACGTCCTCTTTCTCGTGATCAGCGAGACTATTCCTTAGCACCTGGGGGGGGGGTTAAGGAAAAACAAGGATAAAAAGAAAAGGGGGTGAGATAAATCTCAATAAGTTACTAATGCAACTACATGACATGCTATGATGCAATAAGCAATAAGCAATGATAAATATCACATAGCACATAGCAATTATCACATAACAGATAGCAGCGGAAATAAACACATAACAAAGGATATAGCCAAGGTTTTCCAATCCGGAACATCCAAATAAAGGATCGCTGCGCAGCTTCAATAATCAACAAACCATCATCTTCATAATGGCATGAAAGCCGAAGAGAAAACCCCGGTACCCGAACCAATAACCAATGAAGAAGTGTCACAAGGGACGGGAGACATGCCACAAAGTCATGCTCCAAGTAAAGCTAAAATGCACACAAAGGAGCTAGCTCTTCTCACATCCAAGGCCAATCTGGAGGAGGGTAATAATTGGGCAAAACAATGGTCAACATCATAATGGACTTGGCTTGTGCCATCATAATATTTCGCATCGCCCGAAACACACACAATGCCAGCTGGGCTTTCACGTAAAGGCTAAGTAATAAAATACTAGCACGATAAACAACAAAGGATTCCAAAGTAGGGAATCATGCCAATTGATCACCAAGAAGATGAAATGAACAAACAATGCACAATAAGGGTGCTCCAGAATCCCAATTAACAATTAATGAATTTCAAACACAACCTTGATCACAAAGGACCCAATTCTATCACTAAAGTGTACTACAATGATCACTAGGGTCAACTAAAAGGACACCCAAGACTTAGACCAAAGCACGTTTTTCAATCACACAAATTAACAAAATGTAAATTTTCAGGGGTTCTGTGCGGCCGCCCAAAAGGGACTGTGCGGCCGCCCAACAAGGCCCTCAACCAAGCACAAAAGCTTTCAGAAAGATGCGCGGTCGCCCATACTATTTTGGGCGGTCGCCCAATACTCCGGAATTGCCAGAATCGGGAAGAACAACAGGGGTTCTTCCATTTTCAAACCCAAAACACAAAACACCCAAAATCCAACACTCCCAACAAGATTTCTAAGGTACCCAAACATTATTTAAACAAAGAGGGGACCTTAACAACACCCTTTATCAACCAAACCCAAGATTAAATCAAGGTATTCATCAATTCACCATTTTCAACCAAAAACTCAATAAATTCCAAACAAATTCAAAACTCATCCAAACTTCAAATGTAACACATCAAACATTATCTAAACATGATATGAACATTTTAGCATTAAAATGGGGGAAAAGTAACTTACTTGCAAATTCTCAAAGTTGATGGATTTCAAATCTTTTTGATTCTACGCGATCCTATCGACGATCTAAACAATGTTCACGTTTTAAGAAATGAGAGAAGATGAGAGGAAGAAGGAGTAAATGAAGAGAGAAGTAAAGAGAAGAAAACTTACCCATGGATGAGAGAGAGAGAGAGAGTGTCTGGGAGAGAGAAGAGAGTGAGGGAGATGGAGTGTAAGAGGGAGAAGGGGAGGAGTAGGGAGGGAGTAGGGAGAAATAATTCGAAATGTTACACTTAGGCCCCCTCTCTCACACTAACACAAATACTTACACTCCCTACTAACAATTAAGACCCAACAAATCTACACTAGCACAAATGACCCAAATAAAATGCTAGGCATAAATATTATAACACATAAATTGCGCACATAATTATTTAAATAAATAATAATTTAAATAAATAAATAAGCAAATAATTTAAATAAAAATCATTTAATTACTAATAAAATAGAGCCTATATTTCGGGTCGTGACATTCACTCCCCCTTAAAGAAAATTCGACCCGAATTTTAACGAGACTCACCTTAAACAAAAAGCCACGGAAATTTCCTCTCGATCTCATCACGAAGCTCCCAAGTCGACTCCTCAATATTATGATTCCTCCAAAGAACACGAACCAACGCGATGCTCTTGCTTCTCAACTCTTGAACTTTGAAATCTAAGATCCGAACCGGTCGTTCCTCATAAGACATATCGGGCTCAATATCTTCCGGTATCCTCGGTAACACGTGAGACGGATCATGAACATACTTCCGAAGCATAGAAACGTGGAACACATCATGTAACCGATCCAAAGATGGCGGTAACGCAAGACGATACGCTAGAAGTCCAACCTTTCCCAAAATCTCAAACGGACCAATAAACCTCGGAGCCAACTTGCCTTTCTTCCCAAATCTACGAATACCCACCTTCGGAGACACTTTCAAGAATACCAAATCACCAACCTGAAAACTAAGATCTCGCCTTCGGTTATCTGCGTAGCTCTTATGTCGACTCTGGGCTGTCTTCAATCTATCCCGGATAACTTTAACTTTCTCCACCGAATCCCGAAGCAAATCAATACCCAAAACTTTCGCTTCACCAACCTCATCCCAACAAATAGGCGATCTACACTTCCTTCCATACAAGGCCTCAAACGGCGCCATCTCGATACTAGCCTGATAACTGTTGTTGTAAGAGAATTCCACTAACGGCAGGTGCGAATCCCAAGAATCAGAAAAGTCTATCGAACACGCTCGCAACATATCCTCAAGAATCTGAATAATCCTCTCGGATTGACCGTCGGTTTGAGGATGAAAAGCCGTACTAAATCGCAAATCTGTACCCAAAGCTTCCTGAAATGCCTTCCAGAATCTAGAAGTAAACCTCGGGTCTCGATCTGACACAATGCTAACCGGAACCCCATGCAATCTAACGATCTCATCAATATAAAGGGTCGCAAGCTTCTCCATCGAATACCTGATGTCAATAGGCAAGAAATGGGCACTCTTGGTCAATCTATCTACTATTACCCAAACACTGTCATACTTCCTACGGGTACGAGGCAGTCCCGTAACGAAATCCATAGTCACATGCTCCCATTTCCACTCGGGAATCTCTAACGGCTGAAGTAATCCCACGGGTCTCTGATGCTCGGCTTTGACCTGCTGACACGTTAAACACTTCGAAACATACTCGGCTATTTCTCTTTTCATATTAATCCACCAAAATTGTTGCTTCAAATCCTGATACATCTTCGTACTACCCGGATGAATAGTATATCTCGATTTGTGACCCTCATCAAGAACTCTCTGTTTAATTCCATCAACATCCGGAACACACAAACGACCACGGAAAGTCAAAACTCCACTCGAACTCAAAGAAAAATCCTCGAAGTTCTTTTCTTTCAATTTACCCATTAACCTCAGCAACTCGGGATCTTCTTTCTGAGCCTCTTTTATCCTCTGAATTAGGGTCGGAGACACCCTAATATTCGCAAAAATAGCCCCATGTCTCGATTCACGAGGAGACCAATCTCGAACATCCTCAAGCATCTTCCATTCTCGAACCATCATCGAAGCCACATAAGACTTTCTACTAATCGCATCGGCTACCACATTCGCCTTTCCCGGATGATAAGAAATCGCACAATCATAATCCTTCAACAATTCCATCCATCGGCGCTGCCTATTATTCAATTCCTTCTGAGAGAATAGGTACTTCAAACTCTTGTGATCCGTAAAAATCTCAAACTTCGCCCCGTAAAGGTAGTGCTTCCACTTGTGCAACGCAAATACAATAGCCGCTAACTCCATATCATGAGTCGGGTAATTCTGTTCACTAGGGGTCAACTTCCTCGAAGCATACGCAATTACTTTCCCATTCTGCATCAACACACAACCCAAACCCTCTTTCGAAGCATCACTGTAAATCACTAGGCCATCATTCCCATTAGGCAGAGTCAAGATCGGTGCGGTAGTCAACCTCTTCTTCAATTCCTCGAAACTCTTGTCACATTTCTCGGTCCACACAAACGGAACGTTCTTCCGGATCAACCGAGTCATCGGAGTAGCAATCCTCGAAAACCCTTCAATAAACCTTCGGTAATAACCGGCTAAACCCAAAAAGCTTCTAATCTCTGTCACTGATTCGGGTCTCTTCCAATCCACTATGGCTTCAATCTTTGACGGATCCACCGAAATCCCATCCTTCGAAACCACATGACCCAGAAATGACACCTTCTCGAGCCAAAATTCGCATTTACTAAACTTCGCAAATAATTTCTCCCTCGCAAGAACGGATAAAACTGTCCTCAAATGTTGCTCGTGCTCCTCTCGGGTTTTCGAATAAACAAGAATGTCGTCGATGAAGACTACCACGAACGAATCAAGATAAGGATGGAAAACCCGGTTCATCAAATCCATAAATACGGCCGGCGCGTTAGTCAACCCAAACGGCATAACCAAGAATTCATAATGACCATACCGAGTGCGAAAAGCAGTCTTCGGAATATCCTCCGATCGAACCTTCAACTGATGGTACCCACTCCTCAAATCAAGTTTAGAGAAAACCACGGACCCTTGAAGCTGATCAAACAAATCATCAATATGGGGTTGAGGGTACTTATTCTTCACCGTAACCTGATTCAACTTCCGGTAATCGATGCACAATCTCAGCGAACCATCTTTCTTCCGCACGAACAAAACCGGTGCTCCCCACGGGGAAACACTAGGGCGGATAAACCCTCGATCAAGTAACTCTTGCAACTGAACCTTTAAATCCTTCAACTCAGCGGGAGCTAACCTATAAGGCGCTTTCGAAATCGGAGCCGTACCCGGCAAAAGGTCTATACAAAACTCAATCTCACGATCGGGAGGCATATCATACTCGGTAGAGAAAACATCGGGAAATTCCCGAACTACCCGAACACTATCCAAACTAGGGGATTCTTTCCTAGTATCAAGAACACTAGCCAAATACCCCTCGCAACCACTATGCAATAATTTCCTCGCTTTCATAAAAGAAATTAAGCGAACCTTTCTACTCAGAGGACTAGCCTCAAACACAAATTTAGGCACATCGGGAATAGAAAAAGTAACAGTTTTCTTACGGCAATCAACAAAAGCATGAAACTTGCTCAACCAATCCATACCCAAAATGACATCAAAGTCCTGGATAGGAAGAAATACCAAATCCGCACAAAGGACTCGACCACAAATAACCACATCACAAGCACGAAAGACTCGATCAGAAATCAAGCATTCTCCTATAGGGGTCGACACCTCTAGCACGTACGGTAAAGAATCGAATGCAACATTTAATAGAGAAGCAAATTGCACAGAAATGTATGAATGAGATGATCCTGGATCTACTAACGCTCGCGCGCTCACATTAGACACAGAAAAAATACCTCCAATAACGGATGGATCATCGGTAGCTTGTTGTTGATTCATGGCATAAACCTTCCCTTGAACCTTGGGCTTCCCTGCGGCATCCCTTTTCTGACCCAGATTAGTACCAACTCCTGACCCGGATGCTTGTCCCTTGCCTCTAGTACAATCTCTTGCAAAATGCCCCATTTGACCACAATTGGTGCACCTTCCTTGCTTCTTCCAACAACGGTCTTCAGAATGACCTTCCTTTTGACAATACGAACAAAGCCTCCTAATTTGGCTCCCTTGGTTCCCTTGGTTCCCGGAAGTGGTACCCGGGTTCCTTGGGATCGGTTGCCCTCGGAACTGAGATTGTCCCCCAAAGTTACCTCGATTATCAATCCTTGGTTGCGACTTGTTCTGCGCTCCTTGCTTACTCGGGTTAGCTACCTCAGTCTTCCTTTTATGCTCCCCAATATCTTGCTCTATCAAATAGGCTCGGTCCACCACTTCTTGGAATGTCACTATCCGTTGAGCAATAAGTTGAGTACGGATGGAGGTCTTCAATCCCCGAATAAATCTCATAGCCTTTTGTTCCTCGGTCCTCACCAAATAGTCGCAATACCGGGCTAATTCTATGAACTTAGCCGAGTATTGTGCTATAGACAACACACCTTGCTCCAAGTTGAGTAGCTCGATCTCCTTTCGGTTTTGATCAACAACCGGAATGAAATGCTCCTTGAATTTGCGCACAAACAACTCCCACGCATAAACCGTGCGAGTATCATCCCAAGTAGCTTTAATACCTTTCCACCAATGCTCGGCGGCTCCCACAAGCTTGTAAGCCGCAAACCGGACCTTGTCCTCATCCGAACACCCAAATACATCATAAATCTTCTCCATAGACTCAATCCATAACTCAGCTTTCCGAACATCGGGTTCCCCATTGAATTCAACCGGTTTCAACTTCAGAAATTGCTCCAACCCATAGCGGGGTGGTGCTTGCTCTACCCTCGGACCTTGATCATGTATGGCTTTCATGGCCGCCTCAAACATGCCTTGAAACATGGCACGGGCTTCATCCCTTGTATCATTCTGATTCTGTGCCCCACTAGCACCTCCTCTGTTTCTTCTTCCAGACATTGCGAGTAATTACCTGCATAAGACATCAACCGTTAATCACTCCGCACTCTACTACCCACCTAGGTCATACTAATCCACCTAGACTTATACATAGAGCTAAAGCCAGGCTCTGATACCAACTGTCGCGACCCCGGACCCCGCGGGCCCCGGGACCGCGATCTGGACGTCGACTCTAAAACCAAAACTATGAAATACCGAGGTTAAAAATTCCATTTAATACCAAAAGGTGATAATCCAAAGTTTTACAAAACCAAGTTTGATAAAGACTTAATACAACTATCATAAACTTCCACAAGTTTATGCCCAACAAAATAAAAATATACAATCCTCAGTGACGTCAATGTTTGGTACAACTACCCCAAAATGGTTACACATTTACATAATGGAAACCAACCTATATCAACCTTCCCCAAAAGAACGGATCCACACTCGACGTCCTCTTTCTCGTGATCAGCGAGACTATTCCTTAGCACCTGGGGGGGGGGGGGTTAAGGAAAAACAAGGATAAAAAGAAAAGGGGGTGAGATAAATCTCAATAAGTTACTAATGCAACTACATGACATGCTATGATGCAATAAGCAATAAGCAATGATAAATATCACATAGCACATAGCAATTATCACATAACAGATAGCAGCGGAAATAAACACATAACAAAGGATATAGCCAAGGTTTTCCAATCCGGAACATCCAAATAAAGGATCGCTGCGCAGCTTCAATAATCAACAAACCATCATCTTCATAATGGCATGAAAGCCGAAGAGAAAACCCCGGTACCGGAACCAATAACCAATGAAGAAGTGTCACAAGGGACGGGAGACATGCCACAAAGTCATGCTCCAAGTAAAGCTAAAATGCACACAAAGGAGCTAGCTCTTCTCACATCCAAGGCCAATCTGGAGGAGGGTAATAATTGGGCAAAACAATGGTCAACATCATAATGGACTTGGCTTGTGCCATCATAATATTTCGCATCGCCCGAAACACACACAATGCCAGCTGGGCTTTCACGTAAAGGATAAGTAATAAAATACTAGCACGATAAACAACAAAGGATTCCAGAGTAGGGAATCATGCCAATTGATCACCAAGAAGATGAAATGAACAAACAATGCACAATAAGGGTGCTCCAGAATCCCAATTAACAATTAATGAATTTCAAACACAACCTTGATCAGAAAGGACCCAATTCTATCACTAAAGTGTACTACAATTATCACTAGGGTCAACTAAAAGGACACCCAAGACTTAGACCAAAGCACGTTCTTCAATCACACAAATTAACAAAATGTAAATTTTCAGGGGTTCTGTGCGGCCGCCCAAAAGGGACTGTGCGGCCGCCCAACAAGGCCCTCAACCAAGCACAAAAGCTTTCAGAAAGATGCGCGGTCGCCCATACTATTTTGGGCGATCGCCCAATACTCCGGAATTGCCAGAATCGGGAAGAACAACAGGGGTTCTTCCATTTTCAAACCCAAAACACAAAACACCCAAAATCCAACACTCCCAACAAGATTTCTAAGGTACCCAAACATTATTTAAACAAAGAGGGGACCTTAACAACACCCTTTATCAACCAAACCCAAGATTAAATCAAGGTATTCATCAATTCACCATTTTCAACCAAAAACTCAATAAATTCCAAACAAATTCAAAACTCATCCAAACTTCAAATGTAACACATCAAACATTATCTAAACATGATATGAACATTTTAGCATTAAAATGGGGGAAAAGTAACTTACTTGCAAATTCTCAAAGTTGATGGATTTCAAATCTTTTTGATTCTACGCGATCCTATCGACGATCTAAACAATGTTCACGTTTTAAGAAATGAGAGAAGATGAGAGGAAGAAGGAGTAAATGAAGAGAGAAGTAAAGAGAAGAAAACTTACCCATGGATGAGAGAGAGAGAGAGAGAGAGAGTGTCTGGGAGAGAGAAGAGAGTGAGGGAGATGGAGTGTAAGAGGGAGAAGGGGAGGAGTAGGGAGGGAGTAGGGAGAAATAATTCGAAATGTTACACTTAGGCCCCCTCTCTCACACTAACACAAATACTTACACTCCCTACTAACAATTAAGACCCAACAAATCTACACTAGCACAAATGACACAAATAAAATGCTAGGCATAAATATTATAACACATAAATTGCGCACATAATTATTTAAATAAATAATAATTTAAATAAATAAATAAGCAAATAATTTAAATAAAAATCATTTAATTACTAATAAAATAGAGCCTATATTTCGGGTCGTGACAGGCTCTGTGACCCTAATATATCCAAATTTACTAAGATGGGAATGACAAGGCACTACGATAATCTTGAAGGGGTTACTCAAGAGGGTCTCCTTGACATCCTTTTAAAGGAAGGCAAAATAAAGCCTGAAGAAGGGACTATTCACAAGGTGAACTATCACTACAATCGTATCCCCTTATTCTGCAAGTTCCACAGAGCCACCGGCCATGACACCAACTCTTGGCGCCACTTAAAAGATGTGATCCAAGATCTCATTGATAAGAAGGAAATAGAGATACCAATTGTTACTATCAACCCTCTCCCTAAGCTACACAAAGAAGAATGAAGCCTCAAGAAGAATTCAAGGTCAACCGCTTTGGGGCTACAACTATCCTCTCCCTTTCTCCTTAGAAATAGAATAGGTTTAAATTTCCTAGTATGAACTCGAAGAGTCGTTCTGTCATTCTAGTCCATCTTCCATCCTTCTCTAGTTTTTCTCAACTAAACTATCGAGTCTGTTTTGAATTCTAGTTATTAATAAAATTCATTCTTATTTCCTATACACTTCTCTAAGGTCGTTCTACCTTTTGAATTTCTCTCTAATTCATGAAATGGATCCGCAAACAATAAATGTCATTAATCTAAAACCTTGCAATTGATAATAGAAATGTCTAAACAAGTTTTAAGAAGAAGGCCTAGGGGCTACACATTACTATCACCGCGCTCATGTCAGAAGTGGAAGGACCACAATGGAAGAAAGTCAAAGGCGTTATCATTCCCAAAGAAAAGTGGGGATACTCAATTCAAGCTTTGAGAGTAAAAAAAAATAAATAAAAAAAAATCTCAAGCTTTCATAACCCCACAAAGAAGGAGTTTCAACCACACATAATGAAGTCAAAAAGGAGGCCTCTCATCTCCTCCTACAATGAAGATTAAATCCAAATGAAGAAAAAATGAGACTCTTAATTTGAAGATCGTCTCCATCATCCATGAAGAAATCCGAAGGGCGAACTAATGATTAGGCCTTCTCCTCAAAACTTGTCAAGACATTTCTAGATGATTCACTTACAAAATAATTGAACAAACACTTAAGATATCAAAAATAAATACTAGGGTCCATTAAAGGTAGAACTATCTTTCTAGTACTTTGAGCCAAGTAGCGTTCATTGTTGAGTCTAGGGGCTTCCTCTCTCATACACTTCTCTTTGAAATCCAAGCATCAAGGCTAGGGGCTTTTTATTCTTTCCGTCCCCTTCCAATTCCTATTCAAGATATACGAACTCGTCAAAGTAAATCCGCACTAGAGGCTATCCTCCTCGCCTCTAACTCTCATTACAAAGTGCGTTATCCTCACCGAGTCGATGCTTGGAACAACTTCCCAAAAGCCAAGTCGATAGCTAAAATGCGTAATACATCCAAACCCAAAAATCTCGCATGTCTCTCCCCCAATAAGAGACAAAACTACTCACCTCTCTGAGTCATCTTTGAGTACATACTTTGTCAAAAAAAAAAATGAAAAGAGACGCAAAATAGATGCCCGCTAGATTGAAAACCCGAAAGGGCGGTCTAGGCAAAAATCAGGGTGCGTCACAAAAAAATAATAAAAAGAGACACAAAAGAGATGCCCACTAGATTGAAAACCCGAAAGGGCGCTCTAGGCAAAAATCAGGGTGCGTCACAAAAGAAAAATATAGGGAGAACATTCTTCAAATCATCTCTTCTTCAACCTCCCTCAAATCAATCAAGCAGGAGAGCACTCTTCTTCAAATCAAACAGCCTCATAAGCCTGTTCACGAAGTCATCTACAACATACAAGATTCTTGGGGCTTGACTTAGACCAAAGCATGAGATAAACATGGGGGAATAGATAACGTCTCTCATCACCTTCACCGGAGACCTTTCGGACATGGAACTCTAGAGTGATTCAAAAGTATGCCTAGCCTACTCAGAGCTTGCACATAAATGGTTGTCAGACAAATAGTTGTCTCCCTTGACACAATATGACTAAAGGAACGATCTGGACGGATCATCTTGCACAAGGCAAACAAGTCTCATCTCGAGACAACCATCAAGGAAACTCTGCGGCATATCATCTCTGCAGAAAACCTGATTAGGTCCCAACTTGTCAAAACAGGTCCCCGCACACACACAAAAATCAACACATACAGTTCATCACCAATAAACATCCCATCATGAATCCATGCTATTCACACTACTTACACCAAGGTTGACCGACCAGGCATGCACATAAATTTGTCACCGCCACATGAGTCTAATTACAAACTAAAATCATAGCTAAATTGCTTGCTAGAATAGGTTCTACTTGTTGTATTAACAGGTACAAGAACCAATCCGTGCTCAAAGAAAATTCAATAGCATTTAGAGTTTCTGCATCCAGGACTTTCAATGTAGAGCATTGAAAGAGGATAATGTCCAGTACATTCAATCAACCATTGACGAGGACATTCAGAAGTCTACAGATAAACATCAAATTCAGAGTTTCTGCATCCAGGACTTTCAATGTAGAGTATTGGAAGAGGATAATGTCCAATACATTCAATCAACCATTGACGAGGACATTCAGAAGTCTACAAATCAACATCAAATTTAGAGTTTCTGCATCCAGGACTTTCAATGTAGAGCATTGGAAGAGGATAATGTCCAGTACGTTCAATCAACCATTGACGAGGACATTCAGAAGTCTATAAATCAACATCAAATTCAGAGTTTCTGCATCCAGGACTTTCAATATAGAGCATTGGAAGAGGATAATGTCCAGTACGTTCAATCAACCATTGACGAGGACATTCAGAAGTCTACAAATCAACATCAAATTCAGTTTTTGCATCCAGGACTTTCAATGTAGAGCATTGGAAGAGGATAATGTCCAGTACGCTCAATCAACCATTGACGAGGACATTCAGAAGTCTACATCTACATCAAAACCGTCCAGTACTTTCAATGAGGAATTGGAAAAGGACATGTTCAGTACTTTCGATCAGCCATTAAAAGAGAACATCCAGGGATCCAGTACTTTCAATCAACTATTAAAAGAGGATAATATCCAGTACTCTCAATGTAGGAGCATTGATTGAGGATATTCCTCAACAACTTCAACACAGTCTGCAACACAGTCTGCACCAGCAACACCGTCAACCGCGACGCTCCATCAATAACAGAGGGCATATTCAGAATTGGGTCAAGGACATTGATTCCTCAGTATGGGTTACTCTCTAAACTCTAAACTTTACTTACCGCAATATTGCTTTCAAAATGATTTCCAAAATACCTAAAACCATTGTTTTTTCGTGTTTTCGGAGTCGAACTACGTTTGGTCTGATTTCCTTCCAAGGAATACGTAGGCAGCTTTATAGCACGACCATACCCAAAGTTCTAAATGGTGTCTTTTCTATCGACGACGTTACTTCTTCCATAAGTATCGTCGCCGAGGGGCTCTGTAGACACCCTATTTTCAACTTACATTTATGATTACACTACTCTTGTGTCTCGCCTTTGTGTTTTGATGAAAACTCGTTAGTTTTGGCATGTTTTATTAAGTTTTTGACTGACTCCGTTAGTTAGGGGCTAAACTGAACAAAGAAACTATAGACAAGGATAAAACAGTAATATTGCACTGGATGCCTCGTACGAGACATCAATGTCTCGTACGAGACATCTCCTTTGTCTGCGAGTCTAATTCACTTTACTTCTCCTAATCCGGGCAATATTGAATTAGGAGACTTCCTATAGGTTTCCTATTGATTCCTTACCTAATTAAACCTCTCTACTTGGTCCCTAAGCAATCTAATCCTATAAATAAAGAGTCTTTAAACCCTAGACTCTCCTAATGCTAAAAAATGGTTCCTAGTCATCCAAAAAGAGGTTAACAACTCTCTAGTCAGTCTCCCTCTCAAGAATCCCGTTTTTCCTCTCCCCTCACACCAAAACTCCACCAAAAACTCATCTTTTCAAGCCAAAACCATCACAAAACTCTTGGATCTTCAAGGCCTTAGTCAGGGCCATCAATTGGAATCTCAAGAACGCTTTAGGTAAACTCCTACGCTTTTAATCTCTACTTCTCATCTCATTCTTTGTTTTAGAGTAGTGTAATCCCATCAAAAGGATCAGCCTAGAGCCTCTCTGATCCATGGAGATGATCTCGAAGCATATGATCTAATATTCCAATAATTAAGAAATTAATTATTGGCTTTACTTGTTTTATTTACTTGTTCTTTATTTGATTAAAAACACCTAAGCAAGACCAATCCTAGATTGGGTGGATTGGGTGCTTCTTGACCTTCCCAATCCATAACTTAACCCCCAAACTCAAGAATCTCACGGTCCGTGTTCCGTTCAACAACATGGTGGCGACTCTCAAATCAAAAAGGTAAAACGGGAATCTTCTCGGGTGCAAACACCCCTAGCTTCTCCCCATATGTTATCTGGTAATCCTAAACTTAATAACATGGCATTCATAATTTCTTTTAATGTCCGATTTTTTTCTTTGGGCAATACCATTTTGTTATGGTGTATAAGGTGCCGAGGTTGAATGCTTAATTCTATGTTGAGCACATAGTGACTCAAATGGAAATTCATATTCACCGCCTCTATCACTTCTTAGCACCTTAATTTTCCAATTTAATTGTCAAGTTCATTTTTATAGAAAGTAAACTTCTTTATAGTTTCATTTTTTTCTTTTGAGAAGATAAATATAGCAATATTTTGTGCCATCATCAACAAAAGCCATAAAGTACTTATTGCTACCACATGATTGTATTAATTTAAAGTCACATAAGTCCTTGTGAACTAACTCGAGTGGTTCACTATTTTCTTTTAATTGAATAGAATCATTTTATTGTTAATTTTGATTCTACACAAATCTCACATTATTGTTTGCAATCGACTTTAAATTGAAGAATAAAATTTAAATTCGTTAATCGACGTATAAAACCAAAATTAATAGGTCCAAGTCTAGTATGCAAATTTCAAGACTCGAACAAGTAAATGGAAGAGTTGTTTATTTCATTGGTATTTGGCTTAAGAACCATTACACTTAGCTTGAACAAGCCATCATTGACATAAATTTTCCTACAAGCATTCCATACTTTGATAAAGTGACTACATTGGATTTAAGCACAATACAAAAGCCATGCTTAATCAAAAGCAATGCGGATACCAATTTTTTTCTGGATATCAGGCACAAAAGGACATTGTTGAGAGTAAACTCTTTCCTAGATGCCATCTTCAAAACCACCTTCCCTTCACCTTTGATTTCAGGAGAGGTTGAATTCCTTATAAATAGCTTCTCGCCATTTTCCTTCGCAACAAAAGTACTAAACATGTCTTGTTGGAGCACACATGTCTATTAGCACCAGTGTCATTAATCCACCACTGATTTGGGTTTGAACCCACCAAATTCACCTTGAAAATTATAATCGCGAGATGCATCTCAGATACGTCCTTTGCCTGCGTTCTACCAAGTTTGCTTCACGGTCCTTCTTGAGCAACTTGCAAGCATGAGCCTTGAATTGTAACAAGTTATTGTGAACTTCTTGGAAACACCACCCATTGGGCCAAAATGGGACTGTTTCGTGGTTGACACAACCTTCCCTTTACCCTTGTCATGACCTTTGCCATTGGAGCTTTGACCATGATCCACCACATTGGCTTTAGCCATACTAGGAATGGAAAAAAATCTCGACCGCCCTGTTGCCTTCTTCAATACATAATCGAAGAATAAGCCCTTCAACATTCATTTCATTTAGCTTATACTTTAGGTAGTTCTTAAAATTCAATCCAAGAGGGAGGCAATTTTCAGTGATTTCCGTCACTTGAAGACTTTCACTTAGAACCATACCCTCGGTATGAACCTCATGCAAAATCGTTTGCAACTCATCCACTTAAGTTTTCAGTCTTATTGTCCACCATCTTATAATCAAGGAAACGGGCAACAATGAATTTCTTTATCCCCGCATCCTCAATTTTATACTTATGGTCCAAAGACGCCGACAACTCCTTAGCTGTTTTCTTTTCACTAAACACATTGTAAAGAGAATCTGAAGGTGAATTGAGGATATTGTTTTTGCAAAGGAATTCCTTATGCTTTCATGCTTCAATCGCAACCAATGTTGGTACATCAGTCTCATTCTCACCTGTCTCAGGGATATTCTTTTTTAGATATTTTGTCAAGTTCAAGGTTGTGAGATAGAAAAGCATCTTTTGTTTCCAACGTTTGAAATCATGGCCAATAAACTTTTCTGGCTTTTCTGCTTGAGGGGTTGAGATATGAACTATTGGAGTGTTAACAATACTCGAGCCATTTCCAGTTTGGGGTTCAGTTTTGGTTCCAGTTTCATTTCCAGCAGAGTTGGAATTAGACGTCATTTAAAACACAACTACCAGTTCGTACGTTCAATATAACCAGTTCGTATGATTTTTATAACCAGTTCCTTCTGTCAGGGAATAAGTCCAAAGATTGATAGCGGAAATTACAGAAAGAACAAATTACAGAACAATTTAAATACAAATACAATCTGGAAATAAAGAAATTAAATAGTTGTAGTTGTTGCACGAGCCCAATGCTAGTCATTGTCTCCTTATGACTTATTCATCCCCTCACCGAGTGTGCTTGAGTTTGCTTAGAACGCTAGTTTTCTAGGATAGAACGTATGGACCGGGGGAACTTTGCACCTAAGTTTCACAGTGAACAGAATCGTGATTGGACAGTATCACCATTATTAGAAGCGAGGAGGCCAAAGGAACAAGATAAACAATATGCAACGAAGATATGAGAGGAGGATTGTTATTCAGTGTTGTTGGTGTATCTCAAACTGTTGTTCTTCTCTCCCTTTTATAGCTGAAACAAAGCCAAGGATCATTAAATTAAGACAATATTAATTTTGGGTTTTAGCTTTTATCCTGCCTACTTAATACGAAATCAAGTGACACGCCCCCAAGTCTCGGGATTCCCTTATAGAACCTCGAACCTGGTGCGCGTAACTAACAACTATCAAGAAACTAACAAGAAACAGGAATAATACCTGCTAGAATCAAACTGACATGATATATATACTCTAGAGTAAGGAGCTAAAATAGCTCACAACACGAGTTCTAGAAAAGAAAATTAAAACCAAACTTGGTTACATACAGCGGAAGACATGTCTAGCACATAAGCTGGCATTACAAGATGTCTAGAGACAACAAGTACTATACAAGACTGTCTACCCCAAAATAAGAAGTTATACAACCCATACAAAATCATCCTCACCAAAGTGTAAAAGGACACAAGCCTCAAAAGAATAACAACCTGCGTAGTAAGCTCCCAGCTATGTCGAGCCTCACTGCGCACTATCACTAGCCTTCCTTTGATCTAAGGAAAACAAATAAACAAGAAACGGGGTGAGATAAATCTCAGTAAGCTATTAGATGCAACTACATGACATGTTATCATGCAATTCAAGTAGATACTCAAGCAATCATGTATCAAGTATCATCAAGTAACAAGTATATGAGAGGCTAAGCCAACTCATCAAGTAGCACATAAGGCTAAGTTATCACGTTACAAAGGATATTGCTTCCTTCCTTATCCCTCCCAAGAATACCATTGTTGTCGTAGCTTGTATTACTTTTGACAATCACGATCAATATCAAGAAACTGCTTATGCAGTATATATAAGAAGACCCGGTAACCAGTGTCATTCCAAAGATCAAGATTCACGAGGTGTTCACGAGTTTAGCATTCACTTTTATCAGGCGTATTGCTCTAATAAAGGAAGCTATGCCCTTACTATGGCCTGTAGTAAGGGGTCAAGCGCAGATACATAGATCCCCGATTATCACTTTGGCCCCAGCCTCATGATAAGCGTGAATCTATATACCTCCGAGCAAGCAAGGACCAGCTGGACTTACACAAGAATGCACAAGTAGGTATTTACTTGAACTACGAGAGTAGAACTAATCCAAAAGTAGTGTACTAGCTCATCAAGGAACATGCTTCAAGTAATCAAGAAGTCATACTGTTATCAAGCAACTATATGCAATGGTTGCACATACACATCAAGAACATGTCTCATACATGTTAGTGCTTGGTCATAGCACTTTCTAGTTCATTACCATACACATGTATTGGTGTCCAAGTCATGTACAAGATTTTATCATCTTATATTCAAGTCTTAATCCAATTCTTTGGATGTTCAAGTCATGTACACGATTTTATTATCTTATACTCGAGTTATCATTCCAATCTTTGGACATTCAAGTCATATATAAGAGTTAGACATCTTATACTTCAAGTTCAAGCTAAGTAGATGAGTTATACATCTCATACTTACAAGTTCTTAATCCTATACTTTGGATGTTCAAGCTCAAGACATTGTTCTAGTGCCCCTAAGGTACACAAACATTGGTTTCAAGACACATATAACACATTAGTGCTTGTTCATAGCACTTTCAAGACAATTAAAAGGGTTCTTACTCTTAGACTCAAGTTCTCATTTTAATTCTATGAGTACTCATGTTCAAGACTAAGTTCTAATGCCCCAAAAGTGCACAAACATTGCTAGGACATCTTATACTAAGGCTATATACCTTAACTAGGGTTACTTCCAACTTATACAACTTTGAACAACATTTTTGTTCTTCAGGGCAAGTGGGCGGGCGCCCACTAGGGACCGGGCGGCCGCTCACTCGGCAAGTATAATATGGGAAATCTTTCAGTAGTTTTGGGGCGCGCAAGGCTCATCTGGGCGGTCGCCCAAAGGACCGAGCGGGTGCTCGGTGGTCACGCGGGCGGGCGCCTGGTGCAATTTCCAGCAATTGTTCATTTCTTTCCCAGACTTACAATTCTCCGTCCCAAGTGTAGGAGTATACTTTCACTAACTCATAGGCCATACCCAGGACATACAAACATGTTCCAAACATAACTTTCAAGTTTCTTTCATCCTTTTTACCGTCCCACAAATAATAGAATAATTTTCCTTTATTCCATTTAAATATTTCACCGTCCCACAAGTATAAGTATAATTTTCTAATATACTAATATACTCATTTATGGATACTTTTATTTATTTCACCGTCCCACAAGTATAAGTATAATTTTTTACTCATGACTTGAAACTGATTGTGGTCCTACGGCTATTGTATTAGCGGATTCATTGAACATAAAGACTTGTATTTCATGATTGATGGTACTGAATGCGAGAAAATTTCTGAGTATTCAACTAAATCCTTGAATTGCGATTATTTGAAAGCAGAATATCAGAGATCGTTTGATTTGTTATAATCCTTCGAGATTTGTAAATATATATGATTATATTGCGATGGAGTTCGTGGAAGGATTATCATTTAATAGATAAGTCCCGATGATATTGGTTATAGTGGATTGATTAATCAAATCTGCTTGACTTTATGTGTTGTGATGTTATGATCGATACATCTTGATTACATGGGATACCTGTGGATATAATATATGACAGGGATTCTTGTTCTACATCTTGTTCTACACCTTGTTTTACATCTTGATTATGATAATTTTTCTGAGCACTCTGGATATTTAACCGAGGTTGCTTCTTGATCATATGTTGCCAGCATGTGAAGTGGATTTCCTTGTGGTTATTGTATCAGTTGTTTAGACTCAGTATCTTGGGTAGACTTGTATAGTACTTGTATATAACCACATTTGGTTTAAATTTCTTGGTATAGAACTCGTTGTGAGCTATCTTAGTTCGTTCCTCTTGAGTATATATATGATACCAGTTGATTTATTCAGTTGTCATTCCCGTTTTTTTTTTTCCGCTTCTTGTTAGTTACGCGCACCAGGTTTGAGGTTCCATTATAGAACCCCGGGACTTGGGGGCGTGTCATCAAGTCTGTTGCAGCTATTACAAAATTGAAATCTTCAAGATAATATGCTCATATATTTTGATTTAAAATCAAAAATGAAAACAAAAGGTGGATTTGTTTGAGTAAGCAAATTCGGTGCCACGTTCGTGTCTGCAGAACGCGCACATGCACGAGTACGCTACCTGTAAGCCAAATTGGGAACTTAATTTGTAACACCCCTCCCATGTGCATGAGAGAGAGCCTCTATATTACATAATCTTGAATACTAATATATTGCCCAAGTCTTTATACTAGCATAAATTTTAGCTTCCTTCCCATGTGGGAAGCTCAACCTTGGATGTCACTTATTCCTTGGAAGCAAAACTTTAATTTGCTTTCAATGTGGGATAAAATTTTTTTATTGCTTTTTCCAACCCACTCATTTAGAGCCTTAATATCTCATTCATCCAACACTCATTTTTGACAAATTAATAATCGATTTCAATGTTCTCATGGAGTAAAACACAAATCCATAAACAATTTTGTAAATCAACAAAATTACCCTTTAGGAAAGAATTCATAATTTCCTTCAAACAAACACAATTTTCCAACAAGGCCAAAGGGCCTGAGCGTAATTAATCACTCCCCGGTTTACGCTTTATTTTCTCTCTCTCTCTCTCTCTCTCTCTCTCTCTGTGTATGGATTTGGTATCACTCAATCGTCTTTAAAAAATAGATTTTTTATTTTAAGTTTTAGCCTCTTCATTATTATGAGAAATATTGTTATGGTTAATATTTTGCACTTAAACACTTCAAGCACCCTTTCCATTCACGCAAATGTGTGTGTTTTTTTTTTTTTTTTTGAATTTATGGGTAAAAAATGCATTTCTAAATATTTCGTTAACTATTCATCCATTTTGTAAATGTTCGTTAATTGCCATCCATCTATTTAATTTTGTGTGAATATAGTATACGAAATTGCAACTTTTAAACTTAACTCTTGCACGTGTAGAGACTTAGACAAACTGATTCGACTTATCCCCCATCAAAACATGTCTTGTCAAAGACATTTCGCTCATTCAAACTATTTCTCAAGTTTTCGTTTTATTTTTATTTTTCTTTTTTCTTTACTCTTCCTCTTTTATTTTTTTAGCCTCTTTTGTCTCTCTTCCATTTAAATTTTTTTAAAAATATCTACATTGTCAATAAAATCATTAAAAAAATAAAAATATATGTATTTTCTCAATAAATTATAGAAAATTAAGAGTAAAAGGTAGAAAGTTATTTTAATCATTAAAATATATTTTTTCAAGAATTCATTGATGGATGGACTATTTTTTATGATTTTATATATTATTATAAATTGAAAAATATTTTATTTTAATAGAAAATAAATAAAATAATTTCATACTTTATAAGTTATTTATCATGTTAAAAAGTTTTCATAATATTATTTAATATTAAAAATTAATTTGATATCATATATTTGATACCTAATATTGTTGGAGATGACTTTTTTTGATACCTTATAAATAGTGCCTCATAGGTATTAAATTTTGATTTTGATACTTATGAACTAAGGACTCTCATTGAAGTTGCCCTAAGAGGCGTGATGTTATTTTAAATTTTCTTACAAATGCATCTAGAAATTTTCTATGCACAACCACCTAGCCCGTATGATGGAATTGGGGTGCCAAAGAACACTTGTACACCTCAAATTTGCAATTATGAAAAAAAATTGCGAACAGCTAAAGCTAAAGCTATGATTTGATTGGTGCTAAAAGGTAATTTATGGACCTTATATGATGTTGAATTATCCTACATCGAGAATTAACTATCAAATACTTGACTATATAAAGATTCAATGTCACTCATCTTATACCTCTTATAGCCAATTCGCTTTGAGATGGAACCTCAGACTTTTTTTTGTATCAGAGAATTTATCATGGTATCAGAGTTGATCCTTTACAAGTTCGAAACCAAAAGAGGCCGACAATGATACAATTCCAGATCACCCAAATATCTCTCCACGCATAAAGCCAAAAGTTCGGATACGCGTGAGACCGCGTATTTGAGCAATTATCCCACGTCGGAAATCAACTAGCCAAACCTTATGAAGATTCAGAGTCACTTCTATCATAGTCAATTGGTTTTGAGATGCACTTCAGACTTTATCGTATGATTTTTTAAAAATTGTATGACCTAAATTGGATTCTAATGAAATTTGGGGACAAAAAACTCACTTTAAACATATTTCCATAATATACATTATTTCTTATTTTAATTGTTCGTAGATATATCAAATATTATTTTTTCTTATTAGTAAGGTATGAAATCGCATCTCTATAATTTGTATTTATTTAACTTGTTTTCTTTCTATAATAGAATATTAAATTTGTGATGGTTTGAGCAAAGTTGCGTGTGTAGGACAATTGGTCGTGGTTCTGAATTACAACTATTTCATCAATGGTTCGAATCGTACACAAGGACGTAATTGTGATTCAGATCACGACCAATTGCGCTACAACACAAGACTTTTTGTTTTCAAAATATTCATTTAAGATTTTTCTTCTTTTATACTTTTTACCTTAATATATCTTTCAAATATCAAATATGTGGTAGTTTTGACGAGTTTTGTATCTAAACCAAATCAAAATACTTAAATCGTGTTTTTATAGAGCAAGTTTGTCAGATAGGGTCTGAATGAGTCGAACATAAAAATTGGGAAAAATGTAGATTTATACCCTTATACTTATGGAGGCGGTCTCTAGTACAACCGTGCACGGCGTGCGACGGCGCCGAGCCGAGCCGTTTTAATTTAATTTTATTTATTTTATTTTTTTTGCCGAGATTTTTTTTTTTTGCCACCCCAACTTTTTTTCCTCCAACAAAAGTAACACTTATTATAACGAAATGTAACACTTTTTTTATTCAAATGTAATAACACTTTTTAAAAAAAAATGTACCACAATTTTGCTGCAATAGATTAAAGATAGGCCCTTGGACTCTAGGGCCCTGAGCCCAGATTCAAACCCAAATAAGGAAAATCCAGATGAAAAATTCCTCATACACCCCTCACTAACAAAATGATGTAAGAAGACTAAAATACCCTCATATCTCTTCTCAACTTTACTTTTTTGGTCAAATTTTAGTCAACTCTTATAACTTACACATAATTATCATATAAGAGTTTAAAAAATTACTTTTTTCATTTTTTTACAAAAAAATAATATTTTTTTTGGGTCAAATTTGGTCAAACAGCAGTCAAACTCTTATAACTAACACATAAGAGTCAAAAATTTCACTTTTTCCATTTTTTTACAAAAAAAAAAAATATTTTTTTGGTCAAACAACAGTCAAGCTCTTAACTAACATATAATTATCATATAAGAGTTACAAAAATTACTTTTTTCATTTTTTACAAAAAAAATAATAATTTTTTTTAGTCAAATTTGGTCAAACAACAGTCAAACCCTTATAACTAACACATAAGAGTAAAAAAAAAAAATCACTTTTTCCATTTTTTTACAAAAAAAAATAACAATTTTTTTGATCAAATTTGGTCAAACAGCAGTCAAACTCTTATTACTTACACATAATTATCATATAAGAGTTACAAAAAAAAATATTTTTTTCATTTTTTTACAAAATAATAATAATTGTTTTTGGTCAAATTTGGTCAAACAGCAGTCAAACTCTTATAACTGACACATAATTAACATATGAGAGTCAAAAGTCTTATGAACATGTTCATAAGACTAAAGTCTTATTGAACCTGTTCATAAGACTTTGCTCTTATGAATAATAATGTGTATTATAAGAGTTATTTTCAGTCTCATTAAAACATGTTCATTTGAACCTGTGTTCATAAGACAAAGTCTTATTGAAGCTGTTCACAAGACTTTTCAATCTCGGTCAATCTCATTAAAACATGTTCATTTGAACTTGTGTTCATAAAACTAAAAGTCTTAAACCAAATATATTTGGTCAAATCTCTGTCAAACTCTTATAATTATTATATAAGACCAATTCGCCTCTTATAATTAACATATAAGAGTCATTTTTTCACTTTTTTGTTTTCCATTTTACAGGAAAAATATTAATTTCTATTATAAAATATCCTTAACTTCTTTGTGTAGCATTGTTGTACAATAGTACTTCATTTCAAAACCTGTACTTTCTGCTGCTACTACGATTACATTTTTTAACCATAATATCCCCATATTTTCAGCCTCTTCATTACTCACTTCCATATCCAATTCAAACTGTATAAAAAAAAAATCAATTCAAGGAAGAATACTACAGCTGAAAGTGAAATTGAGATGTTCAGATATGAGACAAGATATTGTTTCAGTAACTCTTAATCCTCACAACAACTACATGAAAAAAAAAAAAAAAAAAAAAAAAAAACTTCCAGTTGCTACACAAATAAAATCCAAAAAATTGAAATCGAGATGTTCAAATATGAGACAAGGATTTTGAGTATTCTAGCAGCAGAAAGTGAAAAAAAAAAAAAAAAGAAGTGAAAAATGTACTCTTAACAAATAACTAGCAGACACTCTTATGAGCATTCCACCATGAAATCAACAATAAAAACATGGCAAAGGATCGTGGAATAGAACAGCTCATGAACAACAAAAGAAGAATACTATAACAGCCAAGCGTAGTTTCATTACAAATACGTGATGTTCAGCCATGAGACCAGATTGTTCTCTGGTCAGGAAACAACTCAAGCATCAAAATCACCTGAAGGATTGTCGATTTTGTAGAGTTCCTACATCGGACGGAGAATAATGAGAAGGAACTTAGAGCTCAGGCGACCAGATCTGGTCGAAATGTGAAGATTCGACCATAGGCGACCGGATCTGGTTGAATTTAAAGGGCCGACAACGCCAGATCTGTTACTTATAGTCCAGATCTGGAGAGATTCGGAGCAGCCGATGGCGTCAGAGACGAGGAATGAGATAGGCCAGAGAAAACGAAGAAAAACGACGGCGGTGGGCGTCGGAGGAGACCGGAGTCGCCGGGGTTAAGATCGCCAGAGACGGAGAAGAAAGTCGGACGTGGTGGTGGAGTTCGCCGGATACGATGAAGGGCGCCGGCGCCGGAAAAGAAGTGTGTGCCGTGTTTTTTAGAGACATAAGGTGTGAGTGTGTGTGTTTTAGAGGGAGAAATCTTGAGTTGGAAATGGGAATGAGGGGAGGGGGAGAGGGAGGGGTAGGGGAGGGTTTTGTTTGAGGGATGGGGTAGATTTGGAATTTAAGTGTTTAATTTGACTGGTCAATGGAGGCTAGGGGTGTATGGGGAATTTTGATCTCATCTCAACTCCTTATCTGGTATTTGGTCTGGGCTGGGATTTATGTGTAATAAAATCTGGCACTGGGGGCCCTTGGGGAAAAAATCCATTAAAGATAACATTAAGATTGACAACTAAACTAATGTCACACTCTTTTAAAAGGAATGTAACACTCTTTTTTTCAAATGTAACACTTTTTTTCCCAAAATTAACATAGGATTGATAACTAAACTAATGTTACATTTTATAAAATATGAATGTAACATTTTTTTTTCTCAAGTGTAATAGTTTATATTCTTAAATGTAACATTATATCTGAAATGTAACAATTTTTTATTGAGAAAGTAACAATTGAAATGCAAACCCAATTATTTTTTTTGTAAAATTGATGTTACATTTGACTGTAAAAAGTATTAATTTTTGAATATGAAACTGTTACTTTTATTAGAATAGGGTGTTACATCTCAGCTGACAAGCAACTCAAACTTTTTGTGTGTAAAAAATGTTTTTTTAGAAAAAAAAAATCAAACCATATCATGACCTATGTAGTTTTATTCGTCTCGTCGAGACGAACACAACGGTATTTTAAAATTTTATTTTCTGAGTTAGAAATCTCAAGATATACCATTTTAAAGTTAATGGGGTTTTTTTTTTTTAAATGGACACGTGTCACAACGGGAGAGGGGGAAGGAGCTGGTCCGGGTGGGTTTTCATGGAGCGGGCGGGCCGACCCGTGGGCATACCCGCCGCACGGGATGCGGCCGCCGCATTTAAGAATTTGCCATAATTAGGTCTAAAATGCAGATACGCCGTTAAACTCGATAATTGCCATCTTTATCCTTAAATTAAAAAAAAACAAGGGCCTATTTGACCACAGCAATTTTCCATTAAAAAAGTAACGGAAATGCCAACTAAGCTACTTATTTGGCTATTTGATTTGATAAGTATAAGTGGAAAAATTGGCCAAATGAATTTGCTGATATGGTACAAATTAAAAACAAATGAAAAAAATAGTTACTTTAAAACTCAAACCGACGACGTTTTACTAATAAACAAAAAGAAAAAAAAAAGGAAAAGAAAAAACTAAATTAATACTCCCTCCGTCCCAGAGTAAGAGTCCTACTTTCCACTTTGGTACATCTCAGAGTAAGAGTCTCATTCCTAAAATGGCAAAGAATATTTACTATTCACCCCACTCATTCTCTATCCTATTTTACTTTTATACTCACAACACTAATCAATTCACTATTCTCTCCCACTCATTCTCTCTCATACTTTACTTTTACACTTACAACATTTACATCACTTCCAATATTTATTAATAAGCGTGCAAATAAGGGGTAGGACTCTTACTTCAGGACGGAGGGAGTAGAATACAGCCGACGACCACGCTCACGCTCACGCTCTTCTTTCCTTTCAGTTCACAACACCGGTCCACCACACCACAATTCTCAACCCCACCACAATTGTTACCAGCCACCACTATCAACATCCCATGCATAAAGAAAAATTAGTTTCATTTTCAGTTTTCCAAATCTGGCGACGACGGAGAGGTTGATAGACAGTCAGATCTGGTATTCAAAGTTTAATTTAACCTTGTTGATAAAGTCTGAGGTTCCATCTCAAAATTAATTGGCAATGGGAGGAGTAGCATATGATCCTTATATAGTCATTGCATGGCTAGTTAATTCCCGATGTAGGATAATTTTCTCTAACACGCCCCCTCACGTGTAGTCGGGGGCCTGCACGTGCGGGCCAACTCGAATACCATGATAAATCTGAGGTTCCATCCCAAAACCAATTGGCATTCACGCCCCCTCACGCGTAGCCGAACTCGCACATGTAAATGACTTACAACGTGGACTTGTTAATCGGGTGGCGCGGAGGAGAATCGCTGTTGAGCCTGCACGTGTCCCATGTAGAAGCAGCGAAAGTCAGACCACCATAGATCGGTGGCTCTGATACCATGATAAATTCTGAGGCTCCATCCCAAAACCAATTGGCAATGGGAGGAGTAGCCCAGGATTCTTATATAGTCATTGTATGGCTAGTTAATTCCCAATGTGAGATAATTGTCTCTAACACTTGTAAACCACAAAATGTTACTTTGTATTTCAAATCTAAGCTTTATGTGGAAGACGAAGGTTTTTTTTTTTTGTAATCAGCCGGAAAGAATAGAATTGTCGATGATCTAAATTGAGGGAAAAGGAGTCGTGGTTTATTGGTGGAGAATGGGGAGAGAATATTATAATGGTCAGCCGGTGAGGCGTATAATGGTTGCGAGTTAGGTAGGAACGAGATTGAGGGAGAATGTCGTCGGGGTGGCAATAATGGTGGTGGCCTAGTTGGAAACGACGATAGTGGGGGTTGTTAGATCCGACGGGGTCTAGCCCAATTATGTGACCTACGGGTTCAACTTAGTATGTGAACCAAAATTATTGATACAGGCCTAATTAATTAATTTTAGTCAAATAACATTATGGACTAAGTTAATGTAGTCATCTAGTACAATTAAAATTGTACTAAACCTTAATGGGCCCAATATCTTTCTATACACCTTGATGGACGGTGGAGATCGATTAGGTTTTGGGTTTTGGTTCCATCTCCTGTCTATTTATATTAATGTCTTTGGGGAATTAGGGCATCATAACTTTTGCCCTACCGCTCCTAAAAGAAAATACACACACTCCATCGTATGTGCAATAGGCCAAGGAGGTGAAAATCAAGACAAAGTTCGAAGGCTCGTTCCGCATTATCATCCGGATTCAACTTTTCAATGGCTTCCGGTATGTCTTCGATCTATTCTATTTGTTCATATGAAAATTGATCCGCTACTTGATTATGAACTCAAGTCTTAAAAGCTTAATGTTCTTACATTGTGGTACCAGAGCGTGGTTTAATTTTCATATGAAGATGATTACGCTTTTCTTCGTAATTGCTTCGATCGGTGGTGCTTTGCCATTCTCTGTTTAAATAACTCGAATGAATGAGTCATGTAGTGTAATGGGTAAATTTTGATTTTCATGAATATTTTATGTATGTCTGCTGCTATTATGCATACCTACACTTAAAGCCATACCTGACTTTTAATTATGTAACCGGTGTTGTTAGTACTCACTTTAAAAGATTGGCCTTTTTTCTTTGATATTCATGTTTTCAGAATATACAAGGCTTATATAAAATTGTTATTTAGAAAGGTGTTTCACTTGGACAGTGGCCTCAAATTTGCTACTACTCATGAAAATTATTAAATGCAGTGTATTGACTTTCACCTTCTATTTATGATTTTCATTCCCTTATTATACCTCATTACATTGTATATTCTTAACATCACTTGCTTCTGTTACATGACGAATTTGTAATTGTGATTTACTTGTAATTTGGTGCAAGCCAAAATAGTAAATACTATGTTTTAGTTACATAATTTGTAAAAGGAGTTGAGTAATTTATTTTAAAATTAGCATGTTATTAATGGGATACTTATGTATAAAAATAACTATTTTGACTAATTTAAATATGTTATTGCTAGTTAAAAGTTTTGAGCACATATAAACTTACGATTTTATACGTGCCCATTTGCGTATTTTGAACTAATATTTGTGATTCTTATTTCGTTTAAGCAATGAACGGCCCAACGAAAGTTCATTATTTAAACGAATTAAGCTATTGAAAATCACCTTATAAATGTTCATTTTACACGTTTTGGACTAGTATTTTTGATTCTTAATTTGTTTTAGTGATGAACGGCCCAAAGGAAGTTCATTATTGAGATAAATTAAGCTAACAAAATCACCTTATAAATGTTCATTTTAAGAATTTAATCGGCCCAATGGAAGATTTTATTTTTATTATGAATATAATGACTTGAAAATACTAAGTTACGTGACTCGAATTATTTCTGCCCAAAGGTGATATAATTTGTAGTTATGTTAACTTATTATGATTTTCTATATAAATTAAAGAAATCACTTGTATGTTAATAGTTGGCACAACGGGAAGCTATTGATGATGCCATGAATTTCTTATTGAAAGGTTTTTGTGTATTTTACATTTCTTAAATAAACTGTTTATCCCTCAGTTTATTTGAATACTAATGATTTATTTCATTTTGTGGATTTCCTTAAAGATTTTGATATGGGTGACTGTATTTGTTTTCCTTTAGGAATTGATCCTATTAATGCCAAAAGTAACAAAAAATTGGATAAGAGATTTTATACCACTAATGAAAACAAGGCAAACCCTTCTGATCGTTATAAAGAGAAACGTCATGAGAGGAGAATATGTACTAATTTACGTGAGGAAGGTATTTCACCAACATACGTTTGTTATGAATGTTTTACAATTAATGCTCCTATAAATACATGGTGGATTGATACTGGTACAACTGTGCATGTTACTAATTCATTGCATGGATTCATTTCTGTAACGAGGCTAAATAAAGGGGATCGACATGTACTAGTAGGAAATGGAGAGAAAGCCCATGTTGAAGCAGTAGGAACTCTTCGCTTAGTTTTGGAGAGTGGTTTCAATTTGGATTTAGTTGATACTGAATATGTTCCCAGTATGACTAGAAACCTTATTTCTGTTTCTAAACTTGACGCTTATGGTTTTTCGTTCAAGTTTGAGAATAAAGGCTTCTCGCTTTCTCTCTACTCTGAAGTTGTTGGTTCTGGTTTGTTAGAGGGAAACCTCTACAAATTAGGTTTGGATGCCTCGTTTTCTGAATCCCTAGAGTCAATGAATGTAAGTGATGCTTCCATTAAAACCGGTACTAAGAGAAAACTAAAGGATGAAAATTCTTCTTGATTGTGGCATGAACGTTTAGGTCACATATCTAGGAGAAGAGGATGGAACGTCTTATTAAAGAAGGCATTCTTCATCCATTAGATTTCTCTGATTTTGGCACATGTATTGAGTGTATTAAAGGAAAATTTGTAAAAGGTGTTAAATGTGGAGCTAACCGAAGTACTGGGCTTTTACAAACAGTTCACACTGATATTAGTGGGCCCTACACTCCGGGTATTGGTGGACATAAGTATTTCATTACCTTTATTGATGACTACTCACGTTATGGATATATTTACCTCATACATGATAAGTCAGAAGCACTAAATGTTTTTAAGATCTACAAAGCCGAAGTTGAAAATCAACTCGACCTTAAGATTAAAATTGTACGATCTGATAGAGGTGGAGAATATTATGGTAAATTCTCTGAATTAGGTCAACACCCAGGACCTTTTGCCTTGTTTTTAATGGAAAATGGCATTGTTGGTGAACATGATATGCCCGGTACACCTCAGCAAAATGGTGTTGCAGAAAGACGCAATCGTACCCTTATGGATATGGTACGAAGTATGTTGTGTCGAACATCTCTACCCGAGTTTTTATGGGTTGAGGCATTCAAGACATCTATGCATATACTAAATAGAGTTCCGAGTAAGTCTGCGCCCAAAACACCATATGAATTATGGACACAGAGGAAACCAAGTTTTGGATATATGCATGTATGGGGCTGTCCCGCAGAGGCCAAAATTTTCAATCCTCACATTAAGAAACTCGATCCCAAAACTGTAAGTTGTTACTTTATAGGCTACTCTGAAAGATCAAAGGGTTTTCGATTTTACTGTCCATCTCATACTACTAGAATTGTTGAAACTAGGTATGCAGAATTTTTAGAAATCGGCAGTTTTAGTGGGAGTACACCTAGAAGGATAAATCTTGGGGAAAACCAAGAACCTGGTTCTAATCATGTTCCTTGGGGTTCCACCTATTGATGGCACTGTAGCACATGAGGTTGTACCTAATATTGAACCACAAAATGTTGAGCCTAATAATCCTCCTGCTAATGATATACCTCTAAGGAGGTCAGAGAGAGTTAGAAGGCCTAACAGAACTGACGATTTTGTATACCTTGATGAGACTGACTATGATCTTGGCATTGGGGACGATCCTAAGTTTTTCCATGAAGCTATTAAAAGTGACCATTCAACTCATTGGCTTAATTCTATGAAAGAAGAGTTGGCATCTATGAAGAAAAATGATGTTTGGAATCTTGTTGAATTGCCTGAAGGAGCCAAAGCTGTAGGCTGTAGATGGGTCTACAAGACTAATCTTGATCCTAAAGGCAATATTGAAAGATATAAAGCAAGATTGGTCGTTAAGGGTTTCACTCAAAGGGAAGGCATAGATTATTTTGAGACTTTCTCCCCTGTGTCGAAAAAAGACTCATTTCGAATAGTCATGGCCCTTGTAGCTCATTATGATTTAGAGTTACATCAAATGGATGTTAAAACCGCATTCCTTCATGGTGACTTGCACCCGAAAGTTGTTATGAAACAACCTCAAGGTTTTGAGGTTGAGGGCAAGGAACACATGGTATGTTAGTTAAAGAAATCCATATATGGCCTAAAGCAAGCTTCTCGACAATGGTATCTTAAGTTTGATGGTATTATCAGTAAATTCGGATTTAAAGAAAATGCGGTGGATCAATGTATATACCTAAAGGTTAGTGGGAGTAAATTTATCATCTTAGTCCTGTATGTTGATGATATCTTACTTGCAAGCAGTGATAAAAACATGTTGAATGAGACTAAACAATTCTTATCGAGTAACTTTAATATGAAAGACCTTGGTGAAGCCTCTTATTTCCTGGGCATTAAAATTCACCGTCATAGGTCTAAAGGAATATTGGGCTTATCACAAAAGGCCTATATAGAAAAATTTCTCAAAAAGTTCAACATGCATGCTTGTTCTCCTAGTGTTGCCCCTGTTGTTAAGGGTGACAAATTCAGTCTTCTACAATGCCCTCGGAACCAATTGGAGCTTGATGAAATGGAACAAATTCCTTACGCTTATGCGGTTGGGAGTATAATGTATGCTCAAGTTTGTACTCGCCCTGATTTAGCTTATGCGACTGGTATGCTTGGACGTTACCAGATAAACCCAGGAATGGGTCACTGGAAAGCTGCCAAGAAAGTATGCGCTATCTACAGGGTACTAAGGACATTATGCTCACATATAGAAGAACAGATAGCCTTGAAGTTATTGGTTATTCTGATTCTGATTATGCTGGGTGCATTGATACAAAGAAATCTACATCAGGTTATATATTCATGCTTGCTGGAGGACCTATTTCGTGGAAGAGTGTAAAGCAGTCCCTAACAGTCTCTTCCACGATGGAGGCAGAATTCGTAGCATGCTATGAGGCAACTTGTCACGGTGTTTGGTTGAAGAACTTTATTTCAGGACTTAAAGTGGTTGACACCATTTCTAGACCACTCAAGATTTGCTGTGATAATCAGGCTGCAGTTTTCTTTTCCAAGAACAACAAGTCAAGTGGTGCAACAAAACACATTGACATTAAGTATCTTGTTGTGAGGGAAAGAGTCCAAGATTAAATAGTATCTATCCAGCATATTAGTACTTCTGCTATGCTAGCAGATCCCATGACGAAAGGCTTACCACCCAGTCTCTTTCGAGAGCATGTTTCTAGCATGGGTTTGGTTGATAGTTTTTCTCTCTAAAAAGTGGGTTGTTTGCTTTTAGACTATCTTATAAGTGATCACTTTATGTTTCTTGATTTTGGATATTATGACTTATGGTTAGTTACTTCTTGTTAAAGCGCGCATTTGAAGTTTTATGAAACTAACACTTATGTTGAACCTCATGAACATGGTCGTTTTGTTATTTTTATGAGACCATTATATATATTAAGTTCATGTCTATTAAGGTATTTGACCGTTATATTTATAAAGATATTATAGTTGTGAATAGAGGACGATTGTGTGACAATAATGGATGCATATACCACCTCTAATTCAAATATAGTGTTTTATTAAATATGACCTTACTTATGGGATGATCGTCCGCTCATTTAAAAATCAATCTTATGGGTATACTCTAAGTTGAATCTCTTGGTCAAGTGGGATAATGTTAGATCCGACGGGGTCTAGCCCAATTATGTGACCTACGGGTTCAACTTAGTATGTGAACCAAAATTATTGATACGGGCCTAATTAATTAATTTTAGTCAAATAACATTATGGACTAAGTTAATGTAGTCATATAGTACAATTAAAATTGTACTAAACCTTAATGGGCCCAATATCTTTCTATACACCTTGATGGACGGTGGAGATCGATTAGGTTTAGGGTTTTGGTTCCATCTCCCGCCTATTTATATTAATGTCTTTGGGGAATTAGGGCATCATAACTTTTTCCCTACCGCTCCTAAAAGAAAATACACACACTCCATCGTATGTGCAATAGGCCAAGGAGGTGAAAATCAAGACAAAGTTCGAAGGCTCGTTCCGCATTATCATCCGGATTCAACTTTTCAATGGCTTCTGGTATGTCTTCGATCTATTCTATTTGTTCATATAAAAATTGATCCGCTACTTGATTATGAACTCAAGTCTTAAGAGCTTAATGTTCTTACAGGGGTAGAGTAAGAAGATGGGTCGGAGGCTGTAAAAGAAAAATATACATAAAATATTCAAAACACTTTCTTTTACAGCCTCCGACACAATTGCTTGTAATTTCAGTATTGAAATTACAAACAATTATGTTGTTGGAGATTGAACAAGAAGAACAAAGAAGAAGATGATGTAACCAACTTGAAAGTTTGAGAGAAAGTTGAGAGAGAGAAACTTTCCCCTCCTTTTGTATAAGACTACTATTAAAGTATTATATCAATTAGGTGCTTAAATGGGGCTTGTAAAAATAGCAAAACAAAAACTGACGCTTCTAAAAAATATTTACTTATTAGGTTATTTACTAATGGATGCTATTGTATATTGTAATTTTTTAGCTACTATAAAAATATTATTAAAATGAGAAAAGTATTATTTGGGTACTCCGTGTTTGCCAAATAATTTTTAGTTGACATATCCAATTAATTAACTTTTTCTTTCATCCACGGCCAGTATCATAACTACATCTACTTTTTTTCCATTAAATTGTTATGTCAATGTACATAACGAGACTTTTAGGGGTTAAATTGGAAGTCATGACAAATAAAAATAAGATATAACTAGAAGGTTTAGGTTTAAAATTATAAATTGAAACCTAATAAAATGATCCAAACACGGGTGGGACAGTTATGGCTACATTTACGAGTACGGGTACAGGTTCCAAAACCCATATTCGTAACCTAACCGTGTTATACACGGGTGCGGTTATGGGTGGAATACGGGTAAAGCGGTTCCGGGTCCACGGATCATACGCATCTGCCCTTTTTTTTTTGAGGCTTTGACCAATAAGTCCCTAGGCCAAATAAAAACTATCAATAACGACAGACATTTTGAAAACTCGCCAAAAAGTCACTGGAATTTTTCCGGGACCAAAATGCCCCTATGCCCACACGTTCTCTTCTCCACGTTCTTCTCCTTCTATGTGGCTTCCACACTAGTTTGAGGATTGATCCGCTACATCTATATTTTTTTTCCTCCACTACTCATTCTTTTTTTTTCACCTAAAATTTTAAAATGCAAAATCTTAAAATCTACAGATCGAAAAAATTATCCGAAACTACTATTTTAATCGTGTCGTCAAGGCGAATCAAATAAGTACACTCAACACATAATTCAAATTTTAGATATAAAATTTCATTTTTCTCTTGTAAAAATTTGAGAAAATTATTTTTCATTTCTCAATTGATTTCTCAGTATGATTTCACGGTTGTGTCATTTTTTCATTTTTCACTCGTAAAAACTGATAAATTCATCTCTCAATTTTTCATAATTATTAAAATAACTGAGGCATGTATTTCATAGTTGTTCACACATGAATTTGAATATAATAACTGAGACATTCATTTCACAGTTGTTCACACATGAGTTTGAGTTTAATAACTGAGATATTCATTTCACAGTTGTTTACACATAAGTTTGAATATAATAACTGGGACATTCATTTCACAGTTGTTCACACATGAGTTTGAGTTTAATAACTGAGGCATTCATTTCACAGTTGTTCTGTAGCAACCCCAAAACCCGTCCCTATTTATTTTATATTTTTGGGGATTTTTTATTTGACTTATGTGTGCATTTTATGTGTTGCATCATATTTTATGATTTGCATATCATACTTGATTATTTGTGTTATTTACTTAGTTAGTAATAATAAAGGTTAAAAGAGTTAATTGATTAAGTTGAAACTTTAGGGTCTTTTGTGAAAATGTACTTTCAGGGGTTAAAGTGTTCAAATGGAAAGTAGAGTGATCAAAATGGGAAAATGGGATAAAAATCTAGTATAACTTATCCTTCTCTTCTCCTTCTCTGTGTAAAACTTTTCTGCAACTTTCCTCTCTCGTTTCCTTAGGTTAAGAAAGAAAAAGGTAAGTTCAACCCATTTCGATTTAATTATTTTTATTTACTTACCCATTTTAAAAACTAATTATATAAAAATGATCAGGGCATTGAATAGGTCATTTCTAGCCGAACAAAACTTATTTCAGTGATACTTTTTCCGGAAATAGGTAAGTTACTAATTCCCCTTTAAATGTTAAAATGGTCATAGATGTTATATCTGATACTTGTAATTGTTATTTTGTGATTTGGATAATATTTGTATACTTGTAATTTTAGGACAAAGGGAGTATTTGGTATGTTGGTTTGGTTGGGTTCAAAGTAGTGTTAAATTTGTTTTGAGACTAATTGGGTAGTCTTAATAAAGTTATAAACGTAAGTGTTGTACTTTTGGGACGGTGAAACGAAAGGAGTATAAATCATTTTGGGTTTTGCCTGTCGAGTGTGTTGGGAGGCCGCCCAGAAGGGGCGTGCGGCCGAACATTTATCTGGAAGATTTTGTTCTTGGGAAAGCTGAATGTGTGCGACCGCACACCCTGTTTTGGGCGGCCGCACATTTTCCCCTGAATCTTATAGTTTGGTTGAGGTATGGTATAGAAGGTTAACTTTAGTTTAATCTTTGGGGTATGGTCTAGGACCAATATATGAGTGTCCTGGGATATTATCATGGTTAATGAGAAGGGTGTTCAAGTGTGTGCAAGAATGTATTGTGACCTTGAATCATGTTGTTGTAGACTCTTTGTGAGTGATTCTTTATGAGCATCTTTGATGTGTTTGGCTTGGTTCATTATGTTAGAATCATTGCCCCGGTTGTTGTTGTTTAGCAAGTATTCATTACTGTGCTTCTTGTGAAAAGTCCAGCTGGTCTTGTTGTGGAGTCAGGCAATGGGAGAATTATAGTGGTACATGTTATGTTCACTATAAGTTTTTCCATTGGTACCTCGTGTCAGGCGGTGGGAAAATTATAGTGGCACACAAGCCAAGTTCACTATAAGGTGTCCACTGTGCCTTCTTTGTTTCCCCAGTCCAGATTGGCCTTGGATGAGATGAATTGCTTCCTTTGGTGGGCATTTGGGTTATGACTTTGTGTCATATTTCCCTCTCTGGTTACTTGGGTTCTTATGGTTATGGTTTGGTTTTCGGGATCCCGGCTTCAGCTATTTATGCTGCTAAGATGGTTTTCTCAGTTGGTTTTCTCAGATGGTATTCTCAGACAGTTATGTTATTGGGTAAACCTTGGCTTGGTATCCACCGGAGTGTGGTCTATGTGTTAATTGTGGTATATGAGTTGATGTTATCTCTCATGCTATGTACTATGTGATGCTTATGATACTATTCTTTATGATTATCATTTTAGCATGGAACGTAGTTGCATTTTAGTAGCTTACTGAGATTTATTCTCACCCTTTATTTGTTTACTGTTTTAGATAAAGGCGGGTCCAGGGGATAGGAAACTTGACACGTGAGGACTTTGGAGTGGTAAGAGTTGGGACTTGTTTGTGAAGGTTACATTATGTAAATGTAATACCTTTTGGGTAGAGTACCCGTACTTTCTATTGTCACACCTATTTTGGTAAATGTTGGTGTATGTACATTTGTTTAAAAGTTTGTAAGCCTTCGGGCTAAGTACTTTCGTTGTGAAAGTTTGGTTGTAAAGTTTGTTTAAAGTTAGATGAAGTCTTTGAACTTTAAGTGTGATTTTGTTAAACTTTATAAAAGAACATTTCAAAAAATTTCTAAAAATGTTTTATAACGTCTTCCAATCGTGTCCCGAGCGTGGGGCCAAGTAGGACCACGGATCTGGGGCGCGACAGTTGGTATCAGAGCTAGGTTGTAGATGGTCTAGAATGACTAAATAACCTAGGAGGGTAGTAGAGTATAGAGTGAGTAACGTTGAGTATTCTACGCAGGTATTCATTAAAAATGGTTAGGAGATCAGGTTGGCTCTTCGGGGCAAGGAGATGCCAGAGAAGAGGCTCGAATTATGTTTCAAGGAATGTTCGAAGCAGCAATGAAAACTTTAAATGATCAGAGGCAAGAGAGGGAACAGGTACCACCAAGATATGGTCTAGAACAGTTTCTGAAAATGAAGCCTATGGAGTATGATGGAGAGCCTGATGTATCTAAGACTGAAAGGTGGATTGAATCAATGGAAAAGATCTTTGATGCTTTGAGATGTTCTGAGGAAGATCAAGTCAGGTTTGCTACTTATAAGTTGAATGGAGCTGCCGAGCATTGGTGGAAAGCTTTGAAAACTAAATGGGATGAGACTCATGTACCTTACACTTGGGAGAATTTTCTGGGAAAATTTAAAGAACACTTCATTCCCCGGGTAGATCAAGACAGGAAAGAAATGGAGTTTCTTAGCTTGGAGCAAGGTTCTATGTCAGTTGCTCAGTATTCAGCTAAATTTTCAGAGTTGTCCAGGTATTGTACTCACTTAGTGGAAACTGAGGAGAGAGAAAGGCTACGAGGTTTGTGAAAGGTTTGAAAACTGTGATTAGAACTCAGCTTGTATCCCACAAGTTGCAAGATTTTCAAGATGCAGTTGATCGAGCCTACCAGGTGGAGCATGATATTGAGGAACATAAGAGGAAAATGGAGTTGTTAGGCACAGGGAAACAAGTTAGGCAGCAAAAACAACAACGTGGTGATAATAGAGGAAATCAAGGTGGATCTTCACAATTCAAAGGGTCTTCTCAAAGACAGTCAGGTAATAGAAATCAAAGTAACACTTCAGGGAGTCAGAGCAGAGGAGTCTGTAATTATTGTCAGAAAGAAGGGCATTCAGAAGAAAGATGTTGGAAGAAACAGGGCAAATGTTTGAACTGTGGTCAGTTGGGACATTTTCAGAAAGATTGCCCTAAGTTTAAGATGCAGGCATCGGGAAGTGTGGTTGGGTCTTCTCAAGGCCAGAAGAGGGATTCTTCAGGAAAGCCTAAGGTTCAGGGTCGTGTTTTTGCCATTTCTCAACAACAGGCTTCAGATTCCTCTAATGTGATAGGAGGTATTATTTCTGTGTCTAGTTTGAGGGCACGTACACTTATAGACCCTGGCTCATCGCATTCTTATGTGTCTGTGCATTTTGCTTCTCGATTGCATTTGTCTTCTGAATCTCTACCTTATGTGTTAGAGGTGTCTACTCCTATAGGGGAGTGTTTGGTGACCAATGAGGTGTTGCATTCTTTTGATGTGCATATACGTGAGCATGTTTTACCTGCTGATTTAGTTATCTTACCATTACAAGATTTTGATATTATCTTGGGTATGGATTGGTTGGGTAAATATTATGCGTCTATTGATTGTGCTAAAAAAGTGGTCACATTTTCTATCCCTAATGTTCCTAAGTTTACTTTTGAAACTGTTCCTTGGGGTAGAGAGATTCGAATTATTTCTTATGTGAAGGCTAGAAAGTTGTTGAACCGTGGTTGTGCGGGGTATTTGGCTAGTGTTTTGGATACTACTAAAAGGGTTCCTGATATTGAGGATGTGCCTATTATGAAAGAATTTTCAGATGTATTTTCTTCTGAGTATGCTATGCCTCCTGACCGGGAAATAGAGTTCTGTATTGACTTACTTCCAGGTACAGCTCCTATATCTGAGGCACCTTACAGAATGGCCCCAGCTGAATTAAAAGAGTTGAAGGTTCAGTTACAAGAGCTACTTGATCGAGGATTCATTCGTCCTAGTGTATCCCCGTGGGGAGCTCCAGTATTATTTGTCAAAAAGAAAGATGGGTCCTTGAGATTGTGTATTGACTACAGAAAGCTGAATCAGGTAACTATAAAGAATAAATATCCGCTTCCTCATATTGATGATTTATTTGATCAACTTCAAGGGTCGGTTGTCTTTTCAAAACTTGACTTGAGGAGTGGGTACCACCAGTTGAAAATCCGTTATGAAGACATTTCTAAAACTGCTTTTCGTAGTAGATATGGCCATTATGAGTTTCTTGTTATGCCTTTCGGGTTGACTAATGCTCCGGCTGTTTTTATGGATATGATGAATAGGGTCTTTAAACCTTATCTTGATACCTTCGTGGTTGTATTTATTGATGATATTCTGGTTTATTCCAAGTCTCGGGAGGAACATGAACAGCATTTACGAATGGTTTTATCTATTCTCCGTGAGAAGCAGTTGTATGCTAAATTCAGTAAATGTGCTTTTTGGCTCGATGAAGTATCTTTTCTTGGGCACGTGATTTCTAATAAAGGTATATCAGTTGATCCATCCAGAGTTGAGGCTATTGTGAATTGGAAGAGACCAGAATCAGTTACAGAAATTCGAAGCTTCTTGGGGTTAGCTGGGTACTACCGAAGGTTCATTGAGGGGTTTTCTAAGATTCCAAATCCCTTGACTCAGTTGACTCGAAAGAATGTTCCTTATGTGTGGGATAAAAAATGTCAAGTTAGCTTTGAGGAGTTGAAGAAGAGATTGACTACTGCTCCTATTCTTGCCCTACCTAATGGTAATGATGATTTAGTAATATATAGTGATGCTTCTAAAGAAGGCCTCGGGTGTGTATTAATGCAAAATGGAAGGGTGATTGCATATGCTTCGAGGAAGTTGACTCCGAGTGAGCAGAATTATCCTACCCATGACATGGAGCTTGCGGCTATTGTCTTTGCGTTGCACAAGTGGAAACATTATCTTTATGGAGCAAAGTTTGAGATTTTCACAGATCATCAGAGTTTGAAGTATCTTTTCTCCCAGAAAGGGTTGAATAATAGACAACGAAGATGGATGGAGCTGTTGAAGGATTATGATTGCACCATTTCTTATCATTCGGGCAAGGCAAATGTGGTCGCTGATGCTATTAGCCAGAAGTCTTACGTAGCTTCATTGATGGTGCGGGAATGGAAGATGTTGGAGGATGCTCGAGATTGGAGTCCTTATGAATCAAAGCATGGAGCTATTTTTGCGAACATTCGAGTATTACCAACTTTAGTTCAACAAATAAAGGAAGCTCAGAAGGATGACCCGGAGTTGGTAAAAATTATGGATAAAATCAAATATGGAAGATTTGAGGATTTCTCCCTCAGTTCTGAAGGGGTATTAACTTTCAGAGGTCGATTGTGTGTGCATAATTTTGATGGGATTAAACGCCAAGTTCTTGATGAAGGATATAAATCGAGGTATACTATTCATCCCGGGAGTACTAAAATGTATCAGAATTTGAAGCAACACTTTTGGTGGAATAATATGAAGAAGGAAATAGCGAATTATGTATCCAAGTGTTTAACGTGTCAACAAGTTAAAGCTGAACATCAAAGGCCTACAGGATTGCTTCAACTGTTAGAGATTCTGGAATGGAAGTGGGAACATGTTACTATGGATTTTGTGATAGGGTTACCTCGTACTCGAAGAAGGTTTGATGCAGTTTGGGTGATTGTTGATAGATTGACAGAGTCTTCTAACTTTCTACCTATTGAGATTGGTTATTCTATGGAAAGGATTGCAACTTTGTACATTAATGATATCGTGAGCTTACATGGATTTCCAGTGAGTATTGTGTCTGATCGTGACCCTAGATTCACATCTCGGTTTTGGCAAGCATTTCAGAAGGCTTTGGGTTCAGAATTAAGATTCAGTACTGCTTTTCATCCTCAGACAGATGGTCAGTCAGAAAGAACCATTCAGATTCTTGAGGACATGTTGAGGGCTTGTTCAGTTAATTTTGCAGATTCTTGGGATATTCATTTACCTCTCGTAGAGTTTGCCTATAATAACAGTTTTCAGTCCAGTATTGGGATGGCTCCTTATGAAGCCTTGTATGGGAGGAAATATCGGTCTCCTATCTGTTGGGATGAAGTGGGAGAAGCCAAGATTTGGGGTGTTCAGATGGTTAATGATTCAGTTGAGAAGGTTAAACTTATTCAGGATCGTTTGAGTACTGCCCAGAGTAGACAGAAAACCTATGCCGATCATCGAAGGCGAGACCTTGAGTTCGAAAAAGGTGACTTTGTGTTTTTGAAGGTTTCCCCTAAGGTTGGTATTCGAAGATATGGAAAGAAAGGCAAGCTTGCTCCGAGGTATATTGGTCCATTTGAGATTCTTGGAAGAGTGGGAGATCGGGCTTATCGTCTTGCATTACCTCCTTCTCTTGATAAGATCCATAATGTGTTTCATATATGTATGCTTCGAAAGTATGTGTATGATCCTTCTCTTGTTTTATCTGAGGTACCCGAGGATATTGAGCCGAGTATGTCTTATGAGGAGCATCCAGTCCAAGTGATTGATTCTAAAGTCCAAGAATTGAGAAATAAGAGTATTCCTCTTGTTCGAGTGGTGTGGAGGAACCATAATGTGGAAGAATCAACTTGGGAACTTCAGGAGGAGATCGAGATAAACTACCCTTGGTTGTTTGAGGGCCTCGGTAAGTAACCCTAAAATTCGGGACAAATTTTCTTTAAGGGGGAGTGATTGTAGCGACCCCAAAACCCGTCCCTATTTATTTTATATTTTTGGGGATTTTTTATTTGACTTATGTGTGCATTTTATGTGTTGCATCATATTTTATGATTTGCATATCATACTTGATTATTTGTGTTATTTACTTAGTTAGTAATAATAAAGGTTAAAGGAGTTAATTGATTAAGTTGAAACTTTAGGGTCCTTTGTGAAAATGTAACTTCAGGGGTTAAAGTGTTCAAATGGAAAGTGGAGTGATCAAAATGGGAAAATGGGATAAAAATCTAGTATAACTTATCCTTCTCTTCTCCTTCTCTGTGTAAACTTTTCTGCAACTTTCCTCTCTCGTTTCCTTAGGTTAAGAAAGAAAAAGGTAAGTTCAACCAATTTCGATTTAATTCTTTTTATTTACTTACCCATTTTAAAAACTAATTATATAAAAATGATCAGGGCATTGAATAGGTCATTTCTAGCCGAACAAAACTTATTTCAGCGATACATTTTCCAGAAATAGGTAAGTTACTAATTCCCCTTTAAATGTTAAAATGGTCATAGATGTTATATCTGATACTTGTAATTGTTATTTTGTGATTTGGATAATATTTGTATACTTGTAATTTTGGGACAAAGGGGGTATTTAGTATGTTGGTTTGGTTGGTTCAAAGTAGTGTTAAAGTTGTTTTGAGACTAATTGGGTAGTCTTAATAAAGTTATAAACGTAAGTGTTGTACTTTTGGGACGGTGAAACGAAAGGAGTATAAATCATTTTGGGTTTTGCCTGTCGAGTGTGTTGGGCGGCCGCCCAGAAAGGGCGTGCGACCGCACATTTATCTGGAATATTTTATTCTTCGGAAAGCTGAATGTGTGCGACCTCACACCCTGTTTTGGGCGGCCGCACATTTTCCCCTGAATCTTATAGTTTGGTTGAGGTAAGGTATAGAACGTTAACTTTAGTTTAATCTTTGGGGTATGGTCTAGGACCAATATATGAGTGTCCTGAGATATTATCATGGTTAATGAGAAGGGTGTTCAAGTGTGTGCAAGAATGTATTGTGACCTTGAATCATGTTGTTGTAGACTCTTTGTGAGTGATTCTTTATGAGCATCTTTGATGTGTTTGGCTTGGTTCATTATGTTAGAATCATTGCCCCGGTTGTTGTTGTTTAGCAAGTATTCATTACTGTGCTTCTTATGAAAAGTCCAGCTGGTCCTGTTGTAGAGTCAGGCAATGGGAGAATTATAGTGGTACATGTTATGTTCACTATAATTTTTTCCATTGGTACCTCGTGTCAGGCGGTGGGAGAATTATAGTGGCACATAATCCTAGTTTACTATAAGGTGTCCACTGTGCCTTCTTTGTTTCCCCAGTCCAGATTGGCCTTGGATGGTATGAATTGCTTCCTTTGGTGAGCATTTGGGTTATGACTTTGTGTCATATTTCCCTCTCTGGTTACTTGGGTTCTTATGGTTATGGTTTGGTTTTCGGGATCCCGGCTTCAGCTATTTATGCTGCTCAGATGGTTTTCTCAGTTGGTTTTCTCAGAACGGGAGGACGTTGGAGTGGTAAGAGTTGGGACTTGTTTGTGAAGGTTACATTATGTAAATGTAAAACCTTTTGGGTAGAGTACCCGTACTTTCTATTGTCACACCTATTTTGGTTAATGTTGGTGTATGTACCTTTGTTTAAAAGTTTGTAAGCCTTCGGGCTAAGTACTTTCATTGTGAAAGTTTGGTTGTAAAGTTTGTTAAAAGTTAGATGAAGTCTTTGAACTTCAAGTGTGATTTTGTTAAACTTTATAAAAGTACATTTCAAAATATTTTCTAAAAATGTTTTATAACGTCTTCCACTCGTGTCCCGAGCGTGGGGCCAAGTAGGACCACGGATCTGGGGCGCGACAGTTGGTATCAGAGCTAGGTTGTAGATGGTCTAGAATGACTAAATGACCTAGGAGGGTAGTAGAGTATAGAGTGAGTAACGTTGAGTGTTCTATGCATGTATTCATTAAAAATGGTTGAGAATGAAGGAGATCAGGCTGGCTCTTCAGGGCAAGGAGATGCCAGAGAAGAGGCTCGAATTATGTTTCAAGGAATGTTCGAAGCAGCAATGAAAACTTTAAATGATCAGAGGCAAGAGAGGGAACAGGTACCACCAAGATATGGTCTAGAACAGTTTCTGAAAATGAAGCCTATGGAGTATGATGGAGAGCCTGATGTATCTAAGACTGAAAGGTGGATTGAATCAATGGAAAAGATCTTTGATGCTTTGAGATGTTCTGAGGAAGATCAAGTCAGGTTTGCTACTTATAAGTTGAATAGAGCTGCCGAGCATTGGTGGAAAGATTTGAAAACTAAATGGGATGAGACTTGTTGGTAGTGGTGCCCTAGGCACGTTTAATAAACGTTGTAACTGTTATCATTTATTTCATATCAATAAAAGAGATGTTTTGATTATTATTGTTGTTCATGTTTACTTATAATAATCCCCGTCCCTAGTACTTATTAAGCACTAGTATAAAGGCTAAATGATCATGAGATGATCATGTTAGATTTATGGGTACTTGTTTGGAACAAGGTACTGGACATGACCCGCTCTATGAGATTTATGTCATGGTCTATGTCGAACATATATCTCGTATTAGTTATGTCATTTGAATCCTTAGACATGAAGATATTATAGTCTTCCACTTGATGAACATTATGTTTGACATATTCAAACGCTACTTTTAACCGAGTAGTTATAAAGGGTATGATTGGCATAATCGGATTCCCGTTGGGAAGAATAATAAGCTAAATGGATTTGTCCCTCCACAGAGAGATGTCAAGCTTGGGCCCCTCGAAGGAATGATGTTGATGAAATGTTCGGCCGGACTCAAATGGATTGATTGGATCAATAGCATTTGAATTATCAACATATTCGGAATCGAGAAAGTATTGAACAAAACAAGTTGACTGTTTGACCATGACTTGTGTTCAATGACATCGTGGACAAAGGGATTGTGACATATTCTAAAGGAATGCGAACTTGTATCTAGTTATACTATTTGGGTAGGTATGACGGTTTGCTAGAACCTAATCATATCTTATGGGATCATGTTTGAGCCCATTACCAACTTAGTATAATCCTAGAGGGTCACACACAATAGAACGAATCTTTAATAAGAGGACTATATTGGAATTTAGAGTCAAAGGACCATGGAGGAATTTCTAGAAACATTCTGGGCTGTTTGGTCTACCGAGCGGGCGCTTGGTTCAGACCAGGCGGGCGCCTGAATTAATTCCAGAAAGACAAGGACCTTCTGGTCATTCAAGCGGGCGCCTGGTCTTTTACAGGCGGGCGCCTGGTGCTGCCGACAAGAAAATTCCTAATTCGATTTAGGAAGGTTTTTGGCACAAGATTCCTATTTGGAATAGGTCTTAATTGTGTATAAAAACCCCAATTCGGCCTGACCATATAGTTCTTTATTATATTGTGAAAGTGTGTTTCATAATATTTGGTCTAGCAACCAAGATCAAAGAAGCTCCTTTGATATTCGTTCGAAGTGTGGATACCGCTAGAGGGTGAAAATCATCATCTTCAAAGTTCGTGTTCAAGCTTTGTGATCGTGATCAAGTCTTCAAATCTCCACCAAAGACCAAGAGAAAATTTAATAGCCATCAAGGGTTAGTTATTCCTCTATTCATCTTGTTGTATTTGATTTAATCATATGAACGGATCCATGGCTTTGGATTTTCTTAAAAAAATTTAATTGCTATATTCCGCTGCGCATGTTACTTGGAAACCCAACAGTGGTATCAGAGCCCCGTTCATGTTGATTAATTCAATACTTGGATCATGTTATGTGTATATAAATTGTTTATGTGCCTAGCATGATATGAATATTGGATTATATGATGTTTATGTGTTTTGTGATTTTATGTGGTTTATTGCTTCTCAAACTTTAATCGCACGATTCAATCGCAATAAAAATTATGGTGGATTCTGAATTATTTCGATTATTGATTTTTGATTGGATCAAAGTTTTAATAATTGGGGAAAATTAATTTTGAGACAAAATTTTCGAACTTAAAAATTCTATACCATTCTGACAATCAAGCGCCCGCCCGCGCTGGACCAGGCGCGCGCGCGTTGCAGGCGCCCGCCCGTGCTGGATCAGGCGCGCGCTCGCTAGGCCAGAATGTTCTGATTTTTGTTCAAAAATATGATTCTGGAATTTTTCGATAAATCCAACAAAAACCAGTAACAAGACCACTTCAGACTTGCTGATCTGGAATGGGTTTTGGGTAGTTGGTTTGTGTGTGGATTTTGGGGTTTGATTTTCCTATTTGTTTTAGTCTTGTGATTCCTAGATTGGTTCAAGTTTTGGATGGCTAATCTGCGTTCATCGAGATTGTGTTTCCCAAAATTGATCGCAATCAAAGTTTCAAAGATAAAACGAAGTTAGAATTATGAAGAGTTCATAATTGCTAAAATTGAGAAACAAAGTTCTTGATTCAATGATTGGAGATCCATGTGGAATTGTGAATGCAATTGGCCTACGTTCATCGAGACCATCTATTGCTTAGTTTCGGCCACATGGACTACTTTCTTGGTTTCTTGAATTAGTGCCGGATTGTGGTTGCCTAATGGCTTAGTTCGACCGCGCTTCTTGTTGTCTTGATTTGGAGATAATAACCGAAGTTGAAATAGTCTCATCCTCATAATTATAGAGAAACTAATGACACATAAATATCATGCTTAAATTAATGGAGATTAATTTAGTGACTAAACTTGATGTGTAACATGTTTATATTATGTGCTCATAAATGTGTTATATGCTATATGTGATGAACCTTCAAAGAAAGTTTTAAGTCCTTTTTGCCATGCCATGATTAAAACACTTGTTTATATATGTGTGATTTTGATGTGGGTTCGCCTCCGCGAAGTGCATTGATTTTATTCATGTATGAGCAAGATGAGGTTCATTAGTTTAATGTGGGCTTGCCTCCGCAAGGTGCATTAAAGTGAATGGTTCCTATGCGTTTAAAATGGTTGGACTTAATTAGGCGTCAAAACAGTTTTGGGCCTAGGCAAAAGATGAGATTAAACATGCTTTTTGAAATTGGATTTCTCAAAGAATCTCATAAAAGGATCTAAGAATCATATGGGATATGATTGACATGATTGTCTACCTAATTAATTTAGTTTTTGAGCGGTCCGCCTCCGTGGACTCAAAAGTTAAATCAAAGTTGGATCTTAGCCCAATTAAATTATATTATACATTGGATGTATATGAAGGTTATATAATTTAGTGGGAGTATTTTGTTTAAAATACATTGTTTATCTCTTTAATGAAAACCGGTACTTATTAAATTTTGGAAATTTTGCATATTTGTAGATAATGACTAATAACACTCAATCAATGTCGTTGCGATCGATCCTTGAGAAGGATAAGCTCGAAGAGAATGGTACAAACTTTATGGATTGGATCCGTAGCATAAGAATCGTTCTTAGACAAGAAGATAAGTTGTACATTCTCGATGGGCCTCTCCCTGCTGAACCACCGCCTACTGCCCCTAGGGTAGAAAGGGACAATTACAAGAAACATCGTAATGATTCTAGAGATGTAAGTTGTCTCATGCTTGCTGCTATGTGCTCAAAACTCCAACAAAGTTTGGAACATTTGGAAGCCTATGAGATAGGCGTGGAGTTGAGAACCATGTTTCAAGAGCAAGCTAGGCAAGAGAGGTACAAGACCATTATTGCATTCACTACTAGTAAAATGAATGAAGGGCAACAAGTGAGTCATCGCTTTCTTAAAATGAAAGGTTATGTCGAGCATCTTGAGAAACTTGGCTATCCAATCCCATTGGAGCTAGCCACAGATCTCATTCTTAATTCATTGCCTAAAAGTTATAATCAGTTTGTGATGAATTATAACATGCATGGAATGGATAAGAATCTCTCTGAGTTGCATGGGATGCTCAAAACTGCAGAGATGAAAATTGTGGAGAAAGGTTCTCCCGTGTTCTTGGTTCATGATGGGAAGAAGCCTGGTGCCAAAGGCAAGGGTAAGGCAAAAGTTGTCAAACCCAAGATAAGCAAGGCAAAGGTTACCAAGGCTTCTGAGGCAAAACCCGATACACAAAAGGATGCAATTTGTTTCCATTGTCAAGAAATTGGTCATTGGAAACGTAATTGCAAGGCTTTCTTGGAAGAGCAAAAGAAGAAGAAGAGCAGCAAGGCTGCGTCGACTTCAGGTATCTATATGATAGATATTCTCCTTTCTACCACTGATTCTTGGGTATTGGATACCGGATGTGGTTCTCACATTTGTCTAAATGTGCAGGGACTAAAGAATAGGAGACTGCTTAAAGAAGGTGAAGTAGATCTACGCGTGGGAAATGGAGCAAGAGTTGCTGCATTAGCCGTAGGGACTTATGAAGTCACTTTACCTTCCGGATTAATTCTTGTTTTGAACAATTGTTATTATGTTCCGGATTTAAGCAGAAATATTATTTCAATTTCTTGTTTGGATAATGAAGGTTTTAAGTTTCTTATTGAGAATAAGAAATTTTCTATTTATTTAAATGATGTGCTTTATGGTATTGCTAATTCATTTAATGGCCTTTATATCTTGGATGTCAAGAATGAAAATAATGACAATGTCTATCATGTAAATAAGAAATCTAAACCTAATGATGTAAATCATACCTATTTATGGCATTGCCGTCTTGGTCATATAAATGAGAAGTGTATCTCAAAACTCCATGGGGACGGACTTTTAGATTCATGTGACCTTGAGTCATATGATACTTGTGAGTCGTGTCTTCTTGGAAAAATGACTAAGACACCTTTTACCAAGTTGTGTGAAAGGGCAAGCAACTTATTGGGGTTGATACATTCCGATGTATGCGGACCATTAAGTAGCAATGCTAGGGGAGGATTTCAATACTTCATAACCTTCACTGATGATTATAGTAGATTTGGGTATGTTTACCTAATGAAACATAAAAGTGAAGCATTTGAGATATTTAGAATATTTCAAAATGAAGTAGAAAAACAACTTGGCAAAAGTATAAAATCACTTCGATCAGATCGAGGTGGAGAATACTTAAGTCAAGAATTTGATGATCATCTAAAGAATTGTGGAATAGTTTCACAATTGACTCCACCTGGAACACCACAATGGAATGGTGTGTCCGAGAGGAGGAATCGGACTTTGTTAGACATGGTTCGATCAATGATGAGTCAAGTTGATCTTCCAATATCCTTTTGGGGTCACGCCCTAGAAACCGCTGCTTTCACACTAAATCGTGTTCCAACTAAATCGGTTCAAAAGACTCCATATGAGATGTGGAGTGGAAAGAAGCCTTGTCTGTCTTTCATGAAGATTTGGGGTTGCGAAGCTTTTGTCAAAAGACTTGTCTCAGACAAACTTGCTCACAAATCTGATAAATGTATTTTCGTGGGATATCCTAAGGAAACTAGAGGATATTACTTTTACAACCGTGAGGACAACAAAGTGTTTGTTGCCCGAACTGGTGTCTTTCTAGAGAAAAAGTTTATCTCCAAAGAAATCAGTGGGAGTAAAATAAATCTTGAAGAAATTCGAGACCCAGAAAATAACATTGAACCAATAGTGGAACAAGAACAAGAACCACAAGGAGTTTTGGAACCTGTTCAGAATACACAAGCAACTCGCAGATCTAGTAGGTTACGATCCGAGCCCGAGAGATATGGATTTCTCGTAACGGATAGTAATGAGGTAGAAGTCATTGAGAATGATGAACCGTCAACCTACCAAGAGGCGATGTCTTCTCCTGATTCGGACAAGTGGCTTGGAGCCATGGAATCCGAATTGCAATCCATGCAAGACAATCAAGTTTGGAATTTGATTGATGCGCCCGAAGGTGTAAAAACCATAGGATGCAAATGGGTCTTCAAGAAGAAGACTGACATGGATGGGAAGGTGCATACTTACAAAGCTAGGCTTGTAGCGAAAGGTTATAGGCAAGTTCATGGTATTGACTATGATGAGACCTTTTCACCCGTAGCAATGATCAAGTCTATAAGAATTTTGGTTGCCATTGCCGCATATCATGACTATGAAATATGACAGATGGACGTCAAAACCGCTTTCCTAAATGGAAAACTCCAAGAGGATGTGTATATGACACAACCAGAAGGTTTTGAACAAAATTCTAAAGTATGTAAATTGCAGAGATCCATCTATGGATTAAAGCAAGCTTCAAGGAGTTGGAATCTCCGTTTTGATGAATCGGTCAAAGAGTTTGGTTTCATCAAGAACGAAGATGAGCCTTGTGTATACAAGAAGATTAGTGGGAGCATATTGCTATTCCTTATTTTATACGTGGATGACATATTGATCATTGGAAACGACATTCCTACACTTCAGTCTGTGAAGACTTGGTTAGGAAAGTGCTTCGCAATGAAAGATATGGGTGAAGCCGCATATATTCTTGGCATTAAGATCTATAGAGATAGATCAAGAAGGCTACTTGGTTTAAGCCAAAGTACATACATTGACAAGGTCATTAGAAGATTCCATATGGAAAATTCTAAGAGAGGCACCTTGCCCGTGTTACATGGAGTTTCTCTAAGCAAGACTCAATGTCCTAAGACAAACGATGAGCGTGAGAAAATGAATGATGTTCCATATGCTTCGGCAATTGGGTCCATCATGTATGCCATGATTTGTACTAGGCCGGATGTATCTTATGCTTTGAGCATGACAAGTAGATACCAATCCGACCCTGGCAAAAATCACTGGATAGCTGTAAAAGCGATTCTTAAGTACTTAAGAAGAACTAAAGACTCGTTTTTGGTCTATGGAGGAATGGAAGATGATCTCGTTGTAAATGCTTACACGGATGCAAGCTTCCAAACCGACAAAGATGATAGCTGATCGCAATCGGGTTTTGTGTTTATGTTAAATAGTGGAGCTGTAAGCTGGAAGAGTTCCAAGCAAAGTACAACCGCTGATTCTACAACAGAAGCTGAGTATATTGCTGCATCGGATGCTGCAAAGGAAGCTGTTTGGATTAAGAAGTTCATAACTGAACTTGAAGTGGTTCCTAGCATTGCTAATCCAATAGACCTTTATTGCGATAATAATGGTGCTATTGCTCAAGCAAAGGAACCAAGAGCACATCAGAAATCCAAACACATACTTAGGCGTTTTCATATCATTCAAGAGATCGTTGATAGGGGAGACGAAAACATATGCAGAGTACCTACTGATGACAATGTTGCGGACCCGCTAACAAAGGGACTTCCACAAGCTAAACATGATGGTCATGTTAGGTCCATGGGTATTAGATACATGGGAGATTGAGCCTAGGGCAAGTGGGATATTGTTGGTAGTGGTGCCCTAGGCACGTTTAATAAACGTTGTAACTGTTATCATTTATTTCATATCAATAAAAGAGATGTTTTGATTATTATTGTTGTTCATGTTTACTTATAATAATCCCCGTCCCTAGTACTTATTAAGCACTAGTATAAAGGCTAAATGATCATGAGATGATCATGTTAGATTTATGGGTACTTGTTTGGAACAAGGTACTGGACATGACCCGCTCTATGAGATTTATGTCATGGTCTATGTCGAACATATATCTCGTATTAGTTATGTCATTTGAATCCTTAGACATGAAGATATTATAGTCTTCCACTTGATGAACATTATGTTTGACATATTCAAACGCTACTTTTAACCGAGTAGTTATAAAGGGTATGATTGGCATAATCGGATTCCCGTTGGGAAGAATAATAAGCTAAATGGATTTGTCCCTCCACAGAGAGATGTCAAGCTTGGGCCCCTCGAAGGAATGATGTTGATGAAATGTTCGGCCGGACTCAAATGGATTGATTGGATCAATAGCATTTGAATTATCAACATATTCGGAATCGAGAAAGTATTGAACAAAACAAGTTGACTGTTTGACCATGACTTGTGTTCAATGACATCGTGGACAAAGGGATTGTGACATATTCTAAAGGAATGCGAACTTGTATCTAGTTATACTATTTGGGTAGGTATGACGGTTTGCTAGAACCTAATCATATCTTATGGGATCATGTTTGAGCCCATTACCAACTTAGTATAATCCTAGAGGGTCACACACAATAGAACGAATCTTTAATAAGAGGACTATATTGGAATTTAGAGTCAAAGGACCATGGAGGAATTTCTAGAAACATTCTGGGCTGTTTGGTCTACCGAGCGGGCGCTTGGTTCAGACCAGGCGGGCGCCTGAATTAATTCCAGAAAGACAAGGACCTTCTGGTCATTCAAGCGGGCGCCTGGTCTTTTACAGGCGGGCGCCTGGTGCTGCCGACAAGAAAATTCCTAATTCGATTTAGGAAGGTTTTGGCACAAGATTCCTATTTGGAATAGGTCTTAATTGTGTATAAAAACCCCAATTCGGCCTGACCATATAAACAAGTGCTTTTGTGAGTCTCAAAGAGTTTGAGAGAGATTTTATTTTGTTCTAAGATATCATTGATTGAGGAACAAAATAATTCACAAAATAAATTCCATATAGTTCTTTATTATATTGTGAAAGTGTGTTTCATAATATTTGGTCTAGCAACCAATGTCGCGCCCCGTACCCGTGGTCCTACATGGCCCCACGCTCGGGACGCGCACGGAAGACGCCATAAAACACTTTTAACAAAAACTTTTCGAAAACTATCATAAAGATAAATAAAATTCACTTTTGAAGTTCAAAACCTCCACTTTACTTTCAAACAACTTTCGCAACGAAAGTACTTGGCACGAAGGCCTACAACAACTATACAAAAGTACGAACACCAACATTATCCAAAAATAGGTGTTACAAGATCAAGTCACGGATACACTACCCTTTAAGGTTATACATTTACATAATGTAGCCTTCACAAACATACCCAAAAGAATTACCACCTCGACGTCCTTCCTGGTGATAAGTGACCTATCCCGGATGCACTCCCTTATCTAAAACAGTAAACAAATAAGGGGTGAGATAAAATCTCAGTAAGCTACTAATATGCAACTACATTTCATGCCAACATGATAATCACAAAGGAACAATATCAATAGGCATTCACATTTGCATATAACACAAAAGATATAGTCCACTCATCACATAACACAATATGCGGAAATAAACACTCATAAGTGGATACTGAGCCAAGGTTCTATAAACGGAACACCATCCTTTGAGAAGAGCCCGTTGAGCAGCATGAAAGAGCTGAAGCAGGTTCCGGAACCAAGTAACAACAACAACCAGTAGTGGGGGAAATAACACATAGTCATACCCCCAAGCGTGTAGCTAGAATACTCACCATAGGAGCTAGCTCATCCCAACCTCAATCTCGGGAAGGGGCATCCCACTCAAGGCCACTGAACATGGGGAAACTGGGTTACCAGTGAAGTACATTATACTGGACTTGGCTCGTGCCATTATAATATACATCACTGCCCAAAACAAACACAACAAGACCAGCTGGACTCTATACAAGCACATAGTAATAAATACTCGCTTGAAACAACAACGGGGCAATGATTCCAAAGTAGGGAACCAAGCCAAACATTTTCACAAAAGATGCAACTGGTACTCACATTCATACATTGCAAACATGATCACAAACAGACCAAACCCAACACTCTCAAACAATACTTAATCAAATATCATGACACGCTTGTTCACAAAGAAACCATTTAAAATACTAGAGTGTTCCACAATGTCCATCTAAGTCAATAAGAATAGTACTCAAAACCTAGACCAATTCTAAACGATTTGTTTTATAAAACACTTACGGAAATATCGACATGATATGAACCTAAAACCCAACTAAATAAACCCACTCATCTCGAAGTACTCAATTAGATCTTTAAAACGATAGTTTACACGCCTAAAACGGAGTCCGGATGAGAAAGTTATGACCTCCGGAAGATTTCACGTAAAATGTACAAGTGCAGAATTGGCCCTTACACGAGTCGTGTACCCATACACGAGTCGTGTAACAGCTGCTACACGAGTCGTGTATCAGTACACGAGTCGTGTAGATTTTCACCCTTTCAGTACTTTTCTCTACACGAGTCGTGTAGCCTTACACGAGTCGTGTAACAGACCTGGAACACGAATTTTTACCCAATTTTTGTTCTATTCCAATATCCATTTCAACCCAAACCTTTCCATTTCAATCCTAATCAACCCTAACACTTCTAACAAGTATACTCAAGCATTATACCCACTTATAAACCCACAAAACAACCTCTACACAACTCAAATCAAAACAAATGATTCAAACATCAATTTATCACAAAAAAAAATGAATAAAAATTAAATCAACATTTATCTTCACAACAAAGCTTTGAATCATCATCTCATGTATCATATAAAACATATATGACAATTTTTAAGCTAAAGGGGCTTAGTAACTTACCTCAAATGGAAATCAAACTCAACCAAAATAACTTCTATTTAGCTCCAAACGATCCTAGCGACGATCTAAATGTTTTATATAAATCGATTATTAAGAGAGGAAGCATACAAGATGATCAAAAGAAGAGAGAGAGAGATGGAGCTTACCTCAACAACAATGGAGGGAGAGAGAGAAAGGGAAATGAGTGTGAGTGTGTGGTGAGGAAGAGTGTAGGATGAGGAGGGAGGAGGGGGAAAGGTTGACTAGTTAATTTAGGAGTTACACTTAAACCCCTCAATTTCTACTTCACCCAATTAAACCCTTAACAACTTACACCCAAGCCCTCCAATACCCCACACAATAATGATCATCTAACATAAAATCTAACACATAAATAAATCACAAATGATCAAGCAAATCATGTTGAGCATAGATTATTATGAGAGAATAAAATGCACACATAAATAATATTAAATAATTAAGATTATAAATAGGGGGGTTTCGGGTCGTGACAATCACTCCTCCTTAAAGAAAATTCGACCCGAATTTTAACACTTACCAAGAGGCTCGAATAACCACGGATACTTCCGTTCCATCTCTTCCCACAGTTCCCAAGTTGACTCCTCAACTTCATGATTCCTCCACACCACTCTAACTAGGGGAATACTCTTGTTCCTCAATTCTTGCACTTTGGTATCAATCACTCGAATTGGTTTCTCCTCATAAGACATATTCGGTTCAATATCTTCCGGTACTTCCGACAACACATGGGATGGATCATACACGTACTTACGAAGCGCTGAAACATGAAACACATTATGCAATCGGCCCAAAGAAGGCGGTAACGCAAGACGATAAGCAAGATTCCCAACTCTATCTAATATCTCGAAAGGACCAATAAACCTTGGAGCAAGCTTTCCCTTCTTACCAAACCTACGGATTCCCACCTTCGGAGACACTTTCAAAAACACGAAGTCACCCGACTGAAACTCAAGATCTCGCCTCCGGTGGTCGGCATAGTTCTTTTGGCGACTTTGAGCGGTGATTAGATGATTTCGAATAAGCTTAACCTTTTCAACCGAATCATTAACCAAAACGACACCCCAAATCTTAGCTTCCCCGACTTCATCCCAACAAATAGGAGAGCGACACTTCCTACCATATAAAGCTTCGTAAGGAGCCATCTCGATACTCGATTGAAAACTGTTGTTATAAGCAAACTCCACTAAAGGTAAATGAGTATCCCAAGAGTCTGCAAAGTCAACCGAACAAGCCCGTAACATGTCTTCAAGAATCTGAATCGTTCTCTCCGATTGACCGTCGGTTTGTGGATGAAAAGCCGTGCTAAGCCTCAATTCTGAACCCAAAGCCTTCTGAAACGCCTGCCAAAACCGAGATGTAAATCTAGGATCCCGATCAGAAACAATACTAACTGGAACCCCATGCAATCTCACGATTTCGTTGATATACAAGGTCGCAAGTCTTTCCATTGAATAACTAATCTCAATAGGTAGAAAATGAGAAGACTTCGTCAATCTGTCTACAACCACCCAAACTGCATCATGCCTTCTCCTCGTGCGTGGTAATCCGGTCACAAAATCCATCGTCACATGTTCCCATTTCCATTCCGGTATCTCAAGAGGTTGAAGTAGCCCCGCGGGTCTTTGATGTTCCGCTTTAACCTGTTGACAAGTCAAACATTTCGACACATAATCCGCTATCTCCCGCTTCATGCCATTCCACCAAAAATGTTGTCTCAAATCCCGATACATTTTGGTACTCCCGGGGTGAATAGTATACCTCGACTTGTGGCCCTCATCAAGAACTTGGCGTTTTACTCCTTCCACACTAGGTACACACAAACGACCTCTATAACTCAAAACCCTTTCAGGACTAAGAGAAAATGCTTCAAACTTTTTATCCCCTATCTTACTCGAAATCTTCATCAACTCGGGATCATCCTTCTGAGCATCTTTAACTTTTTGAATTAAGGCAGGTAATACCTTAATGTTCGCAAAAATAGCCCCATGCTTGGACTCATAAGGATCCCAATCTCGAATATCTTCCAACATTTTCCATTCACGCACCATCAATGAAGCTACATAAGACTTCCGACTAATGGCATCAGCGACCACATTTGCTTTACCCGGATGATAAGAAATGATGCAATCAAAATCCTTCAACAATTCCATCCATCTGCGCTGTCTATTGTTCAACTCCTTTTGCGAGAAAAGATACTTCAAACTTTGATGATCGGTAAAAATCTCAAACTTTGCCCCATATAGATAATGCTTCCATTTGTGCAACGCAAAGACAATAGCCGCAAGTTCCATGTCATGGGTAGGATAATTCTGCTCACTCGGAGTCAACTTCCTTGAAGCATACGCAATCACTTTCCCATTTTGCATTAAAACGCACCCGAGGCCTTCTTTAGAAGCATCACTATAAATAACCAATTCATCTTTCCCATTTGGTAACACAAGTACAGGAGCGGTGGTCAACCTCCTTTTCAATTCATCAAAACTCATTTGGCATTTTTCTTCCCACACAAATGGCACGTTCTTTTTGGTCAACTGAGTCAACGGGGTAGCAATTTTGGAAAATCCCTCAATAAATCTTCTATAGTACCCAGCTAAGCCCAAGAAACTCCGAATCTCCGTAACTGATTCCGGTCTCTTCCAATCCACAATAGCTTCAATTTTTGAAGGATCTACGGATATCCCTCCATTAGAAACCACGTGCCCCAGAAAGGAAACCTCCTCGAGCCAAAAAGCACACTTACTGAATTTTGCAAACAATTGTTTCTCCCGAAGAATAGATAAGACCATTCGCAAATGTTGTTCGTGTTCCTCCCGAGACTTAGAATAAACCAGAATGTCATCGATAAACACAACTACGAAGGTATCAAGGTACGGTTTAAAAACCCGATTCATCATATCCATAAATACAGCCGGAGCATTCGTTAACCCGAAAGGCATGACAAGAAATTCATAGTGCCCATACCTACTACGGAAGGCGGTCTTGGAAATGTCCTCAGAACGAATCTTTAACTGGTGATAACCACTCCTCAAATCAAGCTTTGAAAAGACAACCGACCCCTGAAGCTGATCAAACAAGTCATCAATATGGGGAAGAGGATATTTGTTCTTTATGGTTACCTGATTCAGTTTCCTGTAATCGATACACAGTCTCAAGGATCCATCTTTCTTCTTGACAAACAATACAGGAGCTCCCCACGGTGACACACTAGGGCGGATAAACCCACGATCAAGTAACTCTTGTAACTGCTCCTTCAATTCTTTCAATTCGGCTGGAGCCATTCTATAAGGTGCCGCCGATATAGGAGTTGTACCTGGAAGCAAGTCTATACAAAATTCGATCTCTCTATCAGGAGGCATAGAGTACTCCGGAGAAAATACATCCGGAAACTCCCTAACAATATTTACCTCTTCCACATTAGTAACCTTTTTCGTAGTATCCAGAACACTGGCCAAAACCCCAACACAACCACGGCTCAACAACTTCCTAGCCTTTACATACGAAATAATATGAACTTTCCTACCCAAAGGGACAGCCTCAAATGAAAATTCAGGAACATTAGGGTTAGAAAAAGTAACCACCTTTTTAAAACAATCAACAGTAGCATGGTATCGACTCAACCAATCCATACCCAAAATGACATCAAAATCTTGCAATGGCAATATAATTAAATCAGCAAGTAAAGCATGCTCACGTATATGCACATCACAATCACGCAACACCCTATCCGTCACCAAACTCTTACCCATAGGGGTAGACACCTCTAACACATAAGGTAGAGACTCAGGCAACGAAGATAACTGGGATGCAAAATGCACCGACACATAAGAATGCGAAGAACCGGGGTCTATTAGTGCACGTGCCCTCCTATTAGACATAGAAATAATACCTCCAATCACGTTAGAAGCATCAGAAGCCTGTTGTTGGTTGATGGCGAAAACACGACCTTGTACCTTGGGCTTGCCCGAGGCATCTCTCTTCTGACCCGAAGAAGACCCGGTACCACTACCAACTGACTGATTCTTCGGTTTGGGACAATTAAACTGGAAGTGACCCAACTGGCCACAATTCAAACACTTACCTTGCTTTTTCCAACACTTCTCTTCGGAGTGCCCTCCCTTTTGACAATAGTTGCAAACCCGATTATTCTGACTCCCCGAAGTGTTACCTTGATTCCTGTTGCCCTGATGTCCTTGAGAAGTTCCTCTGAAAGGTGAAAAGATATTCTGAGCTCCTCTAGTGTCACCACGATGAGGTTGTGGCTTCCCTTGTCCTCCTTGTTTCACTACACTCGTTGATTCAGTCTTCTTTTTATGCTCTACAATGTCCTGCTCCACCTGGTAGGCACGATCTATGGCATCCTGAAGGTCTTGAAATTTATGGGAAGTGAGTTGTGTTCTGATTACCGTTTTCAACCCTTTGACAAACCTCGAGGTCTTCCTTTCTTCAGTCGAAACCATGTAATTGCAATAGCGAGCCAATTCCGTGAATTTGGCAACATACTCTGCCACCGTCAACAAGTTTTGTTCCAAGCTAAGAAACTCTGATTCCTTCCTATCTTGGTCTACCTTTGGGATGAAATGTTCCTTGAACTTCTTCTTGAATGTCTCCCAGACATGGGGTACATGTGCCTCTTCCCAATTAGCTTTCAACGATTTCCACCAATACTCCGCCCCTCCAACTAGTTTATAGGTCGCAAATCTGACCCTATCCTCGTCGGAGCTTTGCAAGACCTCAAAGATCTTTTCCATAGACTCAACCCACCTTTCTGCTTTAGCCACATCTGACCCTCCATCAAATTCTGTCGGTTTCATTCTCAAAAATTGTTCCAGTCCGGTCCTCGGAGCCAATGGTGCCTCTCTACGATTGTTATCATTCATGGTTTTCAATGCCGCCTCGAATATTCCTTGAAACATAGCTAATGCTTCTTCCCTCGCATTTCCCTGTCCGGCAGGACCACCCTGCTCATTATCAGACCCTACCATGATTACTGAGTACCTGCATAAGACACTCATCGTTACTCATTCCATACTCAATTACCCTCCTAGGTCACTTAGTCATTCTAGACTATCTACAACCTAGCTCTGATACCAACTGTCGCGCCCCGTACCCGTGGTCCTACATGGCCCCACGCTCGGGACGCGCACGGAAGACGCCATAAAACACTTTTAACAAAAACTTTTCGAAAACTATCATAAAGATAAATAAAATTCACTTTTGAAGTTCAAAACCTCCACTTTACTTTCAAACAACTTTCGCAACGAAAGTACTTGGCACGAAGGCCTACAACAACTATACAAAAGTACGAACACCAACATTATCCAAAAATAGGTGTTACAAGATCAAGTCACGGATACACTACCCTTTAAGGTTATACATTTACATAATGTAGCCTTCACAAACATACCCCAAAAGAATTACCACCTCGACGTCCTTCCTGGTGATAAGTGACCTATCCCGGATGCACTCCCTTATCTAAAACAGTAAACAAATAAGGGGTGAGATAAAATCTCAGTAAGCTACTAATATGCAACTACATTTCATGCCAACATGATAATCACAAAGGAACAATATCAATAGGCATTCACATTTGCATATAACACAAAAGATATAGTCCACTCATCACATAACACAATATGCGGAAATAAACACTCATAAGTGGATACTGAGCCAAGGTTCTATAAACGGAACACCATCCTTTGAGAAGAGCCCGTTGAGCAGCATGAAAGAGCTGAAGCAGGTTCCGGAACCAAGTAACAACAACAACCAGTAGTGGGGGAAATAACACATAGTCATACCCCCAAGCGTGTAGCTAGAATACTCACCATAGGAGCTAGCTCATCCCAACCTCAATCTCGGGAAGGGGCATCCCACTCAAGGCCACTGAACATGGGGAAACTGGGTTACCAGTGAAGTACATTATACTGGACTTGGCTCGTGCCATTATAATATACATCACTGCCCAAAACAAACACAACAAGACCAGCTGGACTCTATACAAGCACATAGTAATAAATACTCGCTTGAAACAACAACGGGGCAATGATTCCAAAGTAGGGAACCAAGCCAAACATTTTCACAAAAGATGCAACTGGTACTCACATTCATACATTGCAAACATGATCACAAACAGACCAAACCCAACACTCTCAAACAATACTTAATCAAATATCATGACACGCTTGTTCACAAAGAAACCATTTAAAATACTAGAGTGTTCCACAATGTCCATCTAAGTCAATAAGAATAGTACTCAAAACCTAGACCAATTCTAAACGATTTGTTTTATAAAACACTTACGGAAATATCGACATAATATGAACCTAAAACCCAACTAAATAAACCCACTCATCTCGAAGTACTCAATTAGATCTTTAAAACGATAGTTTACACGCCTAAAACGGAGTCCGGATGAGAAAGTTATGACCTCCGGAAGATTTCACGTAAAATGTACAAGTGCAGAATTGGCCCTTACACGAGTCGTGTACCCATACACGAGTCGTGTAACAGCTGCTACACGAGTCGTGTATCAGTACACGAGTCGTGTAGATTTTCACCCTTTCAGTACTTTTCTCTACACGAGTCGTGTAGCCTTACACGAGTCGTGTAACAGACCTGGAACACGAATTTTTACCCAATTTTTGTTCTATTCCAATATCCATTTCAACCCAAACCTTCCATTTCAATCCTAATCAACCCTAACACTTCTAACAAGTATACTCAAGCATTATACCCACTTATAAACCCACAAAACAACCTCTACACAACTCAAATCAAAACAAATGATTCAAACATCAATTTATCACAAAAAAAAATGAATAAAAATTAAATCAACATTTATCTTCACAACAAAGCTTTGAATCATCATCTCATGTATCATATAAAACATATATGACAATTTTTAAGCTAAAGGGGCTTAGTAACTTACCTCAAATGGAAATCAAACTCAACCAAAATAACTTCTATTTAGCTCCAAACGATCCTAGCGACGATCTAAATGTTTTATATAAATCGATTATTAAGAGAGGAAGCATACAAGATGATCAAAAGAAGAGAGAGAGAGATGGAGCTTACCTCAACAACAATGGAGGGAGAGAGAGAAAGGGAAATGAGTGTGAGTGTGTGGTGAGGAAGAGTGTAGGATGAGGAGGGAGGAGGGGGAAAGGTTGACTAGTTAATTTAGGAGTTACACTTAAACCCCTCAATTTCTACTTCACCCAATTAAACCCTTAACAACTTACACCCAAGCCCTCCAATACCCCACACAATAATGATCATCTAACATAAAATCTAACACATAAATAAATCACAAATGATCAAGCAAATCATGTTGAGCATAGATTATTATGAGAGAATAAAATGCACACATAAATAATATTAAATAATTAAGATTATAAATAGGGGGGTTTCGGGTCGTGACAACCAAGATCAAAGAAGCTCCTTTAATATTCGTTCGAAGTGTGGATACCGCTAGAGGGTGAAAATCATCATCTTCAAAGTTCGTGTTCAAGCTTTGTGATCGTGATCAAGTCTTCAAATCTCCACCAAAGACCAAGAGAAAATTTGATAGCCATCAAGGGTTAGTTATTCCTCTATTCATCTTGTTGTATTTGATTTAATCATATGAACGGATCCATGGCTTTGGGTTTTCTTAAAAAAATTTAATTGCTATATTCCGCTGCGAATGTTACTTGGAAACCCAACAAGACTTATGTACCTTACACTTGGGAGAATTTTCTGGGAAAATTTTAAGAACACTTCATTCCTCGGGTAGATCAAGACAGGAAAGAAATGGAGTTTCTTAGCTTGGAGCAAGGTTCTATGTCAGTTGCTCAGTATTCAGCTAAATTTTCAGAGTTGTCCAGGTATTGTACTCACTTAGTGGAAACTGAGGAGAGAAAGGCTACGAGGTTTGTGAAAGGTTTGAAAAATGTGATTAGAACTCAGCTAGTATCCCACAAGTTGCAAGATTTTCAAGATGCAGTTGATCGAGCCTACCAGGTGGAGCATGATATTGAGGAACATAAGAGGAAAATGGAGTTGTTAGGCGCAGGGAAACAAGTTAGGCATCAACAACAACAACGTGGTGATAATAGAGTAAATCAAGGTGGATCTTCACAATTCAAAGGGTCTTCTCAAAGACAGTCAGGTAATAGAAATCAAAGTAACACTTCAGGGAGTCAGAGCAGATGAGTCTGTAATTATTGTCAGAAAGAAGGGCATTCAGAAGAAAGATGTTGGAAGAAACAGGGCAAATGTTTGAACTATGGTCAGTTGGGACATTTTCAGAGGGATTACCCTAAGTTTAAGATGCAGGCATCGGGAAGTGTGGTTGGGTCTTCTCAGGGCCAGAAGAGGGATTCTTCAGGAAAGCCTAAGGTTCAGGGTCGTGTTTTGCCATTTCTCAACAACAGGCTTCAGATTCCTCTAATGTGATAGGAGGTATTATTTCTGTGTCTAGTTTGAGGGCACGTACACTTATAGACCCTGGCTCATCGCTTTCTTATGTGTCTGTGCATTTTGCTTCTCGATTGCATTTGTCTTCTGAATCTCTACCTTATGTGTTAGAGGTGTCTACTCCTATAGGGGAGTGTTTGGTGACCAATGAGGTGTTGCATTCTTTTGATGTGCATATACGTGAGCATGTTTTACCTGCTGATTTAGTTATCTTACCATTACAAGATTTTGATATTATCTTGGGTATGGATTGGTTGGGTAAATATTATGCGTCTATTGATTGTGCTAAAAAAGTGGTCACATTTTTTATCCCTAATGTTCCTAAGTTTACTTTTGAAACTGTTCCTTGGGGTAGAGAGATTCGAATTATTTCTTATGTGAAGGCTAGAAAGTTGTTGAATCGTGGTTGTGCGGGGTATTTAGCTAGTGTTTTGGATACTACTAAAAGGGTTCCTGATATTGAGGATGTTCCTATTATGAAAGAATTTTTAGATGTATTTTCTTCTGAGTATGCTATGCCTCCTGACCGGGAAATAGAGTTCTGTATTGACTTACTTCCAGGTACAACTCCTATATCTGAGGCACCTTACAGAATGGCCCCAGCTGAATTAAAAGAGTTGAAGGTTCAGTTACAAGAGCTACTTGATCGAGGATTCATTCATCCTAGTGCCCCATGGGGAGCTCCAGTATTATTTGTCAAAAAGAAAGATGGGTCCTTGAGATTGTGTATTGACTACAGAAAGCTGAATCAGGTAACTATAAAGAATAAATATCCGCTTCCTCATATTGATGATTTATTTGATCAACTTCAAGGGTCGGTTGTCTTTTCAAAACTTGACTTGAGGAGTGGGTACCACCAGTTGAAAATCCGTTCTGAAGACATTTCTAAAACTGCTTTTCGTAGTAGATATGGCCATTATGAGTTTCTTGTTATGCCTTTCGGGTTGACTAATGCTCCGGATGTTTTTATGGATATGATGAATAGGGTCTTTAAACCTTATCTTGATACCTTCGTGGTTGTATTTATTGATGATATTCTGGTTTATTCCAAGTCTCGGGAGGAACATGAACAGCATTTACGAATGGTTTTATCTATTCTCCGTGAGAAGCAGTTGAATGCTAAATTTGATAAATGTGCTTTTTAGCTCGATGAAGTATCTTTTCTTGGGCACGTGATTTCTAATAAAGGTATATCAGTTGATCCATCCAAAGTTGAGGCTATTGTGAATTGGAAGAGACCAGAATCAGTTACAGAAATTCGAAGCTTCTTGGGGTTAGCTGGGTACTACCGAAGGTTCATTGAGGGGTTTTCTAAGATTGCAACTCCCTTGACTCAGTTGACTCGAAAGAATGTTCATGTAGATACCCCGGGGGACCACGGCTTGGCTAGAGCGCGTGAATTACCTAGGATGTCTACTTGATTTTAAGAGTCGCCACCTATGTTTAGAGGAACATAAGAAAACCTAAAAAGAGCCAATTTTTTATGTACGAAAACCAGAGATTCGGGAAGAGAAGGGTTCGGGGGTTAGGTGACGGAGTGGGAAGTACTTAAACACCCACTCCGCCCCACTTACGCGGGTCTTGCTACTTTTGGTGTTCTAATGTTAAATGTCCTTCAATTTAATAATAAGAGAAATGTGCTAACAATTATAATGAAAAGAAAGGGAAAATTTATAGAGGAAAAATAAAAGAGAATTGTTTATTTATTGATTTATGCTAAAGATTACATGTCGAATTATCACTAGGTAATTACATTAAGAAATTAGAATGTAAATTAAAGTGGAATTAAAATGTTGGGATGTAACCTTGACCAAAAATTCAATAGTGAAGTGACCTTTTGGTTGTATCCCTTTTTATGGAGATTGCATACATTGACTAGACATGAATAAAATGAGAGAAGAAGAATAAAATACCTTAAGAAAGAGGACTTCAAACTTGGACTTGAAAATAGTGTTGTTGTAGGGAAATTGTTGTAGAACAATTTGTGTAGAGTCTTGTTACGAAGAACTCTTGTTGGGAGAATTTGTGTAGAGAATTGTGTATAGTGTGTGTATAGAGAAATTTCAAATCTAAAAATGAGGTCCTAAAAGAGATTGAAAAGAGGTCCCCTCCAGTGATGGATTGGAGGGGTTTTTATAGTTGAAAGGGGATGTTTTTTGTGCCAATTCGCGGTCACAAAGAAATGTTTCCCGGGTGAAATCCATGCAAAATAAGCAAGAGAGGGATTCTTGGGAGAAAAACTGTAACTGACGCCTCAGAGGCGCTAGCTTCCGGGTGTACCAACGGAAGGCGCGCGCTTCTGACATCAAAAGGCGGAGGCGCGCGGCTTTGAAAAGGTAGTTTTGACGGAATGGACTAGAAAGTTAATTCTGTTATGCAGTTCATTCCAAAACTAACGGAATCAGTTAGGAACTTAATGGAAGTAACAGAAATTAACAAAAACAAGTAAAATAAAAATACTATGTATGCAATCGGGGTGAGAGGTCCAAGGCGGGGTGTCTACAGTTCCTTATGTGTGGGATAAAAAATGTCAAGTTAGCTTTGAGGAGTTGAAGAAGAGATTGACTACAGCTCCTATTCTTGCCCTACCTAATGGTAATGATGATTTAGTAATATATAGTGATGCTTCTAAAGAAGGCCTCGGGTGTGTATTAATGCAAAATGGAAGGGTGATTGCATATGCTTCGAGGAAGTTGACTCCGAGTGAGAAGAATTATCCTACCCATGACATGGAGCTTGCGGCTATTGTCTTTGCGTTGCACAAGTGGAAACATTATCTTTATGGATCAAAGTTTGAGATTTTCACAGATCATCAGAGTTTGAAGTATCTTTTCTCCCAGAAAGAGTTGAATAATAGACAACAAAGATGGATGGAGCTGTTGAAGGATTATGATTGCACCATTTCTTATCATTCGGGCAAGGCAAATGTGGTCGCTGATGCTATTAGCCAGAAGTCTTACGTAGCTTCATTGATGGTGCGGGAATGGAAGATGTTGGAGGATGCTCGAGATTGGAGTCCTTATGAATCAAAGCATGGAGCTATTTTTGCGAACATTCGAGTATTACCAACTTTAGTTCAACAAATAAAGGAAGCTCAGAAGGATGACCCGAAGTTGGTAAAAATTATGGATAAAATCAAAGATAGTAGATTTGAGGATTTCTCCCTCAGTTCTGAAGGGGTATTAACTTTCAGAGGTCGATTGTATGTGCCTAATGTTGATGGGATTAAACGTCAAGTTCTTGATGAAGGCTATAAATCGAGGTATACTATTCATCCCGGGAGTACTAAAATGTATTAGAATTTGAAGCAACACTTTTGGTGGAATAATATGAAGAGGTAAATAGCGGATTATGTATCTAAGTGTTTAACGTGTCAACAAGTTAAAGCTGAACATCAAAGGCCCGCAGGATTGCTTCAACCGTTATAGATTCCGGAATGGAAGTGGGAACATGTTACTATGGATTTTGTGATAGGGCTACCTCGTACTCGAAGAAGGTTTGATGCAGTTTGGGTGATTGATGATAGATTGACAAAGTCTTCTCACTTTCTACCTATTGAGATTGGTTATTCTATGGAAAGGCTTGCAACTTTGTACATTAATGATATCGTGAGGTTACATGGAGTTCCAGTGAGTATTGTGTCTGATCGTGACCCTAGATTCAAATCTCGGTTTTGGCAAGCATTTCATAAGGCTTTGGGTTCAGAATTGAGATTCAGTACAGCTTTTCATCCTCAGACAGATGGTCAGTCAGAAAGAACCATTCAGATTCTTGAGGACATGTTGAGGGCTTGTTCAGTTGATTTTGCAGATTCTTAGGATATTCATTTACCTCTCGTAGAGTTTGCTTATAATAACAATTTTCTGTCCAGTATTGGGATGGCTCCTTATGAAGCCTTGTATGGGAGGAAATGTCGGTCTCCTATCTGTTGGGATGAAGTGGGAGAAGCCAAGATTTGGGGTGTTCAGATGGTTAATGATTCAGTTGAGAAGGTTAAACTTATTCGGGATCGTTTGAGTACTGCCCAGAGTAGACAGAAAACCTATGCCGATCATCGAAGGCGAGACCTTGAGTTCGAAAAAGGTGACTTTGTGTTTTTGAAGGTTTCCCTTAAGGTTGGTATTCGAAGATATGGAAAGAAAGACAAGCTTGCTCCGAGGTATATTGGTCCATTTGAGATTCTTGGAAGAGTGGGAGATCGGGCTTATCGTCTTGCATTACCTCCTTCTCTTGATAAGATCCATAATGTGTTTCATATCTGTATGCTTCGAAAGTATGTGTATGATCCTTCTCATGTTTTATCTGAGGTACCCGAGGATATTGAGCCGAGTATGTCTTATGAGGAGCATCCAGTCCAAGTGATTGATTCTAAAGTCCAAGAATTGAGAAATAAGAGTATTCCTCTTGTTCGAGTGGTGTGGAGGAACCATAATGTGGAAGAATCAACTTGGGAACTTCGGGAGGAGATCGAGAGAAAGTACCCTTGGTTGTTTGAGGGCCTCGGTAAGTAACCCTAAAATTCTGGACAAATTTTCTTTAAGGGGGAGTGATTGTAGCGACCCCAAAACCCGTCCCTATTTATTTTATATTTTTGGGGATTTTTTATTTGACTTATGTGTGCATTTTATGTGTTGCATCATATTTTATGATTTGCATATCATACTTGATTATTTTTGTTATTTACTTAGTTAGTAATAATAAAGGTTAAAGGAGTTAATTGATTAAGTTGAAACTTTAGGGTCCTTTGTGAAAATGTAACTTCAGGGGTTAAAGTGTTCAAATGGAAAGTAGAGTGATCAAAATGGGAAAATGGGATAAAAATCTAGTATAACTTATCCTTCTCTTCTCCTTCTCTGTGTAAAACTTTTCTGCAACTTTCCTCTCTCGTTTCCTTAGGTTAAGAAAGAAAAATGTAAGTTCAACACATTTCGATTTAATTATTTTTATTTACTTACCCATTTTAAAAACTAATTATATAAAAATGATCAGGGCATTGAATAGGTCATTTCTAGCCGAACAAAACTTATTTCAGCGATACTTTTTCCAGAAATAGGTAAGTTACTAATTCCCCTTTAAATGTTAAAATGGTCATAAATGTTATATCTGATACTTGTAATTGTTATTTTGTGATTTGGATAATATTTGTATACTTGTAATTTTGGGATAAAGGGAGTATTTAGTATGTTGGTTTGGTTGGGTTCAAAGTATTGTTAAAGTTGTTTTGAGACTAATTGGGTAGTCTTAATAAAGTTATAAACGTAAGTGTTGTACTTTTGGGACGGTGAAACGAAAGGAGTATAAATCATTTTGGGTTTTGCCTGTCGAGTGTGTTGGACGGCCGCCCAGAAGGGGCGTGCGGCCGCACATTTATCTGGAAGATTTTGTTCTTGGGAAAGCTGAATGTGTGCGACCGCACACCCTGTTTTGGGCGGCCGCACATTTTCCCCTGAATCCTATAGTTTGGTTGAGGTAAGGTATAGAAGATTAACTTTAGTTTAATCTTTGGGGTATGGTTTAGGACCAATATATGAGTGTCCTGGGATATTATCATGGTTAATGAGAAGGGTGTTCAAGTGTGTGCATGAATGTATTCTGACCTTGAATCATGTTGTTGTAGACTCTTTGTGAGTGATTCTTTATGAGCATCTTTGATGTGTTTGGCTTGGTTCATTATGTTAGAATCATTGCCCCGGTTGTTGTTGTTTAGCAAGTATTCATTACCGTGCTTCTTGTAAAAAGTCCAGCTGGTCTTGTTGTGGAGTCAGGCAATGGGAGAATTATAGTGGTACATGTTATGTTCACTATAAGTTTTTCCATTGGTACCTCGTGTCAGGCGGTGGGAGAATTATAGTGGCACACAAGCCAAGTTCACTATAAGGTGTCCACTGTGCCTTCTTTGTTTCCCCAGTCCAGATTGGCCTTGGATGGGATGAATTGCTTCCTTTGGTGAGCATTTGGGTTATGACTTTGTGTCATATTTCCCTCTATGGTTACTTGGGTTCTTATGGTTATGGTTTGGTTTTCGGGATCCCGGCTTCAGCTATTTATGTTGCTCAGATGGTTTTCTCAGATTGTATTCTCAGACAGTTATGTTATTGGGTAAACCTTGGCTTGGTATCCACCGGAGTGTGGCCTATGTGTTAATTGTGGTATATGAGTTGATGTTATCTCTCATGCTATGTACTATGTGATGCTTATGATACTATTCTTTATGATTATCATTTTAGCATGGAATGTAGTTGCATTTTAGTAGCTTACTGAGATTTATTCTCACCCTTTATTTGTTTACTGTTTTAGATAAAGGCGGGTCCAGGGGATAGGACACTTGGCACGGGAGGACGTTGGAGTGGTAAGAGTTGGGACTTGTTTGTGAAGGTTACATTATGTAAATGTAAAACCTTTTGGGTAGAGTACCCGTACTTTCTATTGTCATACCTATTTTGGTTAATGTTGGTGTATGTACATTTGTTTAAAAGTTTGTAAGCCTTCGGGCTAAGTACTTTCGTTGTGAAAGTTTGGTTGTAAAGTTTGTTTAAAGTTAGATGAAGTCTTTGAACTTCAAGTGTGATTTTGTTAAACCTAATAAAAGTACATTTCGAAAATTTTTCTAAAAATGTTTTATAACGTCTTCCACTCGTGTCCCGAGCGTGGGGCCAAGTAGGACCACGGATCTGGGGCGCGACATGTTCACACATGAGTTAGAATTTAATAACCGAGACATTCATTTCACAGTTGTTCAAACATGAATTTAAATATAATAACTAGGACATTCGTTTCTCAATTGTTCACAACTAACACTCATTTTCATATTTGTGTATTGTCAAATGATTTTTAACCAATTATCAAATAAATTTTCATTGTTTTAAGCTAAATATTTAATTAATAAATGTAAAGTAACATCACGCGTGAAATAATTGATAACTCAATCTCGTAGTTGTTTAAATTTAAAAAATGAACGTACTCCGATATGTACTCTAGACAAATGATAAATTAATTGTTTCTATTATTATGAAAATTGAGTAAATGTTCATTTATAAAGAATGCTCCTACCAAAAAAAATAAAAATGGAGAAATGTAGTTTTGTTGTGTTAAATTTAAAACAGTTCATAAAAGTTACAAGGATATGGTTGGCAAAGTGGTAGAGTCTCTCATTTAAGACCAAGAAGTCTTAGGTTCAAACCTTGATTGAGGAATTATATTTTTAATTATTTATAGTTGTCAAAATGGAGGTGGGGAAGGGTGGTGGAGGTCTGGATGCAACCGGGTGGTGGGTGGCGGCGGCTGTGGTGGCCGGTGGCGGGTGGTGGTTGTGGCCGGCGTTGGGTGGCGGCGGCATTTTTGCCATTTAAAAGGTGTAAGGGATTTGTTGGTAAAATTGATTTGAACCTAAGGACCCTAAGGTAGAATATGAAATGTTATGGTTTTATTGGCAAATACCACATTCCCCCAAGGACTTATTGTTAAAAATCTTTTTTTTTTTTTAATTTAATTGTAAAATTGTTAACAAATTTTGTTAAAAATCTAACACAATATGTTAAAAATTAACTATTTTTTTTTTCTTTTTTTCCTTTTTGATATCAACGAAATTTAACAAAATATGTTAGAATATCTTTAAAATGAATTGAAAGTAACATAATATGTTTAAAAATCTAACTTTCTTAACAGATTATGATAGAAAATTAACAAATTATGTTAAAAAACTAACAAAATATGTTACGGGTAAACCAGTTAACGGTTACGGGTATTGGGATGAACAACCGGTAACTGAACCGCCCTAGCCATTGTTATGGGTAAACTGGTTAAAGGTTCTTCCGGTACTGTTAATACGGTTCAAATGCGGTTGCGGTTCAACGGGTCGTCACGGGTGCGGGTGCAGGTGCGGGTTAGCCATGTCTACGTGCAGCAAACGTGCAATGCACATGCAATGAATGTGCATAAATTTGGTTGTCAAGGTTAAACACAGATCAAGACAAAAGTCGTGTTGAAGAGACAAGGCTTATTGGCACCCTCAGCCATGGACAAAGAGCGGAAGAAAAGAGAGGAAGTGATAGATCCTCTGAAGGAGAAATCGCATTCACAAATCATCATGGGTCTTGGTGATGATGCTCTTTTGGAGGTAGCTAAGGAAGATACGAATGGCTCAAGTGAATGAGTAGCGAGAGTTCTATCTGGAAGAAGAATTATTAAAAATCTTACAGCAAAAAAGGTCCGAGACTTGAGAGCTGATGTTGCTATGGGAGATAGTGACAGTGTTGATTTTGCTTTAATAGTGAAAGAAGGCTCACGTCGTAGGAATAAGTGGCTTCTAGATCCAAAGATAAAGCAAAGCGGGATGGTTGAGAAACAAGTGGAGCCGATTTATACTAAGGGAAGTAGATGGACAGTCGATCCTGAGTTACAAGATGACTATTCGCATAAATATTTGTGACAATTTATCTCAGTAGGCGAGGTTAAGTGCCGAATGAACTCGCCAAGCACGAAAAGAATTAGTTTCCTGGAATGGACAGTGCTCTAGATAGGTGGTCTAGAGGCACTAAGAATGATCGGTGCAGTATACCGTTCGTTTGCTTGGAAAAGAAAGGTTGTTCGGTGTCACAAAGGGTGCTTAAGGTAAAGCACAAAATTGCATTATATTTTCCTTTGACATGAATGGGTTTGAATCTTTCTGAACTAGTTCGAAGCTCATCATGTATTGGAATTGAGAAGCAGTCGGAACAATGTACAATCTGGGGATTTAAGGTGTAGTCTATTCCGAGGGCCCGAAGTAGATACACAAAGTTCAATCGGCAAAAGGGTGCTTAAATACTAGATGTGTACAGTTCAAAGTGTTCGGCTGTTGTTAGTCTAGAAGGGCGTTTCTGAGACATCAATGTTGGGCTTCTTGGGTCTCATCAGCGTTATAGAGAGGTAAAAATGAAAAAGTAAGAGCACATGTTAGTGGAGTTTTGTAGCGGCTCGTGCAGATTTCACGCAATCATGTAGTTCACGTGTAATTTCTGTTTGTGAAAATGATTATGGGGAAGAAATCTAAATGGGTAAATCGATATAATTCTGGGATTTGAGATATATTAAAGAAGAGGCTTGTTTGTTCGTTCAAGGGTGCTTGATGAAGTACATTGAAGTCCAAGACAAGATCGTCAATCTTCATTTGGTTAGTATTCAAAACGGGTGATCGTAGATTTGGTATTTCAGATATAGTGGTCAACGTTGTGATGAGGTTCTAGGGATCTAGAAGTCATTGCACAAGTTAAGCCAGAAAATCAGTTGCTTGACTAAGTAAACATGGTTGTTCTTGTGTGAACAAAGTTTGTGTCATGGCAAAGAAAATGCGGAGGTAAAGGGATATGTTCGGAAGCGAAGGATTCAACTCAAGGTGGAGTTGGGGTCGGTTCGTGGATATAGATTATGGTTTTGGGAGAACCAAAGTTAAAGTGGAAATTGTTGGGAATATGCATTTGAATCAATGGCTATCAGTTAAGAATATGCCCCCGACAAGTGTAAGAGATTGTTGGGACTTGAATCGTGCAAGAGAAAGGGGAAAAATAGAAACATTAAAATCCTTTTGATACAAGAGTTAAAGTTTATTGGTTTAACTATGTTTCTTATTATACAAGAAATTGTTCAAGAATTAGGAAAACTGTTAATTTCCTAATGAGAATATAATTACTTTGTGCTGAAGAAATATGATTCCTTCTCCTCTAGGGATTTAGGTATTTATGAAAATAAATACAACTCTCTCCCCTAGCATTATTTTTTGGCCGGTCATCTTTGAGAGATATAAGTAGAGATCTATAATTCTAGATTTAAGTTGACGGAATTATTTGGCTCAATAATTCGTGCAACTAAATTAGTGTGATTGTCTTTTTTAATTGTCATTGAAAGTAATGGAGTATTCTTCTTCCACCCGTGAACGTAGCCAAATTAGTGAGTCGCGTAAAATTCTTGTGTTTGTGTTTATTTATATCGTTTTTCGACATTGTTTTTTATTACCCTAACAATGATGTTAGTGTTTAAAGATATACTCCCTCCGTCCCATTTTAAATTGCAAATACTAGGTTGACACGGGGATTAAGGGAAAACGTGAAAAAGGTGACGTGTTGTGAGTGTTGATAGTTGAGTGGGAGAGAGAAAGTGGGGTAGAAAATAGTTAGTGGGTTAATGGATGTGAGTGTGCAAGTGGGTTAAAACTTGCCATTTTTTGATTTTGCAATTTTAGTTGGGACACCCTTTTTGGCAAGTTTTGCAATTTGAAATGGGATGGAGAGAGTATAGAATGTGGCCATTTAAATGAATTCCGAAGGTGAACAACTGCCCCATGTTCCATATTGGTTGCTTTAGGGATGCAAGGACTGTTTTGTCGAAATGGAAATTTTGGACATAATTTATTAGAAGATTCAGTTAAGTCATTATGTGCGAAACACTTACAACCTACTTTCGGTCAATCTGATACTTTTATGAGGGAATAATCTAAAAATAAAGCATAGAATCAATGACATGGGAAATTTTTTCTTTTATGTTTTGCCATTTTATGCCCAAATTGTCATAATCCTAAATTTGTATCCCATTAAGGTCCACCCTAGGTTAGACACTCATTTGGCTTCTTCAAAACATGAATTAGTCTAAGGTTTATGATCTAAAAGTTAAATTTGTGATGAGACGGATTTTATACTTATTTCCTAGGTTTTTATGAGTTTAAAATATATTTTTTTATGTATTTAGATTAGTTTTTATGTAATTTTGGGCAAATATATATATTTAGGGGATTATTTGTAATCCAGGATATTTTAGTAATGTTATACTTTTACCCGAATGTAATTTATTTATGAGAGATCCCAAAATATGCAAAAGAAAGTCAATTGAGACGGATGAGTATTTGATAATTTAGTGGGTTGAAGAATTAATGTGAAGAAATCAAGAAAAATGCTCCAGCAAATTGGCCCAAGCCAAGGAGCCTAGCCCAAGAATAAATCTTACCAAGCTCCATCGAGCCCAATTGAACTGGCCCAAGTACAAGAACATGATGGTCTGGAGGAAGCATGGGAGAAGGAGCAGCCACACGGACCAGACCAGACCAGGCAAGAGCAAGGCACGGCCCAATTCGCTCCCAAGGCCCTGCACGACTTGGCTGGATTACACGACTAGCACTCACGAGTCAGGATCGAGGTCCAGAGAGCACGAATTGTAGAGTCCAGCACGCCTCGTGCAAATCCGGTGACAACTGGCACGTGACAAGGCGGCTGGCGCGTGAGACGATGAAGCCGAGAGTGGGAGGCGCGTGACAGCGCGTGATGCAGCAAATTTTCCCTATTTTTCATTATTTTCTTAATTCATTTTCATTCCTTATTAGTTTAGGATTTGTTTTTGGTATTTTAAAACTAGGTTTCTTTCATTGTTTTTCATTCTAGACACATACAATTTTTAGATACAACTTTACAATATTTTAGATCTATGTTTTATTCTTTGGATGAAGAATTAGATCCAAGCTTTGGGTTCGATTTCTTAAACCCCTTTTATTTAATTGAGGTATATTTCTTTTCACAAATTTATTCATATTCATAATTTTACTTGTGCTTAATCTAGATTTATTGCTATGGTTTTTAGACTTGATCAACATAATTACTCCTACTAATTTATCTTTGCTAGAATTTTTTATGACTGTGCCAGTGTAGAAATTCATAAGTAGCATCTTTACAATTTATGCATGTGAAATGGTAAATTGTGAAGTGGGTAAAATTAGACGATTATGTATATGAAATAATTGTAGAAAGCGTTCTTGATCTTAGTTTCTTTAAATAGTGTATCAATTAATATTGAGATCTAGACTGTGCGAGTTAGATTAATTTAGTGAGTGTGCCACTGCTAGTAACTATTATGAAAGAAGAAACATAGATTGGAATAGATCTCGTGATCAAGTGAATAGGGTGAAAGCGAAAAGATGTATCAATGATAACTGAATAATTAGGTGGGGACGGAATCAAATCTGAAGTATTTCTTTATTATTGTTTTAGCTCATAGTAGTTTAATTTATGTTTTTAGGATTTGATAAATATAAATTTCTCTCAATCTTGTCAAGTGACAATTACGTAAACAAGTAACCATTCTTCGTGGATCGATTCTGGACTTGCCTTAGCTATATTTTTAGAACCTAGTCCATGTTTAATTTATAGGTGTGCGATTTAGTCTATCACTTGATTCAGTTAATTTTTAGACTTTTTATTCGTCTAAATGTGTGTCTCGTCGAGGCGAACACACCGGTATTTTTAGACTTTTTTTTCGACTTCAAAATCACAAGATATTGCATTTTAAACTTATGAAAGGGTTTTTTTTTAAATGTGTGTCACGTGTCGCGCGCTGGGATGACAAGGAACAAGCTTGGGCGGATTACAGCTGGGCGGGTTATGGGTTTGACCCATGGAGGATCCGTCTCACCATGTGAGACGGTCTCACATGAGTGTTTGTCTTCTTTTTTTTTTTTTGCAAAATTTTAAGATTTGTTATATTAAGTTTGTTTTATGGAGTAGATGCAGAACAATGTCTACAAATTGCGTTAAATATATATATATATATATATATATATATATATATATATTTGTACGTGTAGCTTTACGAATATTTTTGTATTTATAAGGTCAGTATTTATTTCGATCTGGTGGTTCAGTTTGGCTGTTTAATTTAGTTTGGTTTGACTTGGAGAGGTCAGAGAACCATACAATACAGTTTAAATCAAACCGCTTACACCCTATATTCAACAAAACCATGTACTCCGGATTTGTTGCCAAACCCAAAATGGTCCACCGCTAGTGGTAAAGGTGCAAGGGTAAGGCTTTTTATTGAGTTGTCAATGCTGCTGACCACCAGGATGATCAACGCAACACCCAAAGTCACAAACCAAGCGGCAGTGTTGTTGAATTTAAATTAATTGAACATAGCCGCATTCATGTGCATATACATGCCCAACGATAATAAGCCCCACTCGATTATTAGTCAACATTTTGTTTTGTAGGTGAAAATTGTAGTCTTTCATTCACAATGATAAAATCTTTTTATTTTTAGCGTTTTTATTGTCTTAATTAATATGCCAAATTATTATTAAGTAAACAATTAAAAGTAGGGAGTGGCTATTGCCACAACAATAATTGCTTATCCACTACAAATTTTGTTAATTGACATAACTAGCCTTTGATATTTATGGAATTAATGAATATCTTGGGGAGATTCTATAAACACTAAGTTTTACTTATCTATTACATTCCTACTATGAATTTTATTATGATCAGGACATTATTTTCATCAAAATACTTGCCTTATTTAATAACGAATTAAATTTTTAAATCAAATAAATCTTTTCTTTAAAAAAATCGAACAAATCTTTTGATTTTTCTTTTATACTCTTTTTTAACTTGTATTTTCAGCGTTTTATGGTCATATTAAAGTAATAAAGTAAGTACATTACCTTTCATTTTCTTTCTTATAATACTAAGACACGTGTAAATATAAGATGTAATGTTGAAAATATTAATAAAAGTTAGGAGTTGTATAGAAAAAACAATTGTTAGTAAATTCCCCACTTTAATTTTTGAAATTAATAAAAACTAATAAATTAATAATGTAAATTTTCCAACACTAATAGCATTTAATATAAAAATAAATTAACAGCATTTACATTTGTTGATGGATGGTAAAACGTTTAATTAACACAAAATTTATTGTTTAAAATTATATTTTATTCGTTACTTTGTCTATTCTTTTTCTTTCTCTTTAACTGAAAGCCATAAGAGAAAGTAAACAGTTATTAAACATAGATGAAGATACTTGATATTGAATACAAAACAACTAGGTGACCGTTAAATAAATAATTTATTTATTTCATATTAGCAATTCATATCTACTTTAAAATTTCTTGTATATAAAGCAACAGTTATTATATTAACATTATTGATTTCAAAAAAATAAAATATTATTAAAATGAATTATTTTAGAAATAAAAACAAAAAAACTGTTTAGTTTTAATGAATATCAATGGTGTAGTGAATAAGTAAATAGGGAGAGGCTAATGCCACTACAACAATTGCTTCTCCACTACAATTTTTGTAAATATACATATATACCCTTCCATATATTAAGGAATTAATTGAATACTTTAGAATTATGTTAATACACTACAAAATTTTCTTATACATTACATTTGCAAATTAAAAATTTAATTAGTCATGTAACTACATACCTTATTTAGTAATGGATATATTATCTGACGTAAACATTTAATATCCACTTTTAATGATTTAACATTTTTTTTGTTTAATTTAAACTTGCATTTTTTTTAATCTTTTGGTCGCACATTGTCAAATAAGAATACTATTTATATTATTCATTGTTTTCTACACAGACATTAATGATACTAAAAAAAAAAAAATGCATAATATGAAAAATACTTATAGAGCTTAGAAATTTTCTAACGTCTAATTTAATATTTGTATTATGTTATAAAAACCAACATTTGTTAATATATCCACCACTTATAGTAATAAATACTACTCCCTCTGTCCCTAAACGATAATCTAAATTTTATTTAAAGGACATCTGAAAATCTCTGCTTTTATACAATTTAATGCCAAAGATTTATATATATTCATGTAATTATTATTTTTCAAATATTTAGTTTTTCATGTATTTAAAAACAAGTAAAAAAAATTAGGTAAAAGAAACCTTTAGGGACAAGTTTATAATTTTTCAGAAAAAATCATTCATTTTGGAACACATTTTTCTTGAAAATGGACATTAATTTAAGGATAGATGGAGTAATAAATATCTTTAAATGTCAACATATTAGTATTAACTTTAGTAATATATGGCAAAAGTATTTATCACTAAATTAACTAAAAAAGTTTTATACAGTAATCGTATAGTTAATTTTTAAAATTTTATAATTTCTTCACCATTTTTTAAACCGTTTGTTTCCCCTTTAACTAAAACAAAAATAGGAAAGAGAAATTATTACGTCGAATTAGAAATAAAACTAGGTGAAAAATATATATATTCAATTTCTTGCATATAATTATGAACTAGGTGAGATATAAATACAGATCATTCTTTTTATATCATCAACATTATATGCATTTTATAAGTTTTTACTTATACTTATTTATATTAGCATATGACTAGAAGAACGAATTATATGAAAATTTAATAAAAATAAAAATATAAGACTGATATTACTTGGTGATTATGAGAAATTAAATAGTTGTAAATTACAGTTTTATTAAAGGAATTGTTTTTATTTGGATTGGATTAATATATATCAAAGAAGGTAAGGATTTAAAGGGATAATTATGTCAACACACTTGTTAATTTCCCTAAAATTAAGGACATGTAGTGGATTAGTATAATGTGTAGTGGTAATAGCCACTCCCTTAAAAGTATGACCACTTCGCCATTATAATAGAGATCTTTTATTAGCATGGAAATTGACGAATATCAATGTAAAAATTACAAAAAAAAAATAAAAAAAATCTCACTACATCCTAAAATACTTGTAGCTTTAGGACTTCTCACACATACGCAAGTATATCAAATAAACTAAATTACCTTTTGAATATTTTAAGTACCTAGGCAACTAAATGCTTTTACAATGACAATTAAATATGGATACTTTAGGTTAAAGTATATCAAAAATTTATGTAAAACAATACAACTGCAAGTATTTTAAGATAAAATAGCTCTTTCAAATGTTTCACAATGGTAAAAAATTCTTCATAGATTTTCTTTTTTTGATAAAAATTACTCTCACAGTCCCTAAATAAATGTTCATTTTCAAGAATTTTTGCCCAAAAATGACATTATCCTTATTTATCAATTTTTTTCACTAGTCTCTTTTTACTGCCAAAAATCTCACAAAAAATACCAGTTTTTTCTTAAGCTTAGGAAAAATCTCACTAGACTCTTTTTACTCCTACGCAGGCCTCCCTATTCAAGAGAATCAAGACATCTACTAATTGAAACCCTAGCTCGACCTTTCAATTTTCCGGCGATTAAAGGTAAGTTTCATCCCTTATGCTTCTTCTTGTAATTTTACTTCTAATTTTGCTGTCATATGAGCATCAGTGTTTAATTTCTAAGGATTTATTGGATTTATTTGCACCGTAGCTTAAGATTACAGTCATTGCTAGTGCTAAGTGGTATAGTATGGTGTAAGAGTTGTAGTTCAAACCGCGGTTTAAGCCACTGTTTAAACCGTAAAATCAGACCGTGGTTCAAACCGAGCCGAGCCGAACCGTGATGGTTTAGCTCAGCTCGGCTTGGACTATTTTGTGGTTCAGCTCGGTTTGGGATTTCTCCAAACCGATGTATAGCGGTTTGGCTTCTAAATTACCCCAAACCTAGGGATGACAATTTGACCGAATCCGATCCGTACCGAAGGCGATCCGATCCGAAAAAATAGGGTTTGGTTTGCAATTTTCAAAACCCGATCGGGTTCGGATCGGATTCGGACCATGATGATGATCCGATCCGAATCCGACCCGAACCATAATGATCCGACCCGAGCCCGAACCCTTAATAAATGGTGAATTTTAAATATTTTTAATATTATCTTAAATTTTATTTTTTCTAAGTGAGATTTAAATGATTTTAGACTATTTCTCATACAACATTCAACATTGTACTTAAAAATATATTTTAATTAATTAATTTTGAGCTAAAAAAAATAGACTTTTAATAAGATTCGGGTTGGATTGGCTCGGTCACTGTTTATTGAATTTTTGGTTCGGATCGGGTTCGGATCGATATATTTGAGATTCGGATCGGGTCGGCTATGATCCGATCCGAACCCAACCCGTTGTCATCCCTACCCAAACCAAACTAAACCGAACCATTTCCACCCCTAGAGTTGGGAGCGGTTTGCATAGGCCGGGTGAAGTTAAATGAATGAGGTCTAATGAATTCGAATTTTGTTCCTGAAACTCAATTATATGGCTCATAAAAATTGAAATTTAATTTTGATATTTTTAAAATTATAAAATTAGTGCTATGTTACTTGTTTCACACTTAGCTAAACGACAGCCACACGATGCATCTTTGCCCCCGTCAGTGTAGGACAATCAATCGAAGCCATATGGGAATAAGATGCCCAAACCCCGAACACTGACGTCGGCGCTCCCGTCAGCCGGCCGGCGGTCCCAATCAATTTCCCCGCTTTTGCGCGAACAGCTACTATCTTCCAAATCGTTTCTCTCCTCCTATAAGAACAACCCAATTGATCCATTCTCAAAACAATTTCAAGCTCTTCAATCTTCTTTCTTCCTCTCACCAAATTCAAAAGACTTTCCGATATCAAAAATACTGAAAAATGGCAAATGCTGAAGAATCTCGAAACCCACTTCTGACTCCTTACAAAATGGGCAACTTTCAGCTTTCTCACAGGTATGAATCTATGATCGATATATATATATATATATATATATATATTTGCGAATTTATAGAGATTAATTATCAAGAAGTTTCTTGTTTGAGTTGCTAATTAGGGAATTCTGCTTGTAAACCGTTCGTCTGAGTTAATTTGGTTTAACTATGGTGGTCCCACTGATATTTTTTTTTCTCCAAAATTTGGAGAAATTATGAACAATTACAATTTTTTTGGTGCTGTCTTCATTTCGAACTAAGAATGCAAGTTTGGAATTTCTGTATGTAAATTGTAGTGTTTAATTTTTACTTGATTTGTGATCGGTCAATTAATTATTGGTTAATTATCTAACTTGAACACCTACCACTTCTTCACTGGTGAAATCTGTATTTTTGTGTGTGTGTGTGTGTGTGTGTGTGTGTATGTGTTATTAAATTGAAGATATGATCAAATTCTTCACTTGTTGTTGTAAAGAGGGTACCAACTCTTTCAATCAGTACTTGCATTTCCGTCCGTCCCCAGAAATGAAATGTTTTCTGTAAGAGATTTATTATAGAGCAATTTCATGAAGTTACAAGCAAATAAAGCGGCATTGGAAGATTATACATTGTCCAATGATCAGTTTGGAAATGTTGATTTTTAGAAATTTAGTAGCATAGATGTACTATTATACTCACTATCCACTTCATATGAGTCACTTTTCCAGACCAAAGGCTTTTGATTTTCAAATTTGCTTATATTTTATTCTCACGTTATATAATACAGTAATAACTAGTTGCTACTACAACCAATGCTCTCTGTTTCATATATTTGGCTAAAAATATTTGAAGGTTAACACCACGGATTACTTTAATATTGTATGCTATGCAGAGTTGTTTTGGCACCACTTACGAGGCAAAGATCGTACAATAATGTTCCTCAGCCACATGCTATCTTGTATTATTCTCAAAGGACCACTAAAGGAGGCCTCCTCATTTCTGAAGCCACTGGGGTTTCTGATACTGCACAAGGGTAAGCTAAATTGCAGGCTTATTATAGTTTATGATGGTATTGCAAATTCTAGCATTTAGTCTATATATCCGCTCCGGTACTTATTTTTTTCTTCTTCGAATAATAGGTATCCACATACACCAGGTATATGGACAAAGGAACAAGTTGAAGCTTGGAAACCTATTGTGAATGCCGTTCATGAAAAAGGCGGTGTCTTCTTTTGTCAGATTTGGCACGTTGGAAGGGTTTCAAATAGCGGTACGTTCTTGACTTATCATTATCAATGAATATATCACGTCATTTTGTATAACTCTAATGAGCACAATGCAAAATGCACTACTCCAATGTCATGTGGTAAATCAATGAAGCATCTTTGACTATAAATGTGTACAAAACTTGGATGCTATGTCCTTTCTTGAAATTAGAAGTGTGACCGTACTTGATTGCAAAATCCCCCTTCCCCTGGCTTAGGTCCTAGCGTTTTCTTTGAACAACATAGATAAGAACTACTCTTAAAAGGCATGACTAAGTGTATCATCTTTGACAACAAATTGTATATAGAACTTGGATGATATTTTCTTTAGGCAAACCCCCTAATTGGTCACTTAATTTTACCTCTTTTTTTTCCCGAAGGTGGGTTACTCACAATTTTTTTTCTTTCAAATGTCCTCATCGATGATCATTTTTTTTGGAATGTCCTCTCTCCATTGACAGAATCGTTAAATATTTAACAGACTTTGATCATGTGATGTTTATTGGCATGGTATTTCCATCTTCACTTTATATATGTCTCTTTGAACTTAAGAACACTTCATGGTTGGATTTAGTAACTGAAGCCAGCACCAAAAACATGCAGTTCTTTTGATTTAATACTAGATGCAAAACTGACAACTTCCTTTTTCCTCTTTCTGATTTTTTTTGTTGATTTTCTTGTCAAATAATGCACATCTAAAGAACCTATCAGATTTTTCAGCCTAATATTCATTCTTGTTGAACAGGGTTTCAGCCAAACGGACAGGCCCCAATCTCGTGCACAGACAAACCATTGACTCCTCAGATTCGTAGCAATGGTATAGACGTTGCACAATTTACACCTCCACGAAAGCTTACTACAGAGGAGATCCCTCTTGTTGTCAATGACTTTAGAGTTGCTGCGAGAAATGCAATTGAAGCTGGTATGTTATTCTCCCTTTTTACTGTTAATGAATTAATATCTGTAAAACTTGGAGAAATTATATACCCCCTTCCGTCCCAAAATGACAGTCACGTTTGACTCTTCAAACATTTTACAGTTACATTATAAGTTTTAGAAATTTAATGATTTTGAAGCCTACATTTTGGAATTGAGACTAACTTTCTGGGATAAATACAAAAGGGAAATGGGACTATCATTTGGGACGGAGGGATTTTTTTTTTTTTTTTTTCTCCTTTTACAAGGCACGCTTAAACTATAAATCTTTCTCACACGTTATTTTCAAGAAAATGATGCAATTATTGTGGAATGTTATTAGGTTTTGATGGTGTTGAGATTCATGGTGCCCATGGATACCTAATAGACCAGTTCATGAAAGACCAAATCAATGACCGAACAGACCAATACGGAGGGTCAATGGAGAATCGTTGCAGATTTGCTCTAGAGATAGTCGAAGCCGTCTCAAATGAAATCGGACCCGATAAAGTCGGTATTCGCCTCTCTCCCTTTGCTAATTACATGGAATCAGGTGACTCAAATCCAAAAGCTTTAGGTCATTACATGGTCGAATCCTTAAACAAGTACAACATAGTTTACTGTCACATGGTCGAGCCAAGAATGAAAACGGTGGGAGAAAAATGCGAATGCCCACATAGTCTTGTCCCCATGAGAAAAGCTTTCAAGCGTACTTTTATTTCTGCAGGGGGGTACGATCGGGAAGATGGTATGAAAGCGGTGGCTGAAAATCGGACGGATCTGGTTGCTTATGGCCGTTGGTTTTTGGCTAATCCGGATTTACCAAAGAGATTTGAGCTTAACGCGCCTTTGAATAAGTATGTAAGGGAAACTTTTTACGTGCCGGAGCCTGTTATTGGTTACACTGATTATCCATTTCTTGAAGATGGTATTGAGGTTTAGCAGATTGCCAGATTGAAAAAATATAGGGATTCCTGCATTTTATTGGTGTATTTGCTTGAAAAGGGTACTCTCATAGTTAGACTTTGGTGTCAATATGTCAAATTGTTAAGTAATGTATTTTTCATATTTTATCCTAAGCTCAAATAATGTAATGTCCTTATGTGTTATAAAGCTCAGGTGATGACTCTAATTTATAATGGAGTTGTCCAGTTTTGGGCTTGGCCGGGCCAGATCTGAAATGGGCTGTGTGCTTGCCGCTTGGCCTGTTCGGTTTTGTTTTTCTGCAGTTTAAACCTATTTTTCGTGGGTTGGCGGGCCAAAAATTGTACAAGCCCAAACTGGCCGGACTAGGCGGGCCTAAGGTTGGGCTAGGATTACCGGGCTGGGCACATATTGGGTCATCTCCGCTAAGGACTCAAAATTTCAAATTTTACCACCTAGTTCATTGAGTTATTAAAGGACACCCATGCCGTTATAACAACATGTGAAATTACATGAGTGTCACTCCCCTCCATGATTTCACTTTCTCTCTCCAATCACCATGACCACCTTTGGCCACCCATCCCCACCTTCTCCGGTCACTAACTCCGGCAATAATCTCCGACGACCATTTTCTGGTGCCATTTCCAGCGATCGACTACGTCGGTCATTTTCTGGCGACCGTATCCGACGACTATATGCAAAATACTCCGGCGACCACTAAATCCAGCAAGAACAACTTCACAGTTTTTTTTTAAAAGAACAAAATTTACCGTTTTCTTAAAATAACTTCACAATTTTTTCAAAAAGAACAAAATTTACCGTTTCTCTGAGAACAACTTCACAATTCTTTTAAGAACAAACTCACAATTCGTATGAAATAATTCACATTTTTTTGAAAAAAAAATATAAAATAAAAAATCACAGTTGTTCTAAGAACAACGTAACAGTTGTTTCAAGAACAAGTTCTAAGTACAAGTTCCAAGAACAAGTTCACAATTGTTTCAAGAACAATTTCCAAGTACAAGTTTCAAGAAAAAATTCACAGTTGTTTCAATATGCAAGTTCCAAAAACAAGTTCAGAATTGTTCCAATAACAAATTTATAATTTCTCCAAGAGCAAATAAGAGAAGTTCACAAATACGGTCCTCCATCAAGATGAACAGACGGGTTTCATCATGATTCGGCACGCATATGGGATATCGATCAACACACGATTGATCAAGGAAACTTACAACGAGTAGTTCCCTAAGATAAATAAATTATCCATACAAGTTAGGGTTACACCAATTCAGGTGGAAGAAAGACACAGACACGAAGTTTGACCAAATTATTATAATATTTTTAATTAATGGTTAATTTTCTAAATTAAAAGAGTTGGTTTTGGGGGAAACTAGTTTCCCCCTAATGTTAAAAAAAGACATGTTTTGATATAGGAGAAACCGATTCATTAATAATTCCGGTTCAATAAGCTAATAAGTAGAACCGGTTAATGAATCTAGGGTATAAAACGTGGAAAACACACAGTAGCCGCCCACACACATGCGATCTTCGGCTGAATTTTCCCTTCTTCTGCCATCTCTCTCTCTCTCTCTCTCTCTCTCTCTCTCTCCATCTCTCTCTATCGCCATTGCAAATGAGATGAGCTTCAAAGAAAACGATTGAAAAGGTATGAATCTTTACAAGTTTGTTCATCAATTATCACCTTTTTTTCTATTTGAAATTGAAATTGATATTCGAATAAGCTAATTGATCTAATTGAAATTGATTTTCTCCTTATAGAAGATGGATATGAAGATGGAGATGGAGATAGTAGATCACAATGTCATTGAATCAGAGGAGAGTGAGATTGAAAAAGACAATGAAGATCAATTTGAAGAGATGGATATCATCATTTGGCTCAAAAACACCAAATCTACTCTTAATTTGAATCATGTTGTCATTTGCTACTCAAACTGAAATAGAGATGTTCAAACTGCTCAAACTGAAATAGAATTGATTTGGTGTAACTTGTTGTTTTAGTATAGTAACGTGGAGTTTTATTAGTGCAACCTGGTGGTTAATCAAGTTATGTTGTATCAGATCTATACTTAGTATTTTAGTAGTGTAACTTGATGTTTGAACACACAAACTTGATATTATAATAACATTGAAATAAAGAATTTTGAATATCAACTTATATATAAATTAGTGTTGTTTTAGTTTAGTAACTTGATGTTTTAGTATTGTAATTTTATGTTTTAATATAGTAACTTGGTGTTTTATTAGTGTAACCTGTTGGTTAAAGAAGTTATGCTATATCAGATCTATACTTGATATTTTAGTAGTGTAACTTGGTCTTTGAACAGACAAACTTAATATTATAATAACCATGCAAGCATTTTGAACATTAACGTATAATATAACTTGGTGTTGTTTTAGTATAGTTACTTGGTGTTTTAGTATTGTAACTTCATGTTTTAGTACAGTAACTTGGTGTTTTATTAGTGCAGCCTGGTGGTTAATCAAGTTATGTTTTATCAGGTCTACACTTGGTATTTTAGTAGTGTAACTTCGTGTTTTAACATACAAACTTGATATAATAACCATACAATTTCTTTTGAAACAAGCACTTTGAACATGAGCTTATAATACAACTTAATACACATGTTTATGCATAAAAAACAACAAGTTAATAACTTAAAACAATAAGTTTGGACTTAAAAACAATAAGTTTGGATTTCAAAACAAAACATTACAATTTCACTGATTAACACACTTTTTAGACCTAGTTTGTCTAACATATATGTTGCAGTAGAACTACCAGCTTTCTTCCTCTTCTTCTCCTCATTGTCTTTGCTCCCAACAACCTTGTCAATGTGATCATGTTTGATTGCCGGAAAGTCTTCAACTTTATTCAACAAAGACTCCTTTTTTCTTGTTTAAATCACTGAGTAACAAATACCAAACTCAAAATGCCTAATCAAGCATCACAAAAACCGAACAAAAAGGCTTGAAATCAACACAGTAATCTAATAAAATAGAGTGAGAATCAAGCGAAAAAACTTGAAATCAACACATACCTCCATCACGCCCTGACTTCACTACGCCTTTCCTCGTTATTTTGCTTTAAATCAAACAGTAGTTTGCGTCAAATAGAGTGAAATTAACGAACGACGCAAGGAGAATCAACCAAATTTTACCTCAAATTGGAAAAATCGAACAAAAGAGTAAAAGGTTGGAGGTAGTCTTCACCGGTTTTAGAGAGAGAATGGCGAAATTTTGGGCGCTGTGTGTTTTTGAGAGAGAGAAGTCTGCGATTAGGTTTACCTAAACCGGGTCAAAAGGATGGTGTGGGTTTTAAGCCCGATCCATTATGTTGCTATGTGTGTGACGGTTTTCCTATCCCAAAACCGATATTTTTTTAAGTTTGGGGGTATTGGTCCCAAAGGGCAACAAGGGTATGAAAAATAGCTAGAGGGGGGGGTGAATAGCTGTTTTAAAATTCTTTTCGTACCCTTGATAAACTCAATTGCAAATGCGCACTTTATCAAATAAGAGTTATGATATGCGCCTAAGTGAGTGAGTGAAATGCACAGCGGAATTTAGTAATGTAAATAGGCGCAAAGTATGATAAAGGGGGCGCACACACACTCTAAGTATTTTGGCTCAAAGTGGGTGAAATAAGAAACTAAGGCAAATGATATAACAAACACAACACAGTTCAACCAATCAATCTACAATGAATAAACAATCAAATAGCTAGATATGATATGAACTTGAAAAGAAATAGCAATAAGTAAGTACGCGCTATTTGGAGAGGTTCGATCGGAGAAAGATCTACGTCCTCTACCAAGATGGTTAGTCTTGAATTTCTAATGGAGATCTTATATAATGAGAGAGTGTTACAAATTACAATCGTTTGAGCTTATACACTAACTCAAGATCTATATCTATGAAAGAACAAATCCTAGACAATAACCGGCGTATCTCTTAAAGAAAGATCTAAGTGATCAAACTTAAAGAGGTGTGTGTGTGTGATTTTTAGATTCAAGGCTCTTTAGATATTTGAGATTGAGAGCACAAGAAACCTAAAGTATTTTTGATTGAGGATCTGGGCTAAGGATGAAGGTATGAGGATGTTCTTGAGAATTCTGGAAATATCAAAGGCAATCTTCAAATCTTCAACAAATGCTTGAGAGAGAATTTCTTGAAATGCTTAGCAACTTCAAATGCTTGAAGTTATGGGGTATTTATAGTAGAGCCCAAAAAACTAGCCGTTGGAAATCCTTAGTGAGTCAGAAAAAGGATGGATGTGCTGTCACTCATTGAGTGGAGCACGTGTCCTTTTATAGCCGTTAGACACATAACACAAATATGACCGTTATGGACAGGTGTCCTTAGATGCGGGTGTATACGTGTTATTTAACCACCGTTGGATCATTGGCGTAGTTTGAATCTTCTTCAAGTCTTCGAATCTTCAATAAATCACTGAGTGTTAAAAACACTTCTTTGAGGCGCGTTGAGCTAAGAGGCGCGCATGAGCCAATGGGGCGCGTAGCATAGCTAGGCGCATCATCTTATGCGCGCGCGCTGGACAGGCGCATGGCGCAAAGGTGAAGGGGGACGCATGGCGCGTTGAATGGAGCGCATAGGCGCGTAGCTCAAACTCAAGGAGTGATTTACTCCAATCTTGATTTTCTTGCCCTATTCCTAAGCCTGTTCTATTACAATGGACTACCTAAAAAATGAAGTATAAATACTTCTTACATGTGGGTCTAAAGTCCATAAAATAAAACTTAGGTGATGGATCAATCAAATCTAATCAATCCTATTACATTGAAACTGAGATATAAGTGGGCATACCCAACAGGGGGAAACTAGTTTCCCCCAAAATTTTCTGAAATTAAAATACCCTTATATTTATAAGTCTTTTTTTTTTTGAAAGAATATTTATAAGTCTCTTAAGACTTGAAAAACTAGTCAAATATTTCTAATGATAAACCTAAGGTATATACAAACCTAATGAGACTTAAAAACATCAAAAGATATCCTAAATGTACTCTAAAACATGAAAATATTACCTACCTAACAAGTAATCCGAAAATTACAAGTTAAGCTAAAATTAATTAAAAATCTATCAAAATAAATCCTATATTGGCCCACATCAGACACCAGAACTCGTCCCCGAGTTCATATTTGAAACTTGAAAACGTCCATGCCAATTAAAAAGATACTTGGAAAATATTAATCTCCATGACATAGGAGGTTTCAAGATGACTTTTTCAACGTAAATAATAATTCCTTCGTCTTAATTTGTTGAACTCATAATGACTTTATGTATTAGATAGATTTGAAAAGTTGTTGATATCCACGTTCCACAATTTTGGCCTAATTTGACATCATTCCTTCTACACTATTCTCCTCTCCTTTGAGAGGACTTGTCCTTGAGGCCAATTTCGAACAAAGCGGTAGCTCTTTTGAATCATTGATGTATTATTTAAATGGTTAATTACAATATCAGCAGAAGTTCTTTCTGCGCGCCTGTCTGCGCTAGAGTGCGCGGCATGAATGAATAACAATCAACTCCTTAAAAATATCCAACTTTGAAAGTAAGGAGCGAGAGTTAAAAGGCTCGGCGCTAGAAGAGGGCGCAGAAGAGGGCGCGGTGTCAATGTGCGCGCTTGGAGCATTCTCGAGCTCATCCTTTATTTCCTTCAGCTTATCCATTACATTTACTAACTTATCACTTTCACCAGTGACTAAGTCGAGCAACTTCTTGATATCTGCAGCCACACTGGTCTCTACTTGCTTAATTGCATCAATAAAAGCTTGACCATCAGTGAGCTTGATTCCTCCTGCAATTCTTTCATGAAGCTCATCAAGTGTGTCTTTGAATAAATCATTCATTTGCGCGATTGCATCACTCCATTGCTGAGGGGTCAGAAAGTGTTTGTCTCTGATATCTGCGCCAATGCGGGTTATCTCCCCCTTAATGACAGCAATCTTATCTGCCTGACTGGTAATCATTGAAGTATGAAGCTCTAACTGAGACTCAATTCGAGCTTGGCCTTCATGAAGTTTTTGAAGCATAGAAATAACCACACCTAAATCAGCATTAGGAGGAGGAGGCGCGTCATCATATCCTGTAGCGCACGTATCCATCAACTGGAGTCTCAACTAGAGCAGCGGTTGAGAAAAATTCATCAACAAGGAGCGGAGAATAGAATGGTTGATCCAGCGTGAATAAAGGAGTGAGTCCAGCGGTGTGAAGGGTTGAGATGATTTCAAGCCCCATTGGATCAAGTGAGAGCTCAGCAAGATCAATCGTCTCACCGGGTCTGAAATTTGAAGGATCCTGAAAAACAAACATTGAAGAAATTAGTAGTGTATAAGGCGCATAGAATCATAATAATGATCAAAGTAAAAAAATAGGCGCATAACAATATACAGGCGCATAACAATAGTAGGCGCATACTATGTATATAATTTAAACTTAGCATAAAAACACACAATAACATACAAACACATGCAAACATACATATGCAAGATTTTAAGAATCAAAATATGAAAATTTTGAAAAACATGTTTTGAAAATTTTGAAACCCAAGTCATTGAAAGGTCATTATTTTCTCTAGCACTCTAAAGGCCAAAAATGAGTAGGAATTATGCGCAGCGGAATGATAATTTCTATGGCCTAAAGGATGTTGTCTAACATATATATTCCTATTTACTATATCAATTTTATCTTGTCTAAATGATCAACCAAGTTTTGAATAAAGCAAGAAAGAATAGTTGATATGAAAAATGAAAGAGAAAGACAAGAAATTAAAAGAGACAAGAGACAAGAGTTTTTAACGTGGTTCGGAGTATAACAACATCTCCTACATCCACACCCCATAATGTCTCTAGCAATATGAAGATTATTTTGGAGAGAAAAATGAATGGAGTGATTTCTAGGGTTGATGGAGAACCCTTTAAATATGAAACCAATAGGCACCTCATTTAGGGACTACACCCTTTCAACCTTAGTGATGTGAAATTACCACTTTGCCCATAAAAAATAGGTAATATTACATCCAGGAATTCTACACATTATATTATCAACTACACTTTATATTAACATTATAGGTATAATTTCATTATGGAATTACTAGATGACTTGTGTTGCAAGCCATGTTCTAACAATCTCCCACTTGGGTTGCAAAACAAAGTCTTTCCTTTAAAACCATAAATATAATTTTCGGTTTTGAAAGAACTCGCAAACCCAGAAATTTTTTAAAAAATAAAGTACATAAATTAAGAGTTTAAGGGTTGAGGAATCCATACCATTTCGTCTTGATTTGATTTAGATGATCTTTTAGGACCCATGAATTTATATATAGAAGAGAAATGAGAGAAAATGGAGAGAGGTATAGAGAGAGAAAACCGAGAGGGAGAAAAGGAGGAGAGAGACGGAGGAAGGAGGGAGTTGGTAGGTTATGATTAAAAAGGAAAAATATAGGAGGTGTGTGGGTTTATATATAGGGTAGGTTTTGGATAAAAAGAGAAGGTGAAGAGATGGGAATTTAATGAGGAAAAGACAATTTCGGCTCATCATGGCAAATAAAGGACGGCGCATTTATGAGGGGTTTTAAGGATTTGAAGGGTAATAAATGCTGAATGACCCAAAGTACACTTGATGTGACATTTTGGGTAAGAGAAATTGTCCCACTTCCCTCATAAGTGTATGAACAATTATGACCAAAATTTTTGCACAAACCCTAAAAACATCTGTTTTGGTGTAAGTTTGGGGTGCAAGAAATATATCCCCAGAAAATAAAATTTTTGAAAAACGTAAAACGAGGGAAAAATTAATTGCACAAGTACCCTTGAACAATTATGGAATGTCAAAAGACAAAGATTCTCTATAATAAATGATAAGAATAAACATACCTGGTACTTGTGAATATTTAATACGTTCAATCATTGAGGATTTAATATGTGGTAGCATTGATTGAGCCGCAGTCATAAAGAGGCGCATAAAGGGGCGCATAATCTCATCTAGGCGCATAAAAGAATTGGGGTGTATTAGATGCTAGGAGCGCAAAGAGAGTGAAGCGCGCAGAAGTATGGGCGCGCAGTGAGTGTAGGCGCGCAGACATGGTTGGGCGCGCAGAGTTTTCTTGAATCTTGAAATGATTTATCATTTGAACCTAGTATACTCATAACTCAACAAAATATAAAATCATTAGTAATAACAAAACTATAAGGATTTAGTTGAGTTCAAGCATACCCATTTCACCTCTCAAAAATGTGAACCGTTTTGCGTCGAGTGCTTTCGTTAGAATGTCGGCGATTTGAAAGTCGGTGCCCACGTGTTCCAAATGAATATTGCCTTTCTCCACGTGGTCTTTGAGGAAGTGATATTTGATGTCGATGTGCTTGGTCTTTGAGTGCATGACAGGATTTTCAATAACGGCAATGGTTGTAGTGTTGTGGCAGTAGATGGGACAGTTTTCTTCGATTATATCATAGTCCACCAATTGCTGCTTCATCCATAGTATTTGACAGCAACAACTTCCTGCAGCGATATATTCAGCTTCGGTTGTTGAGACAGATACTGAAGCTTGTTTCTTACTCGCCCATGACACAAGTCGATATCCGAGGAAATGACAAGTGCCACTTGTGCTTTTCCTATCAATTGTGCACGCTGCATAATCCGCATCTGAATAACCTACAAGTTTAAAGTTCGAATCTTTGGTGTACCAAAGTCCAAGGTTAACAGTATCGGAGAGATATCTTATAATTCATTTCACAGCAATTAAGTACGCTTCTTTAGGGTCAGATTAATAACGAGCGCAAACACAAACACTAAACATAATATCGGGCCTACTAGCAGTAAGATAAAGGAGCGAGCCAATCATACCTCGATAGAGCGTTTGATCAACACGTTTACCTTTTAAATCTTTGTCGAGTTTGTTGTCGGTAGCCATTGGAGTGTCGTATGGTTTAGCGTTCTCAAGTCCAAATTTCTTGATTAAGTCCTTTGTGTATTTAGCTTGATTGATAAATATGCCTTCATTCATTTGCTTGATTTGAAGTCCGAGGAAGAATGTGAGTTCTCCATCATGCTCATTTCAAACTTGCTCTTCATTAGTTTCTCAAAGCGCTTGCACAACAATTCATTAGTAGAACCAAATATAATACATCAACATAAATTTGAACAACTAATTTATGACCATTATGTTTGGCAATGAACAGAGTTGTATCGATTTTACCGCGAGTGAAGCCTTTTTCGATGAGAAACTTGGATAGTGTATCGTACCATGCTCTTGGTGCTTGCTTGAGCCCATACAAAGCTTTCTGAAGTTTGTACACATGATTTGGAAATTGTGAATCTTCAAACCCAGGTGGTTGAGCAACGTAGACTTGTTCTTGGAGTTCACCATTTAGAAACGCGCTCTTTACATCCATTTGATATAACTTGAAGTTCTTGTGAGCGGCGTAAGCTAGAAAGAGTCTAATAGCTTCAAGTCTTGCTACGGGCGCGAAAGTTTCATCGTAATCAATTCCTTCTTCTTGCCTATAGCCTTGTGCAACCAATCTTGCTTTGTTTCTTGTGATGGTTCCATTCTCATCCATCTTGTTTCTGAACACCCATTTCGTACCAATCACTCCTTGATCATTTGGTCTTGGAACAAGAGTCCAAACCTTACATCGTTCAAATTGATTGAGTTCTTCTTGCATAGCAACAACCCAATTAGGATCTTGGAGCGCTTCATCAGCCTTATTCGGTTTAATTTGAGAGATAAAAGCAGTGTAAGCATCAAAGTTTCTAGCTCTCCTTGTACGAACACCAATATTTAGATCACCAATAATATTATTGATTGGGTGACCTCTAACTTCACGAATTTTAGGAGGTAAGTTAGGTTGAGTCATAGTAACTTTAAGGTCTTCAATTGGTACATCTTCACCAGATTCTAAATTATCAAAATTTGGGGTTTGAATTGGTGTAGCGTTGAAACTTGGGTTTACACCAGATGCAGCAGTAGATATAGGTGCGTGAGAGGAATCAATAGGCGCAGCTGATGATCCATTTGGCGCGCCATATGAGGATTTAGGCGCAACTGATGTGGATGGATTTCCTTGAGTTGATAGATTCTGATTTTGAATAGGCACAACATAAATAGGAGCACCTGTATCATTAAGCTCAGCAGAATCATCAGCAACATTTGGAGCCAAATGTGGCTCAAGGAGAGAATGTTCATCAAATATAACATGTACAGATTCAACTATCACTAATGTAGATCTATTAAAAACGCGAAAAGATTTAGAATGTTTGGCATACCCAACAAAAATACCTTCGTCGGCTTTGGCATCGAATTTACCTCTATGTTCGTTTCCGTTGTAGAGGATATAACATTTGCAACCAAAGATCTTGAAGAATGCAATGTTGGGAGTTCTACCACGCCATAGTTCATACGGAGTCTTGTTGTGAAGTTTGTTGATGAGGGAACGATTTTGAGTAAAACATGCTGTGTTGATAGCTTCTTCCCAAATGTACTTGGGCAATTTAGCTTCAGCTATCATCGTCTTTCCCGCTTCAATCAACGTCCTATTCTTTCTTTCCACAACACCATTTTGTTGAGGAACTCCAGCGGTTGAGAAGTTGTGATCTATCCCATGATCGTCGTAATATCGAGCAACACTGTTGTTTTTGAATTCTGTTCCATTATTGGATCGAACACTAACGATGTCATCTTCTTTTTGGGTTTGAAGCAGTCTGAATAAGGTGGTCAAAATTCATAGCAATCGTCTTTTGTAATCATCATTTCCACCCATGTATACCTTAAATAATCATCCACCACAACTAGAGTATACTTGTTTCTTCTAATACTTGCGGTGGTGACTGGTCCAAATAGATCAATGTGAAGCAGTTGCAAACATCTAGAAGTTGAGGGATTGGTCTTGCTGGAGAAAGATTTCTTCGGTTGTTTGCCAAGTTGACACGCGACGCACTTCTTGTCATGATGATCAGCAACCTTGGGAAGTCCTTTAACAAGGTTATTCCTGCTGAGTTTAGATAGATATTTGAAGTTCAAGTGACTTAAGCACTTGTGCCACAGCCAACTATTTTCGCTCACACTTTTAGCTACAAAACAAAGATTAGTACTAGAGTCCATACTATGGAAATCAATAATGTAAATATTTGTCTTACGATATCCCGTGAGTAATGTAGCTCCAGTTTTGCCATTCTTGATAAGACATTGAGTTGAGGTGAAATGGCATTCTAATCCTTTGTCGCAGAATTTAGATATGGATAATAAATTGTGCTTGAGCCCTTCGACGAGAGAGACTCTTTCAATGCACACTTTATCTTTCTTGAGCTTTCCATATGCAAAAACTTGACCTTTGTTATTATCACCAAATGTTACTGAGGGACCTCTTTCTTCATGGACATCTTCTAATAAGGATTCATCTCCTGTCATGTGTCTTCAACACCCACTATCGAGAATCCATTCATAATTTCTAGCTTTTGAAGATCCAGCCATGAAACAAAGAACCTGAAATATAGACATTTAAGCAGGTCCCCTTTATTCTTTTGGGTCCTAGAGTTAGCAACTTTTGATGACCCACTCTTGCTTGACCTTGGGATTTTTAAGTCCTTTGGAATTGGGAGTGAATCGCAAAAGGCATTCCCAGCCTTGTGTCCAAAACAATCACAAATGGAACAATGTTGAAAGCCACCAATCACATGAGTTTTTACAAACTCTTTACTTTTGTTTGGGATAGCATTCTTCTTTGGGTCAGATGGACTAGCCTTAACAAAATCCTTCTTTTGAAATTTTGGAGCGCTTGATCTAGGAGGGCGCATAGGGCTAGGAGGCACACGGCGATGAGGCGCGTGGCTCACAGGCGCATAATGAGCACTCGGAGAAGGAGCGCGCTTTGTTTCAAGAGGGATTTTGCTAGAGGATGATTCATCTGTAGCTATATCTTTCCCATTAGCTTTCCCAAATTGCTTCGTTGGGTAGACATAATGGAATGTTTGTCTCTTAACTTTTTCTTGTCCTTTTCCCATTGAATTAGAATGTTTTTCCTTGGGAATTTCAAAAGTTTGCTGTTTTGTAAATTCATTATCTCTTTCAGCACAGACATCACACTTAAAGTTGTCACTAGTTGATGAGAATCCCAAGCCACTTTTATCACCACTGGCTTTTTGTGACTCAAAAATATTGTCCATAGTGACACGAGAATTGGACCACTCATTTGTAATCTTTTTGAGATCAGTAATTTGAGCGACCAATTCATCGTTTTGAACTTTAAGAAGTGAGTTCTGTTCTGTTAGAAAAGTGTTTTTAACAGTAAGAGAAGTCATGCTCTTTATCTGCTCCTTAAGGAGGGTGAGTTCAGATTTTAGAACAGTTTTCTCGGTCTTAAGCTGGGAAATTTCATCACATGATAGTGCTAAAGCTTCCTTCATATTATCAAATCTACTGATTACCTTTCAGCCTTTTTGAATAACTTTTCTTGTTCAGCAACAATTTCATCATCGTTGATTTTAGGAATTGGTGCAGCTGGTTCAACTTGAGGTCTGATGTAAGTTCCCTTTCTTAGCTTGTTCCGTGCACTTAGATCACATCGGGCAAACAATAATCCACCATCGCTTTGAGCCGGAGTAAGACATCCTTGTTCAATTAGCTCACTGATGGTTAGTCCTTTCTTCTTTTTTTGCCTCAGAGTGACTAGACGATTTCTTGATTGGTTTGTTTAAGTTTTTCATATCGGGAACATCCTTTGAAAAGTTATCAGAGTCATAGTCATTAATTTCAACATCATCTTCATCTCTTGCAACAAAACAAACGAGTCCATCATCGGAGTCTTCATCGCTCTCATCGGAGTCTGTTTCAATCCACGTGTTGTGCTCATTTGCTGGTGCTTCTTCTTCAGCAACCATTCCCTTATGACGAGTGAACTTGGGAGTGAATTTAGGAGTATGGCTGCTCTTCTTTTGCATATACTCGAACTTGGGAATTGGGCAGCTCGATGCAAAGTGTCCGGGTTTCCTGCAATTAAAACAAACAAGGTCTTCTTTTCTTTTAGAATCATTGCTCCTTATGAACTTTGAAGGATCTTTGCTGGTAGATCCTTGATATTTGCTGGTTGAGCCGGGCTTGGTGAATTTTCTGAACTTCTGGAATCTCTTCACAAATAAAGCGAAGTCTTCATCGTCCATGTCCAATAGCTCAGAAGTAGAAATTTTAGGGTCGGAACTTTTCTTTTTCTGATTTGGCGCAGGCGCAGGAGGTTGGGCTTCCTCTCTATGCACCACCATTGCAACAGATTTTGATTTTCCTTCAGTTTCACTAATTCGCTGAAGTTTGAGCTCATAAACTTTGAGATTAGCATAAAGGTTCCTTAAAGTCCAATCATCCAAAGTTCCAGCGTCTTCAAGAGCGCTAGATTTATGTAGGTATCTTGATCCAAAAGCTTGGAGAAAATTGACATTCAAATCTTTGTTTGAAAACTTCATGCCAAGTGAAATACATAGATTGATAATTTCACAAAAGCGTTCATAAGTTTGTCTTAAGGTTTCTCCGGGGAGTTGAGAGAAATTGTTGAATCTCTTTTGTACTTCGTATCTCTTGTTCTCCTCGCAGACGGTATCTCCTTCTATATGCTCTTCAATGGCATCCCATAGCTCATTAGCAGTAGCACAATGCATGACTTGTTGTTTCATAGCCGTGCTTAGAGTGCTTAGGAGAATGTTTCTAGCTTTCCCATCATTTGCAACTCTTCTTGTTTCTTCCTCAGTCCATTCTTCTTTCGGTTTCAGAACTGTAGGTTGAGCAGCGTTGGTGCGTGGATTTGGATTCGCTTTAACCGGAATGTAAGGTCCATAAACTATGGTGTCATGGAGCCTTTCGTCGATTGAGTTGAGATGGGTCAATATGCTGAATTTCCACACGTCAAAATGATTTTCATCAAAGATCGGAACGTGAGTGTAGTTTGCAGTTGCCATAGGTTTTGAGTTTGCCATTTAGAATCGGCACCAAAGCTGTTAAGCTTGAAAAATAAAAGTGTTTTATAAAGGTGTTTGCTCTGATAACACTTGTTGGTCCCAAAGGGCAACAAGGGTATGAAAAATAGCTAGAGGGGGGGGGGGTGAATAGCTGTTTTAAAATTCTTTTCGTACCCTTGATAAAATCAATTGCAAATGCGCACTTTATCAAATAAGTGTTATGATATGCGCCTAAGTGAGTGAGTGAAATGCACAGCGGAATTTAGTAATGTAAATAGGCGCAAAGTATGATAAAGGGGCGCACACACACTCTAAGTATTTTGGCTTTAAGTGGGTGACATAAGAAACTAAGGCAAATGATATAACAAACACAACACAGTTCAACCAATCAATCTACAATGAATAAACAATCAAATTGTTAGATATGATATGAACTTGAAAAGAAATAGGAATAAGTAAGTACGCGCTATTTGGAGAGGTTCTATCGGAGAAAGATCTACGTCCTCTACCAAGATGGTTAGTCTTGAATTTCTAATGGAGATCTTATATAATGAGAGAGTGTTACAAATTACAATCGTTTGAGCTTATACACTAACTCAAGATCTATATCTATGAAAGAACAAATCCTAGATAATAACCGGCGTATCTCTTAAAGAAAGATCTAAGTGATCAAACTTAAAGAGGTGTGTGTGTGATTTTTAGATTCAAGGCTCTTTAGATCTTTGAGATTGAGAGCACAAGAAAACTAAAGTATTTTTGATTGAGGATCTGGGCTAAGGATGAAGGTATGAGGATGTTCTTGAGAATTCTAGAAATATCAAAGGCAATCTTCAAATCTTCAACAAATGCTTGAGAGAGAATTTCTTGAAATGCTTAGCAACTTCAAATGGTTGAAGTTATGGGGTATTTATAGTAGAGCCCAAAAAACTAGCCGTTGGAAATCCTTGGTGAGTCAGAAAAAGGATGGATGTGCTGTCGCTCATGGAGTGGAGCACGTGTGCTTTTATAGCCGTTAGACACATAACACAAATATGACCGTTATGGACAGGTGTCCTTAGATGCGGGTGTATACGTGTTATTTAACCACCGTTGGATCATTGGCGTAGTTTGAATCTTCTTCAAGTCTTCGAATCTTCAATAATCACTGAGTGTTAAAAACACTTATTTGAGGCGCGTTGAGCTAAGAGGCGAGCATGAGCCAATGGGGCGCGTAGCATAGCTAGGCGCATCACCTTATGCGCGCGCGCTGGACAGGCGCATGGCATAAAGTTGAAGGGGGGGGGGGGGTCCGCATGGCGCGTTGAATGGAGCGCATAGGCGCGTAGCTCAAACTCAAGGAGTGATTTACTTCAATCTTGATATTCTTGCCCTATTCCTAAGCCTGTTCTATTACAATGGACTACCTAAAAAATGAAGTATAAATACTTCTTACATGTGGGTCTAAAGTCCATGAAATAAAACTTAGGTGATGGATCAATCAAATCTAATCAATCCTATTACATTGAAACTGAGATATAAGTGGGCATACCCAACAGGGGGAAACTAGTTTCCCCCAAAATTTTCTGAAATTAAAATACCCCTTATATTTATAAGTCTTTTTTTTTTTAAAGAATATTTATAAGTCACTTAAGACTTGAAAAACTAGTCAAATATTTCTAATGATAAACCTAAGGTATATACAAACCTAATGAGACTTAAAAACATCAAAAGATATCCTAAATGTACTCTAAAACATGAAAATATTACCTACCTAACAAGTAATCCGAAAATTACAAGTTAAGCTAAAATTAATTAAAAATCTATCAAAATAAATCCTATATTGGCCCACATCAGACACCAGAACTCGTCCCCGAGTTCATATTTGAAACTTGAAAACGTCCATGCCAATTAAAAAGATACTTGGAAAATATTAATCTCTATGACATAGGAGGTTTCAAGATGACTTTTTCAACGTGAATAATAATTCCTTCGTCTTAATTTGTTGAACTCATAATGACTTTATGTATTAGATAGATTTGAAAAGTTGTTGATATCCACGTTCCACAATTTTGGCCTAATTTGACATCATTCCTTCTACACTATTCTCCTCTCCTTTGAGAGGACTTATCCTTGAGGCCAATTTCGAACAAAGCGGTAGCTCTTTTGAATCATTGATGTATTATTTAAATGGTTAATTACAATTTATGGCCCGAACTCAATAGGGTGTTCCCCAAGCGAGGCTTGATATATCTTTTTGGCGAATTCGGGTTCAATATGCATTTTTTGGCCAATTGAGGGCTTTCTGACGTAATTCATTAGAAAATTCGGTTAAGTCACATGTGCCTTGCATGTGATTAACAAACCAGACTAGTTTGAATATAATATTAACCAATAACCAGAGTAGTTTGAATCTAATATTAACCAGTAAGGGATTTAATGTAAACTATGAAATGTATAGGGTTGTGAAATTAAATTTCTACATAGTACTAAATAACTAAATATTAAAAGAATAATGTAATTGTTTCTTTTATAAAAATAAAGAATAATTATCGTCTATAAAGCCAAAAAAAATAAAAATGAATTACATCATACAGTTTATTAACTGTTATACTGTTAGAGTTGGTTTTGGGGGAAACTAGTTTCCCCCAAACATTATAAAAAGTCCTATTTTGCATAGACCGGTTCTTTGTTAATGAACCCACATTCTGAACCGGTTACTATAACTTGGTCATTAACAAACTAGGTATAAAAGGGAAAAACACGCAGTAGCGCACACACCTTTTCTCCGCCGAATTGCCCATTCTTCCGCCATCTCTCCCTCTCTCCCATTCTTCTGACATCTCTCTCTGTCGCCATTGCAAACGGAAGGATTGCACATCGAATCTTCAAAAACCGATTGAAAAGGTATGAAATTGTACAAGTTTGTTCATCAATTATCAGTTGTTGAATGAGCTTAATAATCTAATTGAAATTGATTATAGAAGATGGAGACGGAGATAGTGGATATAAATGTCGAATCAGAGAAGATTGACATTACAAACGACAATGAAGATGAATATGAAGATATGGAGATTGAATCTGCTATGCAATCAGGTAAATTGAATCTTCAATGCAATGCAAATCTAGCATTAATTTGATTTCTGTAGTTGTTTCCTGCTCAAATTGAAATAGACATGTTGAAACAGCTTAATTTGAAACTAGCATTGATTTTTTAGTGCAACCTGGTGTGTTTAGCATAAAAACTGTGTAATTGTCTTGAAACTTGATGTTTTATTACATTAACTTGGTTTAAATTAGTGCAACTTGGTGTTTTATCAATCTATGATACCTCAAATCTCTAATTGGTGTTTTTTTAATTTAACTCGGTATTTTAACAAAAAAACTTGATGCTATAGTAACGATACATTTATGTTGAAACAAGTAGTTTGAACATCAACTTATATCTGACATTATTGTTACAGTACATTACCTGATGTTTTAACTGATAAACTTAAGATTTTACTTGATAAAATTTCTATTATAGTAATAGTGCCTTATTTGCTGAAAAGTTTGAATATCTTTTGGCAGGGACTGTCCCTGATGGTGAGAATGTTGCTGGGTCCTTGCTGTATCGAAAAGCAAAAACATGGGAAGAGTTGTATAAGATCTACAAACAACACGCAAATGTATTAGGATTTACGACAAAGCTTTCAACTGTACGTATGTCCAGGAAATATGGGAAACCACTAGATAGATATTTTAGATGTTCCTGTGAAGGAACATTCAAACCAAGAGGATCTGCCGCTATAAGTATAAGTCCTGTTGAGGTTGATCATACATTCATTCTGTCTCCATTGCAACTGTTGGATAACGAACCAAAAAAGGATAGAAAAAAAAGAAATGTGTTGTGAAAAGAACAGGTTGTAATGCTATGATGAGGGTGAAATTGCTCCCAAAGGAAGACTTATATATAGTTGCACGCCATGTTTTAGAACACAACCATGAGATGACGAGGACACAATGGAACCATTTAAAGCGTAACGAACGGAATGTCTCAAATGCAAATGCCTTTTTAATTGAACAAATGGAAGATGCTGGTATAAGGCCAATGGATGGATTTAATGTTATGGCAAAAGCAGCAGGTGGGGAAGAGCATTTGGGTCATACTAGGGTGGATCATGTCAATTTTGTGCAATGATTAAGATCGGAAAAGATTGATGGCGGTGATGCTCAGACTGTTGTGGATAGACTTTGTGATCTTGAGGAAGAAGATCAAACTTCTATTATAAGATATGCCTTGGAGATGATTCTAGATTATGCGCGTTATTCTGGAGGGACACGATGATGAGAGAGGACTATGACTTATTCGGTGATGTTGTTATTTTCGATACAACATACAACACCAATACATATGGTCTTATTTGTGCTCCTATAGTTGGTGTAAACAACCATTGGAACACGATTATGTTTGGTTGCGCGTTTTTGCATAATGAAAAGGCAGAAACATTTTCATGGCTTCTTAAGGAATTTCGAAAGTCGATGGGTGGAAAATAACCGAAGACAATTTTTACTGATCAAGACTGTGCAATGTCGAAAGCGATTGAAGAGGTATGTAGTTCTTAAAATATGCTTTAAAAATTGCAATTTTTTTAAAAATTCATTAGTCTATGAAATACCAAGTTTGTTTATAAAATTAGAAAGTTTTGGTTATAAAATACCAAGTTTGTTTATAAAATTAGAAAGTTTTGGTTATAAAATACAAGTTTGTTTATAAAATTAGCAAGTTTGGTTTATGAAATACCAAGTTTGTTTATAAAATTAGTAAGTTTGGTTTATAAAACACCAAGTGATTCAGTACCAAGTTTTTTCATTATAACATGTATGTTTCTCCTAAATAGGTGTTTGAAGGGAGAACGAGACATAGGCTTTGCTTGTGGCACATTTTACAAAATGCAACAAGCCACTTTGGAAAACTCAAGAAGGATGACGAATTCAAAGATGAATTTGATCACTGTCTTAGAGGTTGTGCTAATGAGGATGAGTTTGAACGTTATTGGCATTCAATGATAGACAAATATGAACTTGGAGAAGTCACATGGTTTCAGTGTCTATATGAGATTCGAAATAAGTGGTGCCCTGCATTAAGCAAAGACTTCTTCTCCGCTGGAATTTTGTCATCTCAAAGAAGTGGAAAGCACTAATCATTCAATTTGTTTAAAAGCAAACAGAAATACCTCACTAACAAGGTTCTTTGACTTTTTAACGAGACTGTATCACGATGGAGGAGTAAGGAACAACGGAAGGAGTTTGATTCCACTTTCGCTATCCCACAAGCTGAATTGCATGGTGGTATTATCAAGCACGAAGCTGAAGTTTACACTTTGGAGATATTCAGGTTTTGTTCTACCTGTATTAATTTCATGTATTAAAATATCAAGTTGTTGTATTAAAACATTAAGTAGTTGTATTAAAACATGAAGTTTTTTTCCCCAGGTTTTTCCAAGAGGAGGTAAAGGCTGCATTCGCATCAACTTATAGTATTGGTTTCTCTTTAGATGACAACAACAAATTGTTTCCGATTGTGCTCACGAAGATCATCCTGAAAGAATAGAGTCAGTAAGTTACATGAACAGTAATGGAGATGTGTAGATACCCCGGGAAACCACAACTTGGCTAGAGCGGTGAATTATCCTAGGATGTCTAACTTGTTTTAGATTGTTTAGAGTCGCCACCTATGTTTTTAAAGGAACATAAGAAAAACCTAGAAATAGCCTAATTTATGTACAAAACCAGAGATTCGGGAGAGAAGGGTTCGGGGGTTAGGTGACGGAGTGGGAAGTACTTAAACACCCACTCCGCCCCGCTTACGCGGGTCTTGCTACTATTGGTGTTCTAATATTTACATGTCCTTCAATTAATTAAATAGAAATGTGCTAACAATTGTGATGAGAAGAAAAGGGGAAATAAAGGGGAAATAAAATAGAATTGTTTTATTTATTTAATGATAAAGATTACATATAACAAGTAATGTTAAAGAATTACATTAAGAGATGAAGAGAAATTAACATGGTGAATTAAAGTTAAGATTAAAATGTAGGGAGATAACCTTAACTAACTTCAATATGTGAAGTAGTCATGTTGGTCATGTCCCATTAATGGGGATTGCATACATCAAGAAGAAGAAAACAAAGGAAGAAAATGGAGTTGTACCTTGAGAAAGAGGACTTGGAACCTTGACTTGAAAGTGTTATTGTTGTAATGAAATTGTTGTAAAACAATTTGTGTAGAGTCTTGTTACTAAGAACTCTTGTTGGGAGAATTTGTGTATAATGTAGTTGGTGAATCAAGGTTGGAGTCCTTTTCCAAGGTAGGAGATGATGGTTTTTATATGTAAAAAAGAGAGGGAAATGATGGAGGGAAATTGGTCATCCATGTGAAATGGAATGAGCCAATCACAAATAAGATAAATGAATAAAAGAAAAATAAAAGAAATAAAATAAATCAAATAATAAATGAAAGAAATATTAGTTTTTGGGAAAAGGCTTAGAATTTGGGATTGGGAGTTAATGAGAAAAGGGGGGATGAATGTGGATGTAAAAAGATGATTTTTGTGATCAAGAAAAGATGTTTGTAAATAAGAAAAGGGAGGGAAATAAGGTGCAATTCGTTACTGCCAAAGTGGGAAGCGCGCGGGTCCGGCTTTTGGGGCGGGACGCGCGCGCGGCTCACTGGCAGTGCCGGAAGCGCCCGCGGGTGAAAAATGACAGAATGACAGAATGACCCTAAAAGTTAACTCTGTTATGCAGTTTAGTCCAAAACTAACGAAATCAGTTAGGAACTTAACTGAAGTAACATAAATTAAGGAAAATAAGTTAAATAAAAATACTTTGTATGCAATCGGGGTGAGAGGTCCAAGGCGGGGTGTCTACAGAGCCCCTCGGCGACGTGGATTGCGAGGCAAAACGCGTCGACGAAAGAAAGACAACCGCCGAGGACATCGACAAGAGAAAACAAAGACTCGATAAAGCAGGAATTTGAAATTACAAAGGATAGAAATGCGCTCCCTGTGTGAGCGACTTTTGCTGATGGAAGAGGTATGGTGATTTTAGTGGTTCACCATGGACCAAAATTGGTGCTCTGTGCGGCACCTGGTGCTCTGTGCGGCACCTGTTGATTCTGGTACTCTGTGCGGTACCTAGTGCTCTGTGCGGCACCTGTTGATTCTGGTACTCTGTGCGGTACCTGGTGCTCTGTGCGGCACCTGTTGATTCTGGTACTCTGTGCGGTACCTGGTGCTCTGTGCGGCACCTGTTGATTCTGGTACTCTGTGCGGCACCTGCTGATTCTGGTGCTCTGTGCGGCACCTGGTGCTCTGTGCGGCACCTGTTATGTGTATGCTTTGCAGATATATGTGCTTGTGCAAGAAGATGCATGAAGAGAGAAATTGTGCTCGTGGTGTGATGAGATTTTGGAACACCCTTGCAATGAGAGAGAAGTAAGAATGTAAAGAGTGATCTTGTGTGCGGTGTGATTTTGAGGAAAGCGTCGGATGTATTCATACCTTCACTTACCATTGCCACTTGAGTGGAGATGGATTACTGATGTCCGCGGAGGATGCTTTGATGGAGAATGTCCATTCTTTAGATGTTGATGAGAGAATGCCCTTGATGTTGGGTTGGCGAGATGGTACTCTGGATGATGGGTCGGTCGTGCCAAAAGGCTGCCTATGTATCTCTTTAAGAGAATCAGACCAGCGTAGTTCAAGGATGATGGAGAACTCTGGAGGATAAGCTAGGAGCAAAGCAAAGTAAAGCACATAATTTTGCACATAGAAGGAGAAAAAGAAAGAAAAAATCTTTTTTTTTTTTTTTTTTTTTTTTTTTTCGTGGGTGAACCATTTTAGCCATTGTGTGTTTGTAAAGCTAACCCAAGATCAAGTCATGCTCAGTCGAAGTCTGGATTGCCTCGCTTGAATTCTGTTGTCGCGAAGATTGATGTCTAGCCCCAAGAGATTTGTCGATTATGGGCTTCAAAAGGCTTTTGATGCCGAGATGAGGGGTTGCTGATTGTAAAGCCCCTAGAATGCCTTTGATGCCAAATTTTGAGGGACTTGCATAGCTCCAAGATAAATCAGCTCTTGGCCCATTCGAGTAAACCGCCCTTTGTTGTTGTAGTGAGCAAGCCCCAAGAGGAGATCGTTGATGCCAAGCTTCGAGAGATTGCAAAGCCCCAAGTGTTGTGGGCTTGTAGATGGCGGGATGTGAAGACCTTTCATTGTAAAGCCCCAAATTATCTCGTGATTGGCTCGGCATTGAGAGCGGATGTACCGTTTGGTAGAATTCTTGATAGAGATCTCCTTCTTGCTCTTACTGGGGAGATGAATGGCCTCATTGTGGTCGATACCCAAATGGCTGAGGGCTTATGTCAAAGGATGCAGTAATGTCTTGCGGTGCCGTCGAGGTCGCGGAGGATAAGGTCTTGGCGTGATAAAGTCTCAAATGAGTATGCTTGCTTGACTCTTCTTGAGTTGAACTAATGACGGATCTTCGGATGCAACTAGTGCTGTGGACCAACTTTATCTGAGCTGCACCTTGTGCTTTTGATCTTGGAGAAGGGGGTGCTGAATTGCAGAAACATTGGGATTGGCCGTGGCATTTCCCGCTATAACCCTGTTTTGATTAGAGTTTAGCATATTGAATCTTTTTCCTTTTCTCTAAGACTTCCTTCAAAATCTCGCTGTGAGTTCTAACAAAAAATCATCAACTTCATTCATAACATCGGAGTCTTCATTTAAAACCAAGAGGCCTTTGACTTGAAGTGTTGAGAGACCCTTAAAGCTTGATCCTTTTCATAGCCATAAGACTATTCCACATTTCACTTGCTCGAGTATTGTTGCCCAAAAGACTGTCGGTCGCGGTCGGTCGGGAAGCCCCAATATTGTCCTTTGCTCGGATTACTGTAATGCCGTAGCCCAAAAGATTGTAGATTGCGAAGCCTGTTGAGACCTTCGGTGCCGAATTGAGGAAGCTTCCAACGTTGCACATGACTTGGCTGGGGATACTGCTGGGGAGTTAATTGCTCTTTGCCGAGGGAGCCTTTAAGACTTGACCGTAGCCCCTAGAGTGCCATCATTGATTTCGAGAAAGGTCCACCCTTGATTGGGGAAACGAGCACGGGCACATATGACAAGAGGGCTTTTTGACATCCCTTTTGAGGGACTTTGAGGATAGTTTCACACATCTTTCTTGAGCATAGCCCCTAGGGTGTATTGATTGCCAAATGAAGCAAAAGAATCCCTTGTTCTTGAGTCACATAGCCCCTAGGGCGTCACCATTTGTTGAGCAAAGCAAGAGTGACTCGTCCTCGTGTGAGGGAATAAACATGAGAGGATATGGCAAGAGCTACTCCATTTCTCGGGAGCCTTTTGGCGTACTTTAGAAGCACATACTTGAAGAAGCTTTGAAAACTGGGACACATGTTGTTGCTATTTGTTGCCCAAGCCAATTGACTAGCTAGGGATTATTTGTGCAACCTCGTGCCCTTTTATGATGGGCTTGTTCTCGGATGGATCTTGGTTACCACGGGCCTTCTTTTCATGAACCCAAAAATGCACACTGCTGGAGAATGATGCCGATATCCCAAGACAACCTTTGATGGTGCTATATCTTGTCGAGCCTTTTGCAATCCCAAAGTTGACTCGGTGGGGAATTGACTTGCTGAGGAGATTTTTCAATGTAGAACTTGTCTTCTTTAGAGGCCGGGGATCTCCATTTCTCTTTCCCTTCTCTCTCTCACTCTCTCATTTTTTTTTATGACGCACCCTGTTTTTTGCCTAGACCGCCCTTTCGGGTTTTCAATCTAGCGGGCATCTCTTTTGCGTCTTCATCATTTTTTTTTGACTCAATTGATGAGGAAGTGTGCATTGACTCTAGCTGAGGAGATAAGACATGTGATTTTGCGGTGGAGACCTTTTGTCACTAATGATGAGTGACATTGACTTGACTAGGGAAGTGTCCCTAGTATTAACATGTATTTTTTATTGAATTGAATGACTCGCGAAGGCAAGTAAGTCATTAAGAGAGAAGAGAAGGAAAGCCCCAATTTGATTGCAAGAAATTGGGAGTATGCAGAAAGAATAGAAGTCCCTAGACTCGACAAGGAGCGCGAAATGATTCCAAATCTAAGAAAGTTGTTCAATCCTTTTGGTGATTAATTCATTGGCAAATGAATCGTACAAAGATGTCTTGACAAGTTCGAGATGAAGGCCAATCACCATAACGCGCTAGGGCTAAACATATCTTCTTTCTTGCATGAGACCGGACCCGCAGGTTGCCTACGTTCCTCCAGTGTAGAGGCTCAGGTCACCGTAGTTCTTGTGGATTCTCCATTATTCGTGATGGAATTTTTGCTTCGTAGCTTCGTCCTTTGTTGGTGGATGATGATGTTGATCTTCTTTGATTGAGGGGGATTTTTTTTTTTTTTTTTTGTGCTCTAACTTTTGCCTAGGTTGATTTGATGGTTTCAACCTAGCGAGCTCTCTTTTTTTTTTTTTTTTTTTTTTTTTTAATCCCCCTTTGAAAACTTTGCTTGACTTCTTTATGATTGTTGCTCCACCTTGTTTGTCTTCGTCGTTGATGTTGGCGTCGATGTTTAGCCCCTAGGCGTTCAAGTGATGGCCTTCGTTCCAAAACTCGTTTAGACATCTTTTCATCATTTTGCCAAGAATTAGATTGAACAACTTGGAAGAGTGTATGAGGACAAGAACGACTTTTTTATTTGATGATGAGACTTGACTCAAAATTTCACATTAATTGGACAAAGAAAACTTAATGCACACTTAAGAGGACTTTGACTCCTTTTTTTTTTTTTTTTTTATCCTATCTCTAGGTAGAGAAAGAGAAACGGAGATTGTTTTCGTCATCCCCCATGTCGTTGTAGTGCTCATTGTCGTTGTAGTCTTCCATGTCACTACATTCTTCCATGTCATTGTTTGGGAACCCTTTGTCGTTGAAGATTATGTCATAGGAGGACTCGGCCACTTCTCGGAGCAAATAGTCAATTCTAACCCCCGCATCATACATGCTTGAAAAATCGGAGTGAAAAGCCCCACTAAGATGAGTGCGGTAGTCCATTTTCAAACACTTCAAGAAGATGTCCATTTGTTCCTTATTGGAAGGCATATCAACCATCTCGGCTAGCTTGTCATTCCAACGACAATAGAAGTCCCCAAATGATTCATTACCCATTTGCACGGTGCTCTCCAATTCCTTCTTGGTGGGGCGGAATATGGAGTTGCCTTGATATTGTGACTTGAAGGCAAGCATAGCGGCATCCCAATTGAGGCGGGTGGAAACTGAAAGACCCATATACCAATCTTTTGCGACCCCCTCGAGATTAAGCGGGAAGCATTGTGCCATTATTTGAGGAGACACTTTCTTTGGTAGCATGGCCCAAATGTAGGAGTCGACATGAGCGTTGGGGCAAGAGTTGCCGTTGAACTTGCCAATATCGGGCATCTTGAACTTTTCGGGAAGAGCCTCCATTGTGTTCATGAGGAGAGAAGCTTGATGAGGATCGGTGTTTGGGCCCTTGTGCAAATTTAAACCACTAAGCCTTTGGTCAATGTAGGACATGAGAGTGTTGACCAAACCGGTATCAATGCTTTAGACCTTTCTTTCACCCGTGAGCCCTTTCAATTGGTTCTTGAGTTTAGCAACTTCTTTCTTGTGGGCCATTTTCACATTCTCGTAACGGGCTCGCCATAAATCATCCTTGCGGCGGATATTCTCGGCTAGTGTATCAACTTGCCCTTTCAATGCTTCCACCATGCGGAATAACCCTTCGTTGGACACGGGAATGCCGTTGTCGTTGCCGTTTGAAGCCATTGGACCTATTGAGAGAACACGGTCGATCTTAGGATGGCCCCAAAAACACCTTTTGAGTAAAATGATTTCACCCACAAACAAGAAAAGACTCAACCACATAAAGAAAAATGAATCTTTTTTTTTTTTTTTTTTTTTTATTTACAAAGTCGGAAGGACGGAGTCCTTTTTGGGGTTTCTAGAAAAATAGTGGGAATCGTCACACTAGTATATAGACCTTCTCGCGGTCCCATATACTCATCGGATTCCACCACGCTTGTGATACCTACATGTGACGGGATTAAACTAAATTAATGTAGTAAATCATACATGCGGGGACGGATTTTTTATTTTCGTCCAAGATAGCCGCTTTTGGGGATGGAGTTTTTATTTCGTCCATTTCAACAAGTTGGCATGTATGATTTGAAGACATTAGTTTAGGGAAATCTTGGTACATGAAAACCGACTTGAGTCACGGAGTGTTAGACCCTAAACTAGAATTGTGTGGTTTGTGCTCGGCTTGAATATGAGGCTTAAAGGTCACCCCCGGCATGTAGTCATGAACTACGCCACGGGCTGAGGTTTACCGCTTCGGAAGAGTCAAGGTCGGGTGGAGCTTGAAACTTCCTAGGACGGGCCTCGACGGGTTTGGGGTTGGACTTGTGCGACTCGATTGTGAGCAGTTGATAGGAATATGTGCATGTAGTGTGAGGTCTAACAAGTGACAAAATATTTTTTTTTTCTTCAAAGGAAATAAAAAAAACAAATAAGCACGTAATTTACAACTTTCGAATCACCCGTGTGACCGATAAAAATAAACAGAAAGTAAAAGAAATTGTATGCAGGCCCGGTGCCCACACACTGTCATTCTGTTCTGTTTTTGTGCACTGTTCTGTTCCGGGAATGCGCCTAGAAGCGCGCGCATTGGTTTGCCTATGCGGAAGGCGCGCGCGTGAGAGGAAGAAGGGCAGAGGCGCCCGCTTCTGGGTGAGAACCTGCAAATCAGTGGGTTCAAGGGATTGCCTTGACCCTTAATTAAGAAAACTTTCCCCTGCAGGATTTGTTAGCACAGAAACATGGAATTGAAGGACAAGAAGGAAGACGGGCGATTCTGGTAATAAGGGTCGGACGCGCGCGCTTTAGGCCAAGAAGGCCGGAGGCGCGCGCTTCCCACCCTTTTTACCAGAATGCCCAGAAAACAGTAATAAGAACACCAAAAGTTAAGAACGCAAGTTTAACCCTCTAAATAGTCCCCAGCGGAGTCGCCACTGTAGATACCCCGGGAAACCACAACTTGGCTAGAGCGGTGAATTATCCTAGGATGTCTAACTTGTTTTAGATTGTTTAGAGTCGCCACCTATGTTTTTAAAGGAACATAAGAAAAACCTAGAAATAGCCTAATTTATGTACAAAACCAGAGATTCGGGAGAGAAGGGTTCGGGGGTTAGGTGACGGAGTGGGAAGTACTTAAACACCCACTCCGCCCCGCTTACGCGGGTCTTGCTACTATTGGTGTTCTAATATTTACATGTCCTTCAATTAATTAAATAGAAATGTGCTAACAATTGTGATGAGAAGAAAAGGGGAAATAAAGGGGAAATAAAATAGAATTGTTTTATTTATTTAATGATAAAGATTACATATAACAAGTAATGTTAAAGAATTACATTAAGAGATGAAGATAAATTAACATGGTGAATTAAAGTTAAGATTAAAATGTAGGGAGATAACCTTAACTAACTTCAATATGTGAAGTAGTCATGTTGGTCATGTCCCATTAATGGGGATTGCATACATCAAGAAGAAGAAAACAAAGGAAGAAAATGGAGTTGTACCTTGAGAAAGAGGACTTGGAACCTTGACTTGAAAGTGTTATTGTTGTAATGAAATTGTTGTAAAACAATTTTGTGTAGAGTCTTGTTACTAAGAACTCTTGTTGGGAGAATTTGTGTATAATGTAGTTGGTGAATCAAGGTTGGAGTCCTTTTCCAAGGTAGGAGATGATGGTTTTTATAGGTAAAAAAGAGAGGGAAATGATGGAAGGAAATTGGTCATCCATGTGAAATGGAATGAGCCAATCACAAATAAGATAAATGAATAAAAGAAAAAATAAAAGAAATAAAAGAAATCAAATAATAAATGAAAGAAATATTAGTTTTTGGGAAAAGACTTAGAATTTGGGATTGGGAGTTAATGAGAAAAGGGGGATGAATGTGGATGTAAAAAGATGGTTTTTGTGATCAAGAAAAGATGTTTGTAAATAAGAAAAGGGAGGGAAATAAGGTGCAATCCGTTACTGCCAAAGTGGGAAGCGCGCGGGTCCGGCTTTTGGGGCGGGACGCGCGCGCGGCTCACTGGCAGTGCCGGAAGCGCCCGCGGGTGAAAAATGACAGAATGACCCTAAAAGTTAACTCTGTTATGCAGTTTAGTCCAAAACTAACGGAATCAGTTAGGAACTTAACCGAAGTAACAGAAATTAATGAAAATAAGTTAAATAAAAATACTTTGTATGCAATCGGGGTGAGAGGTCCAAGGCGGGGTGTCTACAAGATGTAAGAGTGAATTGTACCTGCAATCACTTCATTGAGGTTGGATGGCTTTGCTTTCATTGCATTAAAGCTTTAAATTTGTCAAACGTCAATAGGATAACTGAAGTGTACATTGAAAAGAGGTGGACAAAAAAGGTAAAAAAGGATGTGTGAGACAGAACATACCGAGGGGATGACGTTACACCAACAACCGGACAAATTGACTTTAATCCTTGGACACAACAAATGGCAAGAAAGTATTATGATTTGATGTTAACATGCCACGAAAACATTGCTGCAAGACGGGTACTAGAAGACGGGTTCAACCGAGACTCTCTCCAAATTATCTGCAAACTTGGAAGATACTACTACAGCAAGTGCAACAATAGTGCTACAGAAATCTTCGAGAACTGCACCTGCTGTAATTGATCCAGTACGTGCCAGTACTAAAAGGGAGGAAAAAAAAGCCAAAAGCAAATTTCGAGCAGAAAAAAGCCAATTATGGACGAGTTTGGCTCAAAAACACCTAATCCACACTTAATTTGATTTCTGTAATTGGTGTTCAAATTGAAACAGATTTGTTCAAACTGCTCAAAAGTGATATATTATTGATTTGGTGCAACTTTGTGTTTTAGTACAGTATCCTGGTCTTTTGGCATTGCAACTTGATGTTTTGGTAGATAAACTTGATGTTTTACTTGTGCAACTTGACTGCTCAAAATTGATATATATTTTATTTTGTATAACTTGGTGTTTTAGGATAGTATTTGGTATTGTTTCATTGTTACTTGATGTTTTGGTACATAAACTTGTTGTTTTATTATTGTAACTTGGTCTTTGAACATCAGCCTGTTATGGGAACTTGGTATTTTGGCAGTGTAACTTGGTATTTTACCAGATAGTGTCCGTAGGATTGTTATCCCTAGCAGGAGTCTGATGTCTCGTTTCTTTCTTCCTTCTTTCCCCAGTATCTCCGAACTACGACCGGCTTGATTCCTCCGAGGGTATGTGGGAAGCCTGAAAAGGGTTCAGCCACCCGACCGCCTTGGTCATTTCCTATCCCCTCCAAACTACGACCGACTTAATTCCCTGGGGATACGTAGGAAGCCTGAAAAGGTTCAGCCACTCGACCGACTTGGTCATTGCTCATCCCCAGCGGACTTTTCCCCAACAACTTGAAGTTATCACCAGCAGAAGGCGTAACTCTCCATCAGAGGACAATTGCTCGCAATTCCCCCAGTGGATTTGAACTACGTCCGGCTTGATTCCTCCGAGGATACGTAGGTTGCCTGCCAAGGTTCAGCCGTCCCATCACCTTTCATCTATTTTGAAACTCATGTTTCAGAACGGATCCTTCTTTTATTGTCGACCCTCCATTGCCTTGCAAGAAGCGTTGCCGAGGGGCTACTGTTAGTACCCGATCCAAAAATGAGTTTATTAGGGCTTTCAAAAATATACAATGACTTTATAGGGATTAGAAACCTTGCAAAAGACTTGTCCTGGATTCCCAAAATATAGCTCATTATTTTAGGAAAATCTAGAATGACTTAAATTACAGTCGGCACAAAAACAGTCATAACTTTTGACTCCGGATATATTACGGAACGCACCGCATATCAATCGAACGCGAGAGAAAGAAGAACAAGAAAACAATGACCTTGGCCGTGCGACCACATCCCCACATGGCCGGGCGGACATGTTTTCCCTTGGCCACACGGCTACTTTCGACCTTGGCCACGCGGCCATCTTTGCCTCAGGTGATCTGGACCGTCAGATCTCTCCACCAGTTTGCTATAAAAAGTCCCCCTTGCCTCTTGGTTTGACAGAGGGGATTTTGAGAGCTCACAAGTGACGAAAATACTACCAAATTAATCATTCAAGCATCCAAGAATATCCTCAAGAATCCCAAGAGATCAAGGTTTATTTCTTGCCACATAGGTAAGTTTTCTAACTTTTTCATCATGTTCTTGCCATATTATTAATGTAGATCCATAATATTCATATTCTTAATATGTTTATTCATATGTTCATAATATGTTCTTCGCATGTTCTTCATGTTCTTAGATTAAAACCTTATTTATGCTATATTTAAGGTTGCGATCTTCATGTTTGCATGTTATTTCATAGCCTATGAGGATCTAGGGTTCATCAACCCGAATATGATCTAGGAACTATTTCTAAACCCTAATCTTTAGGTAAATTCCCCAATCATTATGCATGATCCCGATTCTTCTGCCTATTCTAAATTCTTCTCGAACTACGCTGACCTGAGCTTCTCACATTGAGAGGAACATAGGCAATCTTCGGATCCGATCTCAAACACATTGGACACTACATACACCGCATCATGATAGAAACACCGATCATTCGGGCGATAGATGTGATAACGTTAAAAATTCTTCTCTTGTCGTAATATTGACCCCCGAACCCATTAACATGCTTTTTCTCAAAGTTTTGGCTACAATTAAAACAGAGTGGCGACTATCATATTTTTAATATTGCTATGAATATCTCAATTTTAAACACACGTATTCACAAGCACCCCCTTCTCTGAGATCAAAAGCACAAGTTGCATCCGCACAAGTTGCATCTGCACAAGTTGCATCTGTACGAGTTGCATTCGAAGATCCGTTATTAGTTCAACACACGAAGACTCAAGCAAGCATATCCATTTGGACCTTATCACACCAAGACCTTACCGTCCACGATCTCGACGGCACCACAAGGCATTACTGCATCTTTTGACATAAGCCCTCCGCCATTTGGGTACCAACCACAATGAGGCCATTTATCTCCCCAGTAAGAGTAAGAAGGAGATTTATATCATCC
>JAOWBW010000306.1:1098720-1285116 GCA_026119855.1 Campanula takesimana
GACGAATCCGTTAGTGAATCCGTTTGATGAATCCGTTAGTGAATCCCTTGGATGAGTCCGTGGTGAACCCTTGTTGACGAATCCGTTAGTGAATCCGTTTGATGAATCCGTTAGTGAATCCCTTGGGTGAGTCCGTTGGTGAACTCTTGTTGACGAATCCGTTAGTGAATACGTTTGATGAACCCGTTAGTGAATCCTTTGGATGAGTCCGTTGGTGAACCCTTGTTGACGAATCCGTTAGTGAATCCATTAATGAGTCCGTTGGTGAACCTTGTTGATGAATCCGTTAGTGAATCCGTTGATGAGGCCGTTAGTGAACCTTTGAGGACGAATCCGTTATTCAAATCCGTTGATGAAATATTGCTTTGAAGTCTCGTGCCACTTGGAGTCACACTTCACTTTTTGAATTGTGGGGTGCGGGCACAGTTGGTCGCGAACAGAAAAATGTTCCTGCTGGGGATGAAATGTTGAGATTGACTCTTGAGGGGGGTGTGGCACCCGTGACAGAACTTAAGGAGTTCGGAATCCGTGGGGAAACCTTGATACGATGCATGGATTCTTGCATGGGAGACTGCTTCTGAACCTGCCTAATGATGGGAAGAGCGCGCGTTCGGGCCTCGTTGTGGGATGCGCGCGCCTCAGATGAGTATATCGGGAGGCGCGCGCCTGGCGCATAAGTTCAGCATATTTAAACAGGCTGTTCGCTGTTTTCGGCCAGTTTTCAAAAATTTGAAGAACCCTCCAAATTCCAAGCCCAATTTTCGTAGAGAAATCACCCCAAAACACTTTCTTGCTGCTCTAGGATCAATTCCGTCAAAGAAACGATGTCGGATCGTCAGCAATCACCTCCGTTTGAGATGCCACAGGGCGAGGAGCCCAAAATTGGGGTTGAAGCTATGGATCCGAGCTTGCTTACTTTCCGGCCTCATACCCATATTTCTCACTTCGTGACTTCGGGTTTGGTAAGAATGCCTCACCTTTCTTGTCGATTTCGGGTTTCATGAAGTTCTGTTTTCTTTACCCGACATATTGCTGCAGCAGCTTTATTGATCATTCTTTGCATGTTGTTTGTTGTTGCTGATTTGTTGTAAGAAACATGTTGGGATGTCCATTTTCATGTTCACACACCTGCTTGTACATTGTTCTGCCATTGAAATCTCTGTGTTGAGTTCGCCCGTTTTTCTAGCAGTCATGCTGATGAAATTTTCGTTGTTCCTTGTTCTTTTTCAGGAGTGGAGCCGCCTATCGGAGATTCGAGGCGGAGATCATGGTCCAGTGGCCATTTGGAACAAATTGCCCGAAAATGTGAGGGCTCGAGTTCAGGCTACCCACTTTGGCCTTTTTATCATTAGTCTGCCGGCACTGAAGAATGACCCGGACGTTATTCAGGCTTTGAGAGAGAGATGGTGGGACACCACCCATACTTTTCATTTGCCCATGGGAGAGGTCACGATGACGCCCACAGACTTTACGGCATTGACTGGTCTGCCGTTTGCGGGGGAGCCTGTCCCTTGCGTTTTGAGTGGGACCCTTAGGACTGCCGACGAGCTGTTGGCTCACGTTAACTGTGGCTTCCCGGTGAAGAATTTTCGGGTCACTTGGGGGAGCATCCGCCGATATTTTAGCATTCTTGCAGCTGAGCCTCTGGGTGTCACTGCTGAGCGGGTAGATGCTGTGGCCCGTTGTTTTATATGGTACTTGTTGTCTCATACCCTGTTTTCTAGTGGAGGGTCCTCGGCCTCTTTCGCTTTGCTTGACTTGTTGGTAGACTTGGACCAGGCTGGTCATTACAACTGGGGTGCAGCGGGCTTGGCTGCTTGTTATCATGGTATGGATCTGACTAGCCGCTCGACCACCAGCTCGATCACGGGTTTCAGCCTGTTGTGGGAGGTATACTGCTTTCCCTTTTCTTTTCGGCCTTCTTGTCATTGCTTTACTGTATCTTTGAACTGTCATTTAATTCTGCCCTTGCCTCTGTTTTACAGCTATGGGCCTTTGCTGTTTTGGAGCTGAGGGACTTTAAGATCAACAGAGAAGGTCAGCCCCAGTATCCGGACTGCGTGAGGTGGTCATATAGGGAGAGGAACGTGAGGACCGGCACTGCTCCCATCAGCCTGCTTTCAGCTCAGCGCCACTTGGATTCTTTAAGGCCGGAGGCTGTCGCCTTTTTGTTTGTTTCCGTGGAGAGCTATCTATGCCTTTATTGAGCATACCCTGATTCCCACCCGTTCGAGGCTCCTGATGAGCTCAGTGGAGTGTATGGCGATGTACCTTGGCAGCATGGTGGTCAGGTGACGGACTTCCACCACCCTCCTAGGCCAGCGGTTCCTGATGTTCTGCCTTTCTGTCCTCGTAATTGGAGGGCTCTTTCAGAGGCGGACCGGGCAGTCTATCTTGCGGGGGTTGATGCTGTCCCTTTCATTCCTCTGGAGCAGGATTACGGTTTATTCTGGGAGCACAACCTCCAGCAGGGTTTCATGTTCACTGATCCGAGGGAGACACATGTTGCTCCGCAGACTTCGGCCCGATTCTATCCCACCGGTGCTGGATATTGCTTCGATCCTCCTTTGCCTCCTCCCTACTACACTTATTCAAACTTCGGGGTCTTTGAGGAGCAGAGGGAGATTGTTCCCGAGGATATGTCACCGGAGAGAGAGCCTCCCGCTCAGGCTGCTGTGGTATGTTTTTCTGACCATCTTTGCATTTTCTCAGTTCCAGTCTTGTTTTTCTGTCCTTTGTATTGATGTAATTTCTTTTCCCTGTTCTTTGTTGCAACAGGTGCCCGTAGCTGCTTATAGGCACTTGGGTAGGCAGAACAAAGGAATGAGGCGGAGGCTCCGCCAGCTGGAGGAGAGGGTGCTGGAGCTGTGTAGGGATATTGCTGCCATGACTAGAGGTACTGCCGGTGCTGTCTCTGGTGCTGCGAGAGGAGCTGCCCGAGGTGCTCGGGGCATGGGTCGAGGCTGCAGGGATGCTGTACTGGACATTGATGAGGCTGTCTCTTCAGCGAGGCAGTCGCTGAGCAGGAGTCTAAGCCACGGAGGTAGCCATAGTAGGAGTCTGAGCCGAGAGGGTAGCCAGAGCCGGGGCGGCGCCAGTACATCAGGGAGAGCTGCCAAGAGGACCCGTCCTGATGTTGTGATTGAGACATTTGAGTCTGAGGATGATGATGACGATGATGATGATGAGGATGATGATGACGATGAGGAGACCGAGAGCGGTAGCAGGGGGTGAGCACAGTGTTGGTGATGACGTGCCCGAGCTGTTGTGGCTGAGAGGATGAGGGATTGAAACATTTTTACTTTTGCCTGTAATAACATTTAACATGTATTTACACTCCTAGTTATCTTACTACTCATTTTATGTTCTATTAGCGACTCGATCTTAGATGTCGACTCTTTACAAACAAATGTGTGCCCAAAGGATGCCTGTTGTCGATGCTTGAACTCCTTTTTGTTGCTGGGATCTGATTTTGCTGCAGGTTGGATATGTTGAAGTGCTTGGGTTCTGTTCTGAACTGACAAGGGTTGTTTCTGTCTGAACTGCTGTCAAAGGCGCGCGTGTCGGGCCTTGCTTGTGGGAGGCGCGCGCGTTGTGCACCCTGGTCGGAGGCGCGCGCTTCTGGCCTGCTGAATTACAGCCCCTTTCTTTTTCTGATCAGAATGTTCCAACAGCTATAAATTTTGAACCATTTTCGACCAGAATGGTCACACAGAATTCTTTTGCAAACACTTTCTCTTCTTTAACCACAAAATTCTTGTCATAATGGCCCCAATGACTTTCTCCTTTGAAGTTAAGGTTTCCGTCCCCGAGGGTGAGAAGTCCGTTCCAGTGGTGAATGTCGTTCCAGCTGTGGGGTCCGTCGCGATGGTGGAGAAGCGTCCGAGCGTTTTTGATCGTTTGGGAAGGCCCAATGACGATGTTGTTGACCCCGTGAGACCGGTGGTTCATGTGCGGGACTATAGACCCTGTCATTTTCCCAAGAAGAAGAAAGGTAAAGGAAATTCCTCCTATGTGTGGAAGCGTCCCATGGTTGTCCCTGCTAAGGCTCCGCTTGATAAGGGCAAAGGGAAAGCCGTTGATGAAGCTTCGTCTCGTCCTAGCGTTTTCTCCTGTCTTGGCGGTCCCAAGAATGTTCCGTCCCCATCCAAGAAGACTAAAGGACATAACAAGAAACAATGGGTTCCCAAACCTAAGAAAGATTAGATTTTTCTTTGTATCCCAAGAGATTGCAATTAGATCACTTTGTTTTAAGATTTAGTATTTTGATGTATTTTGTTGCCCAATAAATCCGTTGTAATGGTTTGAATAGTTCATTGAATGAATAAAATTGCATTTTGTTATTTGAAGTGAATTGGGTATTTTTGATATGTTTTAGACCGCACCCGAAGGTTGCCTACATTCCTCCAGTTGGGAGGCTCAGGTCTTCGTAGTTCAAACAAACAAAGACCATTTTTTTTTTTTTTTTTTTTTTTTTGTGCACCCTGTTTTTTGCCTAGACCGCCCTTTCGGGTTTTCAATCTAGCGGGCTTCTTTTTTGCACGTGCTCTAATTTTTGCCTAGGTCGCCCTTGCGGGTTTTCAACCTAGCGAGCGGTTTTTTTTTTATTTATTTTTTTTTTTCACTTTTTTTCAACTTTTTTTTTATGGTCTTTGTTTATTAAGCGTAGAACCTCTTGAGCTTGTCGAGGTTGACCCCCTTTGGCAGCTGGTCACCATCTAAATCCACGAGCCGGACTGCACCACCGCTTAGTATCTTTTTGACCACGTACGGACCGATCCATCGGGGTCCCCATTTCCCCAGGGGATTCATGGAATTAGGAGGATGTTGTCTTAAGACCAAATCTCCCACATTGATGTTTCGAGGCTTCACCTTTTTGTTGAAAGCTCTTGCCATCCTTTGCTGATATGCTCTCGTGCGTTCGAGTGCCCTTAACCTTTTCTCGTCGAGTAAGGCTAGCTGTTCGTATCGACTTTGCATCCAGTTGACCTCGTTGACTTGATTCTCGAGGAGGACCCGTAGAGATGGGACTTCAAGTTCGATAGGGAGTACGGCTTCAGAACCATAGACTAATGCATAGGGAGTTTCTCCTGTTGCAGACCGTATTGATGTGCGGTAGCCCCACAATGCTAGAGGTAGCTTCTCGAGCCAATCCCTTCCTGTTGAGGCCATTTTCTTGACGATGGTCTCGATGGTTTTATTTGCTACTTCAACCGCGCCATTTGCTTGGGGTCGGTAAGGAGATGACTTGTGCTTAGTGATCTTGTATTCTACCAAAAGTGCATCCATTTCCTTCTCAAAGTGAGAGCCGTTGTTGGAAATGATTTCATGAGGCACGCCGTATCGGCACATGATGTTGATTTTTACAAATTCGGCCACTTTCTTTGCGTTGAGGGTCTGATAGGCTTGTGCTTCGACCTACTTTGGGAAGTAGTCGACTGCCACTAGGACGAATGACTGCCCATTGCTCCCGGCAGGATGAACTTTACCGATGATGTCTATCCCCCAACAAGAGAAAGGCCAAGGTGTGACCATGTTGTAAAGTTGCGAGGGTGGAGCATGTTGTAGATTAGTGTGGAATTGGCACTTAGCACACCTTTTGACTTTCTCGATACAGTCTCGTTCCATAGTGCTCCAATAGTAACCAATGCGGAGTATCTTCTTGACTAGCATAAACCCATTCATGTGGGGTCCACACTCTCCTTCGTGCACTTCACACATTATTTCTTGAGCTTCGGCCTCATTGGCGCATAAGAGATTGATCCCGTCGTGGTGCCTTTTATAGACTCGGTCCCCAATCAGTACGTACCGAGAGGCTAACCTTTGCAGAGCTGCTTGAGACTTCTTATTGATATTCTCAGGATAAGTGCCATCTTTGAGGAAATTCATGATATCCGAATACCACGGAGAGTTTGTTTGAACCTCGTTGATCTCGATACTCATGCAATATGCCGGACTGTTCCTTCGGGCAATTTTGAAAGGCTTCACCATTTTCCCTTTGGGCATTTCGACTAATGAAGCTATGGTGGCCAGTGCATCGGCGAAGCGATTTTTATCCCTTGGCAGGTAGTTGAAAGTGATCTCTTGGAATTGTTCAACCAGTTCTTCTAGGTGCTGACCATACTGTTGGAGAGTCGGGTCTTGGGTTCGCCACTTTCCCGATTGTTGATTGATAAGGAGCAAAGAGTCGCCGAATACTTCTAGTTCTGTGATGTTTCTGTCGAGAGCTGCTTCGAGCCCTGCTATACATGCTTCGTACTCGGCAATGTTGTTGGTAGCTTCGAATTCCAGGCGGATGGCAATGGGAGTGTAGATGTCTTTTGGATCGACAAGCAATACTCCTATACCAAAACCATGTTTATTGGCGGCGCCATCGAAAAAAAGTTGCCACTTAATTTTCTCGGTTGCGGTACAAATTAAATGCTCGTTGGGGAACTGTACATCTTCCCCCTTCACTTCGTCACACGGGAATTTGGCAAGCTGGTCACTAAACACTTTCCCCCTGACGGATTTTAGTGTGACGTAAGTGATATCATAGCCGGCGAGCATGAAGTACCATTTGGCTATTCTTGTTGACATGAAAGGCTTCTCGAAGATGTAGCGGAGTGGGTCCACCTTTGCTACTAGCTTGATCGGAAAAGCTTCCATATAGTGTTTGAGCTTTTGAGTGACCCAGACCAATGCTGCACATGACTTCTCTAAGACAGAGTAGTTCTTTTCGCCTCCTTGGAATCGGCGACTGACAAAATAAATGGCGTTCTCCTTTGTGGAATCTCGTTTCTCTTGTGCTAACATAGCCCCTAGGGCTTCATCATTGACAGTGAGATAGAGCAACAGAGGTTTCTCCTTGTGCGGCGGAACTAGAACAGGAGCGCACGTCAAGTAATGCTTCACTTGGTCGAAGGCTTCTTGGCACGCGTCGGTCAATTCTAGAGCCACATTCTTCTTGAGTAGCTTGAAGATTGGCTCACACATGGAAGTGAGTTGGTGCACAAACCGACTGATGTATTGTAGTCTGCCCATGAAACCTTTAATCTCTTTCTGCGTCTTTGGGGGAGGCATGTCAATGATTGGCTTGATTTTGGAGGGGTCTACTTCAATTCCCCTTTCAGTGACTATATAACCAAGAACTTTGCCTCGGATAACCCCGAATGTGCACTTTGCAGGGTTGAGCCTCATCTTGTGTTGACGAAGCCTTTCGAAGAACTTGCGGAGATCGATTAAATGTTGACCATCGGTCCCTTTGGAGTGAATGATCATGTCGTCCACATAGACCTCGATTTCTTTGTGGATCATATCGTGGAACAAGTCTATCACGGCTCTTTGGTAGGAAGCCCCAGCATTTCTTAACCCAAATGGCATGACTGTGTAGCAAAAGGTACCCCACGGTGTTGTGAAGGCTGTCTTATGTTGATCTTCCTCGGCCATGAGAATCTGGTTGTACCCACCGAACCCATCCACGAATGAGCGAACCTCATAGGCAGCAGTGGAGTCGACTAGCATGTCGATATTAGGGAGTGGAAAATCATCCTTTGGGGAAGCTTTGTTTAAATCCCGGAAGTCTACACAAACTCGAACCTTGCCGTTTGCCTTCCTGACTGTCACAATGTTGGCTAACCACGCCGGATACTCGATAACCTTGATGAAGCCCACACTGAGGAGCTTCTCACTCTCTTCTTTGACCTGCAGAGACCATTCTGGCTTGATCTTTCTGAGCTTCTGCTTTGCTGGCCTGGCATCTTCTCTGATTGGAATCCTATGCTCCGCTACCTTTCTGTCCAAACCCGGCATGTCTTTGTATGACCATGCGAACACATCCACGAACTCCCGTAGTAGTGCAGTCAATCTGTCTCTGTCGTCCCCTTTGAAGAAGCTTCCAATCTTAGTTTCTTTTGGCTCTTCTTCGGTACCCAGATTAACAACATGCAATTCTTCGTCAGCCTTTGGACCATTCTCACCACGACTACGGACTTGTTGAGCAAGTTCATTTAAGTATGTTGTGTTTTCATGGTCTATTTCATCATAATTTGAATCGTTATTAACTTGTTCGTTAAGTTCATTATTAGTTAATTCATCATTTATGATGTTTGCAATCTCAGGGTACTCAGAAATATCAAATTTTTCATTAGCAAAGAAAGGAAACACACGCTCGGCTATGGCCTCCAAATCCTCTTGGGTGAGGGTATCAGAGACACTCTCGGACTCGAAAGTAAGTGTGAGCCGCTCTTCCTTCGTTGCTGTGCGGGGTATGCAACCCATTTCTCGGACTAAGAATTCTTCGGATACCACGGGCCCTTTCATTGAATACCAATTGTTGATCGGCTCGGAGCTTGGCGGGATCTCACTGATAGTCTCGTTCATGATGACGGTGTCATGGATGGCGTTGACTTGGCATTCATTCATCGTGGCAAGCTCTTCGAACATGGAGGCTAAATCTGTCAGATCTTCCCCCACGGTAATTTCTGTCTCGGATTCTATAGTCATCTTCCTTCCCCACCATTCACGGGGCGACATGGGAGTTGGTTCCCTTTCGTATTTTTGGATCTCACAATCGGAGAAGATTTCGAGGCCGGGCTTTTTGACACCCTTATTGTTAACCCATGGCTCGGGAAAGATCATGTATGGAACGTCTTCCCCTTGGCGGACAAAATAACCATTCAACGTCTTGCGGTAAGGCCTTAGATTAGGGACTTCATAACGACGGCCTTCTTTACGAGCTCGGGCCTTTTCGTTCTTGATCGCTTGCTCTTGTTTCAAGTCTTCTTTGGAAGGCTCGTACCCCAAACCGAATGTGTTCTGTACAAACGGGACTTGCACAGGATGTAGGATTCCTTGTTGATATTTCCCTAGGCCTAAACCAGGAAAGTAGTCCATATTCCTCATTATGCGGAGGACTTTGTGATTGCTGGGGGTCCATGATCCGTTTCCCCCTTCTTTGTCAATGGCGTTGATTGAGACGCCGGAGAGAGTGGAGTCTGGTAAACCATGCTGAACTTGGTGGACGGGCTCACCTTTTCTGTGGATAGTGACGTTTTCAGCCATGACGGTCACTATTTCATCACCATTTCGGATCTTGACACATTGGTGGAGAGTTGATGGTACGGCATTAGCACTGTGAATCCGTAGTCGTCCCAAAAGTAAGTTGAACGAGGCCGGGATATCAAGCACTTGGAATGGAACGGACATGACCATGCTTCCAAACTCGATGTCTATTTCGATCATACCCATGACTGTACGGGCGGTGCTGTCATAACCTCGGATCACTTGAGTAGAAGGCTTCAAATCGGAATCCTTAAGCCCCAGTATGCCCATGATTCTGCCAGGCATGAGATTGAGTGCGGAACCACCGTCCACTAAGACTCTTGAGACGGGCCTCCCCCTTGCTCGTACCTTGAGGTAAATAGCTTCGTTGTGGCCGGAACCAAATGGTGGAAGGTCCATATCGGCAAAGGTGATGACGTTGCCAAAATGAATGTGACCAATCATTGCCGTGAGGTCCTCGGGGGTAGTATCGGGAGAAACTGATGTATCATCGAGATTGCGGATGACAAGATCTCGGTGTTTCTTTGAGGATGCAATGAGGTCCCAAATAGAGATGTTGGCTTGAGTTTTCTTGAGTTGGACAAGTAGAGGATCTTCGGGAGTGTCGCGACCTTGCGGCCTTTGAGAAGAGGAGCTCGGTGCGGAAGTGGAAGGGTTGCTTGCTATGACTCGACCGGATCGAGTTAGCATGTTGACGTTCCCATCTTGCTTCTTTTTCCTATTCTCTAGTACTTCCCTCATTACCTCATCGTAAGTCACTACATAACAAGAATTGTCAAGTTTATTCATAACATTGGGGCCCCCATTCACAATTGGGATTGAATGGGTGGTCCCCTCGAGTTCTCCTATCTCTATTACATTGACATGCTCGTCATTAGTCACTACAAATTCTTTCTTATCTATGAGATCTTGAATGACATTGCGGAGAACGAAGCAATCCTCGGTGGTGTGGCCACTATATTGGTGGTAGCCACAATATTTGTGGTGAGCATGATTGGGGTGGATCGTCTTGGGTTGGTACCCTTGCACGGGTGTGACTTGACCCTTTGCCTTGAGGACCTCGAACACTTAGGTTTGAGTCATGCCTTGGAGAGGCGTGTAGACACGGTCACTTCGGGACTTCTTCCCTTGAGGTGGAGGAACCTTTTTGTAATTCCCCTTGTCAATAGTGACGGCGTTGACCGAGGCCTCTTTTGTGGAGTTGGAAGTGGCCTTGTAGCGGTAAGTAGGAGTGGCCTTCTTAATCTCCTTGAGCAAGTCATCCATGCGTACCCCCGCCTCATACATTTGGGAGAAGTCGGAGTAGCAAGCCCCACTTAGGTGGGTGCGGAGATCAATTTTGAGACACTTGAGAAAGATGTCCATTTGCTCTTTTGTGTTTGGCCTCTCAACAATTTCAGAGAGTTTATCATTCCATCTCCTTGTGAAGTCGATGAAGGACTCATTGTCTCGTTGAGTAGTGTTCTCTATCTCTTTCCTTGTGGGCCGGTGAGTGGTGTTGCCTTGGTATTGGTTCTTGAAGGCAAGCATGGCGGAGTCCCAATCAAGACGGACAGTGAGCGGGAGAGTAGCATACCAATCTTTTGCCGCCCCCTCGAGAGTGAGAGGAAAGCATTAAGCCATCACCTTGTGGGAGACCTTCTTCGGAACCATTGCCCAAATATAAGTCTCAATGTGAGCCATGGGACAAGAGTTGCCCTTGAATTTGCTTATGTCGGGCATCTTGAACTTATCGGGAAGAGCGGCCATAGTACTCATGAGGATGGATGATTGATAAAGGCTTGTGTCGGAGCCTTTCCCCATGTTGAGCCCATTGAATTTTTGGTCGATGTAGGCCATGATAGAATCCACCATCTTGGGCTCATTGTTCTCAGAACTTGGTTCCCCCATTTTCTTGGTGCGGGTGTTGACATAAGGACTTTTAAACAAACCCTCGGTCCACTCGGATTCCTCGTCATTGTTCTTGTTCTTCCCCTTGGCAAGGTTAGTGAGCTTTTCTTTCATTAGCTCCATCTCGGCCTCGTGGGCCTCCCTTTGGCTGTCGAGGTGGGATTTCCAAATATCGTCTTTGCTTTGTGCCTCCTTATTAAGGGTGGAGACTTGCTCTTGGAGGATTTGGACCATAGTTGAGAGCTGTTCGAGAGACATGGTGTTGCTGCTGCCGGTCATGGTTGATGTTGGAGCTGTTGGAGTGATCTCTTCACGGACTAACCGATTTGCTGAATCCCGGTAGACTCTGTAAGTACCAATTGAACCTATATTGCAGAAGAGGCCCTTGTCAGTCTTGAGTAACACTTGCGGTCCATGAAGAGGCTTAGAACACACAGTTGGGCACACGACTCGAACCACATAAGAAAAGACTCATTTTTTTTTTATCAGTCGGAGGGAATGAATCCCTTTTGGGGTTTCTAAGAAAATAATGGAATCGTCACACTAGTATATAGACCATCTCGCGGTCCCATATACTCATCGGATTCCATCGCGCTTGTGAATCCTACATGTATCGGGATTAAACTAAATTAATGTAGTAAAGCATACATGCGGGGACTGATTTTTATTTTCGTCCAAAATAACCACTTTTGGGGACGGATTTTTATTGTGTCCATTTCAACAAGTTGGCATGTATGATTTGAAGACATTAGTTTAGGGAAATCTCGGTACATGGAAACCGACTTGAGTCACGGAGTGTTAGACCCTAACTAGAATTGTGTGGTTTGTGCTCGGCTTGAATATGAGGCTCAAAGGTCACCCCCGGCATGTAGTCTTGAACTACGCCACGGGCTGAGGTTTACCACTTCGAAAGAGCCAAGGTCTGGTGGAGCTTGAAACTTTCTAGGACGGGCCTCGACGGGTTTGGGGTTGGACTTGTGCGACTCGATAGTGAGCAGTTCATAGGAATATGTGCATGTAGTGTGAGGTCTAGCAAGTGACAAAAAAAATTTAAAATTTTTTTTTTTTGAAAAGAAAGAAAACAAACACATAAGCACATAAATTACAACTCCCGAATCACCCGTGTGACCGGTAAATAAAACAAAAAATTAAAACAGTCCGAGGGTTCTATTCTGTTCTGATGCAGGCAACTGTGCCCACACCCCACTGTTCTGCTTAGTCACTGAAACCTGTCTCTGTTCTGGGAATCAACCCAGAAGCGTGCGCCTCTGAGTGCTGATATGGGACGCGCGCGCATGGCGCATTGCTTATGGGAGGCGCGCGCTTCTGGGCACCTGTCAGAATGTCAGACTTTGGACTCAGGGGATTGCCCTGGTCCTATGTTCATATTGTAACCCCTGCAGAAGTGATTAGTGCAGAATAGCAGAAGAAGAAGATGAAGAACATGAAGAAGTGGGTGATTCTGGTTCTTGATGCGGGATGCGCGCGCCTTAGGCTTAAAAGGCCCGACGCGTGCGCCTCCCCCATCAGGAATCAGAATGCCCAGAAAAGATGTAGATTTTGATCAGAATGCAAGTTTAACCCTCAAAACTCCCCAGCGGAGTCGCCACTGTAGATACCCCGGAGGAACCACGGCTTGGCTAGAGCGCGTGAATTATCCTAGGATGTCTAACTTGTTTTAAAGTCGCCACCTATGTTTTGAGGAACATAAGAAAAACCTATTGATTGTAGCCTAAGTTTGATTACGAAAATAGAGATTCTTTGTTTTGAGGTTCGGGGGTTAGATTACGAGATGGGAAGTACCGAAACACCCATCTCGCCCAACTAAAGTTGGTCTTGCTTGATCAAAATCTACATGAATAATAACGTTCTTCTTCTTCTTCTTTAAGTCATGAAAAGGGGGTTTAAAATAGAGTTTGGAATGTAGGAGATAACTCCTTAACCAACCTCAATGAGATGAGGTGATCATTAGAGTTATGTCCCAAAATGATTTGGGTGATTGCACATTTGATTAAAGTAAGAGAGAGAGAGAGGAGATGAAGTAAAAAAGAAAGGAAAAGATAGACTTTTACCTACAATTTGAAGAACTTCAAATATTACTTAAAGAAATCCTTGGAGAACCTTTAGAAAGTGATTTTGGTATAGTTTTTGTAAGTTCAATCTTCGGTCCTTGAAAATGGAGGTAAAGGGAGGTTTTTATAGGTGAAAGAGGGGTGTTTTTGGTGCCAAAACTCAATCACCAAGAAATCCTTCCCGGGCAAAATCCTGTAAATTGAGCAAGGGAGGGAATCCTGGCCAGAAATCTGTAACTGACGCCCAGAGGCGCGCGCTTCCTGCTTTGGGGGCGGGAGGCGCGCGCGCCTGGCTCCTAGTGTTGGAGGTGCGCGACTCAGAGAAGGAAATTTTGACAGAATGGACTAGAAAGTCAGCCCTGTCATTCAGTTTAGTCCCTGGACTTAACGAAGTCAGTCAGGAACTTAACGGAAGTGACAGAAACTAACGAGAAACACTTAAAATGGGGAGAAACACAAAATCAAATGTGCAATCGGGGTGAGCGGTCCAAGGCGGAGTGTCTACAGCTCCCTGTGTGAGCGGCTTTATTGATATAGAAAGGATATGGCGGGATCCGTTTTGCTGAAGCGGGATCCGTTTTCTGATGCGGGATCCGTTTGCTGATGCGGGATCCGTTTGCTGATGCGGGATCCGTTTGCTGATGCGGGATCCATTTGCTAATGGCGGGATCCGTTTGCTGATGCGGGATCCGTTTGGTGATGCGAGATCCGTTTGCTGAATGCGGGATCCGTTTGCTGAATGCAGGATCCGTTTGCGAATGCGGGATCCGTTTGCTGAATGCGGGATCCGTTTGCTGAATGCGGGATCCGTTTGCTGAATGCGGGATCCGTTTGCTGAGGCGGGATCTGTTTGCTGATGCAGGATCCGTTTGTTGAAGCGGGATCCGTTTGCTGAATGCGGGATCCGTTTGCTTGATGCGGGATCCGTTTGCTTGATGCGGGATCCGTTTGCTGAGTGCGGGATCCGTTTGCTGAGGCGGGATCCATTTGCTGAATGCGGGATCCGTTTACTGAGGCGGGATCCGTTAGCTGAATACGGGATCCGTTTGCTGAGGCGGGATCCGTTTGCTGAATGCGGGATCACCGTGGACCAAATTGCTGTCTAGAGCTGCAGTTGCTGTTGACTTTATCGTGGGGATGCACGCATGGTTGACTGTGGACCATTTTCTGCTGGGGATGAAGTGCCTTGAGTAGCAGATGCTGTTGACTTCGTGGTGGTACCTGTTATGTGTGTGCTTGGCGGGTATATGTGTTTGTGCAAGAAGATGCATGAAGTGTGAAATGAAGAGAGAAATTGTGCTCGTGGTGCAATGTGATTTGAAAGCAGTTTTGCATGAGAGAGAGTTTTTGTAAGAATGGAGAAAGTGATTTTGTTTGCAGTTTGATTTGAGGAAAGCCTCGGATGTATTCATACCTTCACTTACCATTGTCGCTTGATTGGAGATGGATTGCTGAAGGATGTTGATGCTTTTGATGAAGAGTATCCATGCTTTGGATGGAGAATGATTATGGTGGTGATGATGAATTGTTCTTGCCTTTAATGGAGTGTTGGCGAGATGGTATTCCGGATGATGGGTTGGTCGTGCCAAAAGGCTGCCTACGTATCCCTTGGAAAGAATCAGACCATGGTAGTTCAAGGATGCTGGGGAGGAATGCTGGAGGAGAAAAAGCTAGGAGCAAAGCAAAGTAGAGCACATACTTTTGCACATAGAAAGAGAAAAAGAAAAAGAAAAATCCTTCTTTTTTTTTTTTTTTTTAATTAGAAAGAAAAGAATATGAACACACGTGAGAAAAAGATTTTTTTTAGTTCGTGGGTGAACCATTTTAACCATTGTGTGTTTGTAAAGCCAACCCAAGATCAAGTCATGTTCAATCGAAGTCCGGATTGCCTTGCTTGAATTCTATCGTCGTTGCCGTTGTGTCCAACGAAAATTGATGTCTAGCCCCAATAGATTTTTCATTTATGGGGCTTCAAAAGGACTATTGATGCCGAGATGCCAATGGGTTGCTGACTGTAAAGTCCCTCGAATGCTGAACTTTGAGTGGCTTATGAAGCCCCAAGATGAATCAACTCTTAGCCCATTCAAATAAACTGTCTTTTGTTGTCGACGTGGGCAAGCCCCAAGAGAAGATCATTGATACCAAGCTTTGAGAGATTGTTAAGCCCCAAATGTCATGGGCTTATCAAGTTTGTAGATGGCGGGATGTGAAGAACTTTCGGTGTGAAGCTCCAACTTATCTTGGCATTGAATTGAGAGCAGATGCACCATTGAGTAGAACTCATGAAAGTGATCTTCCTCTTTCTCTTGCTTGGAGGTGGATGGCCCTTTTTGTGGTTGATACCCAAATGGCGAAAGGCCCATGTTGGAAGTGTAGTACGGTCTTCGAGAGACGTCTCGTGGGAGATGGTGATGTTGTTGCAGATGATAAGGTCTTGGTGTGACAAAGTCTCGAACAGTATGTTTGCTTGAGTCTTCTTGAGTTGAGCCGACGGCGGATCTTCGGATGCATCCTGTGCTTTTGATCTTGGAGAAGGGGGTGCAGTACTTGCAGAAACATTGGGATTGGCCGTAACTCTGCTTATAGATTTAACATATTGGCATTGCCCGCTATAACTCAGCCGGGTGAGTCTAGCATATTGAATCTTTTTCCTTTTCTCTAAGACTTCCTTCAGAATCTCGCTGTGAGTTCTAACAAGAATCATCAAATTCATTCATATCATCGGAGCCTTCATTAAAACCAAGAGGCCTTTTGACTAGAAGTGTTGAGGGACCATTGAAGCTTGATCCCTTTCATGGAGCCATAAGACTACTCCCAAATTGCATTGCTCGGGTACCACTGCCCAAAAGCTTGTTTATTGCGAAGCCCCAATATTGCCCTTTGCTTGTATCACTGTAATGCCGTAGCCCAAAATATTGTAGATTGCGAAGCCCCTTGAGACCTTTCGGTATAAAGCTTCAAATGTTGCTGGGGACATTGAAGTGAATTGCTTCTTGCCAAGGGAGCCTTTAAGACTTGACCGTAGCCCCTAGAGTGCCATCATTGATTGCGAGAAAGGTCCATTCTTGATTGGGGGAACGAGTACGGGCACACATGACAAGAGGGCTCTTTGACATCCCTTTTGAGAGACTTTGAGTATAGTCTCACAAATCTTTCTCGAGCATAGCCCCTAGGGCTTATTGATTGTCAAATGAAGCAAAAGAAGCCCTTGTTCTTGAGTCACATAGCCCCTAGGGCGTCACCATTTGTTTGAGCAAAGCAAGAGTGACTCATCCTCGTGTGGGGGAACAAACACAAGGGGACATGGCAAGAGCTACTCCATTTTTCGGGAGCCTTTCGGTGTACTTTAGAAGCACATACTTGCAGAAGCTTTGAAAACTGAGACACATGATGTTGCTATTTGCTGCCCAATCCAATTGACTAGCTAGGGATTATTTGTGCAACCTCGTGCCCTTTTATGATGGGCTCATTCTCAGATGGGTCTTGGTTACCACGGGCCTTCTTTTCATGAACCTAAAAATGCACACTGCTGGAGAATGATGCTAATAACCCAAGACAACCTTTGATGGTGCCATATCTTGTCGAGCCTTTTGCAATCCCAAAGTTGACTCGGTGGGGAATTGACTTGCTGAGGAGATTTGATGTAGAGCTTGTGCAGTTTTCTTCCTTAGAGGCCGGACATCTCCATTTCTCTTTCCCTTCTCTCTCTCACTCTCTCATTTTTTTATGACGGACCCTGTTTTTTGCCTAGACCGCCCTTTCGGGTTTTCAATCTAGCGGGCATCTCTTTTGCGTCTTTTTTTTTTTTTGACTCAATTAATGAGGAAGTGTGCATTGACTCTGGCTGAGGAGATAAGACATGTGATTTTGCGGTGAAGACCTCTTGTCACTAAAGATGAGTGACATTGACTCGACTAGGGAAGTGTCCCTAGTATTGACTTCATGTATATATTTGTTTAATGACCCACGAAGGCAAGTAAGTCATTAAGAGAGAAGAGAAAGAAAGCCCCAGTTTGATTGCAAGAAACTGGGAGTATCGTAAAAAGAAGAGAAACCCCTAGACTCGACAAGGAACGGAAAGCGATTCCAAATCTAAGAAAGATGTTCAATCTTTTGGTGATTAATTCATTAGCAAATGAATCGTACAAAGACGTCTTGACAAGTTCGAGATGAAGGCCGATCACCATAACGCGCTAGGGCTAAACATATCTTCTTTCTTGCGTGAGACCGGACCCGAAGGTTGCCTACGTTCCTCCAGTGAAGAGGCTCAGGTCACCAGAGTTCTTGTGGATTCTCCATTCGCCGTGATGAATTGTTGCTTCATCGTGATTGTTGTCGATGTTGCTTCATCCTTCGTTTGGTGGAATGATGTTGTTGTTGTGAACTTCTTTGAATGAAGGGGGATTTTTTTTTTTTTTTGTGCTCTAACTTTTGCCTAGGTTGATTCGAGGATTTCAACCTAGTGAGCTCTCTCTTTTTTTTTTTTAATCCCCTTTTGAAACATTGCTTGATACTTATTCATGGTTGTTGCTTCACCTTTCTTTGTCTTGATTTCGTCGTTGTTGATGTCTTCGTTGTTGATGCCGTCGTCGATGTTTAGCCCCTAGGCGTTCAAGTGATAACCTTCGTTCTAAAACGTGTTTAGACATCTTTTCATCATTTTGCCAAGAATTAAGTCGAACAACTTGGAAGAGTGTATGACGACAAGAACGACTTTTTATTTGATGACTCAATGGACTCAAACATTTAACATAGGACGAGAGAAAACATTAATGCACACTTAAGAGGACTTTTGACTCCTTTTTTTTTTTATTCCTACTACTAGGTAGAGAAAGAGAAACAGAGATTGCTGTTGTAGTCCCCATTGTCGTTGTAGCCTTCCTTGCGGCATGATCTCTTGTTGAGACCCTATTTCAAATCTGAGCCCCTTCCTTGATGAGTTCTTGCATGTTATCACTCTCTAACTGTTGTTCTTCAACCACGGTAAACTCACCATTGTCAATCAAGTCTTAGACGATGTTGCGGATGGAGAAGAAATCCTCGGTGAGGTGACCGCTGCATAGGTGATAGTCACACCACTTGTGGTGGGCATGGTTGCGACGTAATGGTTGTGGTTGCTTGTACCCTTGGAGAGGAGAAACTTATTCCTTGGTTTTGAGAGCTTCGTAGGCCTTGGTGATGGTCATGCCATTGAGAGGGGTATAGACACGGTCGTTGGTGGCACCTTTGTGACTTTTGAGGGATGAGCCACTTGGGCGTGCTTTACCGTGGACCTTTGCCTTGCTGTCGGTGAGCTCTTGAAAATGAGCCTTAAGTTCGGACACTTCTTCCTTGTGAATTTTCCTCTCGAGATCAAGACGGTCTTGCCACAAATCATCCTTGCGGCGGGCATCCCCGACAAGTCTATTCATTTGTTCCCCCATGGCTCTTATTATGTTGAAGAGACTTTCGTTGGACACATAGATGTTCTCACCCTTGTTGTTGTTGCCGTTGGAAGCCATTGGACCTATTGAGAGAACACGGTCGATCTTAGGTTGGCCCCACAAACATATTTTGAGTAAAATAATTAACCCACAAACAAGAAAAGACTCAACCACATAAGAAAATGACTCTTTTTTTTATTTATTTACAAAGTCGGAAGGACATAGTCCTTTTTGGGGTTTCTAGAAAAATAGTGGAATCGTCACACTAGTATATAGACCATCTCGCGGTCCCATATACTCATCGGATTCCACCAAGCTTGTGATACCTACATGTGACGTGATTAAACTAAATTAATGTCATAAAGCATACATGCGGGGACGGATTTTTTATTTTCGTCCAAAATAACCACTTTGGGGACGGAGTTTTATTTTGTCCCATAACAACCATTTGTTTCTTTTGGAAACGGCATGTATGATTTGATGACATTAGTTTAGGGAAATCTCGGTACATGAAAACCGACTTGGTCACGGAGTGTTAGACCCTAACTAGAATTGTGTGGTTTGTGCTCGGCTAAAGAGAGGCTTAAAGGTCACCCCCGGCATGTAGTCGTGAACTACGCCACGGGCTGAGGTTTACCGCTTCAGAAGAGTCAAGGTCGAGTGGAGCTTGAAACTTCCTAGGGCGGGCCTCGACGGGTTTGGGGTTGGACTTATGCGACTCAATAGTGAGCAGTTGATAAGAATTGTGCGCGTAGTGTGAGGTCTAACAAGTGACAAAATATATATTATTTTTTTTCAAAGGAAATTAAAAAACAAATAAGCACGTAATTTACAACTTTCGAATCACCCGTGTGACCGATAAAAATGAATAAACAAAAGTAAAAGGGGGTGTATGCAGGCCCGGTGCCCACACACTGTCAAAACTGCCCATTCTGTTCACTGTTCTATTTACTGTTCTGTTCTGGAAAATGGCCCAGAAGCGCGCGACTCAGGGCAGTTACGTGGGAAGCGCGCGCATTGCGCCATGAATGTGGGAGGGGCGCGCATCTGGGGTACCTGTCAGAATGTCAGAAGAAACCGCAGACTCAGGGGATTGCCCTGGTCCCAAATTATGTAACTTTCCCCTACAGAAACTTGTTAGCATAGAAATATGAAATTTGAAGGACGAGATGGAAGGTGGACGATTCTGGTAATAAGGGTCGGACGCGCGCGCTTTAGGCCAAGAAGGCCGGAGGCGCGCGCTTCCTACCCTTTTTACCAGAATGCCCAGAAAACAGATATAAGAACACCAAAAGTAGAAAATGCAAGTTTAACCCTCTACATCCCCAGCGGAGTCGCCACTGTAGATACCCCGGGGAACCACGGCTTGGCTAGAGCGGTGAATTAACCTAGGATGTCTACTTGATTTTAAGAGTCGCCACCTATGTTTTAGAGGAACATAAGAAAAACCTAAGAAAAGCCAATTTTTTTATGTACGAAAACCAGAGATTCGGGAAGAGAAGGGTTCGGGGGTTAGGTGACGGAGTGGGAAGTACTTAAACACCCACTCCGCCCCGCTTACGCGGGTCTTGCTACTTTTGGTGTTCTAATGTTAAATGTCCTTCAATTTAATAATAAGAGAAATGTGCTAACAATTATAATGAAAAGAAAGGGGAAATTTATAGCGGAAAAATAAAGGACAATTGCTTATTTATTGATTTATACTAAAGATTACATGTCGAATTATTGCTAGATAATTACATTAAGAAATGAGAATGTAAATTAAAGTGGAATTAAAATGTTAGGATGTAACCTTGACCAAACTTCAATAATGAAGTGGTCTTTTGGTTGTATCCCTTTTTATGGAGATTGCATACATTGACTAGACATGAATAAAATAAGAAGAAGAAAAATGGAAGTTATACCTTAAGAAGAAGGACTTTAAACCTTGACTTGAAGATGGTGTTGTTGTGGAGAAATTGTTGTAGAACAATTTTATGTAGAGTCTTGTTACGAAGAACTCTTGTTGGGAGAATTTGTGTAGAGAATTGTGTATAGTATGTGTATAGAGAAAATTCAAGTCTAAAAATGAGGTCCTTTTCTAAGGTAGAAATGAGAGGTTTTTATAGGTAAAAAAGAGAGGGAAAGGTTGGAGGGAAATTGGTCAATCCATGTGAAATGGAATTGACCAATCAAGAAAAAGATAAATAAAAGAATTAATGAAAGAAATAAAAGAAAATCAAATAATAATAAAATGAAATATTTTGTTTTTATGAAGAATGGCTAGAATAAAGGATTTGGGAGTTATGAAATAAGGGGGGATGAATGTGGATGTAAAAAGGAGGTGTTTGTGATCAAGAAGAGATTTTCTAAATAAGAAAAGGGAGGGAAAAATGGTGCTATCCGTTACTGCCAAAATGGGAAGCGCGCGGGTCCGGCCTTTGGGGCGAGAGGCGCGCGCATCCCGTAGGCAATGCTGGAAGCGCCCGCGGGTGAAAAAGACAGAATGATAGAAATGACTCTAAAATTAATTCTGCTATGCAGTTTAGTCCAAAACTAACGGAATCGGTTAGGAACTTAACAAAAGTAACAGAAATTAACAAAAACAAGTTAAATAAAAATACTATGTATGCAATCGGGGTGAGAGGTCCAAGGCGGGGTGTCTACACCTTCCTCAAGGCGATGCAATCTTCTTTAAGGTGTCCAAAATCTTCATGGTAAGCACACCACTTAGATTTGTCCTTCCAGGTAGCTGGTTTGTCATTTTTCCTCGGCCATCTTTCTTTGTCTCCAAGATTTCTCACTGCGCATAAGATACCTGAAACATCAACAAAAAAGCAATAATCAGTAATTTTACGACAGTCAGTATCATCTTGATCTTCATCTTCCACAGAATGAATCTTGTTATAATCATATCTATGGTATGGCCTGGATCTGTTGTTCTGCCTTTAGTGAGATGTCTCTGTCCTTCTGTCCGGGTTCTCATATGTCGACGCTTCGCTAGAATCCTTCGACTGCTGTGCTTTGTCCTCTTCTAACCAAATGAATCTTGTAGCTCTATTGCGTACATCCTCCATTCTCTTGTATGGATTCATCACTAGATCTTCATAGAATGGTAAATCTTTCTTCAAACCCATCCTGAAAGCTTCTATTGCTATAGCCATGTCAAGATTAGTGTAGACACCCCATTTTGGATATTCATTTATGATCACACTACTTCTGTGTCTCGCCTTTGATTTGGGTCGAAACTCGTTAAGTTGGACATGTTTCGTTAAGTTTCTGACTGACTCCGTTAGTCAAGGGCCAAAATGAACATTAAAACTACTGTAGAGGGCAAAAAGTGAATTCCAGCACTAAGATGCCTCGTACAAGACATTGATGTCTCGTACGAGACATACCCTTGACAGTCGGGTTTTTGGTCAGTTTCCTTGTTGATCTTAACCCCTTTTCTTGGCAAACACTTAAGAAATCCGAGGAAAACCTAATGGACGATCTTAGAGTCCAAAAATACCTCTGTGGGAATCAAGTCTTGGATTCCCATCACAACTTACCTTCTTGGCCAAAACCCTAGGTCTAGAACTCCTATAAATATAAAGGTTCTTGAACAAAAAAAAAAAGGCTAGAATCCTCATTCACCCAAAAACCACTCCAAATCTGATCAAACGGGTCCTCATAATCAGTCCCACTTCCTCACCCACGTAATTCAAGCCTCCACAACATCATTCAAGCCAAGTTTATTGGAGATTCAAGGCCTTTAGTCAAGGCCATCCATAGGATTCTTGAAGAACGCTTAGGTAAAACTCTTTGTTTTCTATCTTCTCATCTCTTTCTTTGTCTTTAAACTAGTGTGATTCCATTAAAGGATCAGCCTAGAGACTCTCCAATCCATGGAGATGGTCTCGAAGTACATGATCCAATATCCCAAATAAATAAGAAATTATTTATTTGTTTGTTTTATTTTTACATACATTTTTCATTATTTTGAAACAATGATGATGATTTCTTAGCAAGATCAATCCTGATTGGGTGAATTGGGTGCTCCTTGACCTTCCCAATTCATAACTTAACCCCCGAATCCAGATATCTCGGTCCGTGTTCCGACAACAATATGGTGGCGACTCTCAAACAATCAAAAAAGGGTAAATCGAAGGACGAAAAGGCACCACGAAGGCATAACAAAAACTCGCGCGCAAACAGTGAGTAAGTGGGTTAGACTTGCGTCGAAAGAAATCATCATTGTTTCAAAATTCTGCATTCTGTACCGTAATCTGCTCCCCAACTGAGATACCTCGTACGAGGGATCACTTGTCTCGTACGAGACATCTCAGCTCTACCCGGCTGGTCTGACTCTCTGGTTTGAAAAAGAATTTTCGTTCAGTTCAAACACGTACATAGGGTTTCAGATCCGCTCACCCCTCTGTTTCTGAGTCTTAGGACCTCCCTAACGACGAAGAAACTCCCCATGTATCATAAGGCTAACCTTTGTTTTGCAGGAGTACTTGCTAATTGTTTCATTCCTAGATTTACGTGCTTTTTCTTTATGTGTGAACTACAACGACCTGAGTTCCTCCACAAGAGGGAAACGTAGGCAGCCACTTGGCCCGGCCATTACATGTTTTTTGTTTTACCTTAAAAAAAACTCTCTATTTTATCTTTGACACCTAGATATTGACTCTCACACACGTGCACACATGTAGAATAATTGCACTACATACCCTATAAACCCGGGTCCCAATCGGAGGACGGATGTCGGTCAGCATCCCCATTCTAACGAATGGCCCTCGCCGGTCTCTCCAAAGATGGTGTACCCACTTCGTAACACGCTCCTAGACTGTGTTCATGGGGAGCCTTAGCCGTAAGCCTTGCATCAACCTCATGCATACATACTAATTAATAAGACACTCCTCGAGACCGGTCGGTTCGATTCTTAGGGCTGTTTTTGTAACGACCCCAAAATCACCCTAATTTTCTTAACTTAAAATGGAACTTTTATGTGCATTTTATGTGTTAGAAAATATTTGTATGACTTTCATATATTATTTGAGCATATGTGTTAGTTAAATTGTTAGTAGAAATTTTGTTAAAAGGAATAAATGAGTTAGTTGAAACTTTAGGGTCCAAAGTGTAACTTTAAAGTTCAGGGGCTTATTTGCTCAAAATGAAAGTAGAAGGACCAAAGTGAAAATTTTATAAAAATCTTTATATTCTTATCCTCACAATTCTCTCTCTCTGCGTATGAACATTTCAACTTTCCCAACTGATTTCTCTCTGGTTCACGAAGAAAAAGTAAGTTCAACCCATTTCGATTTAATTCTTTTTATTTACTTACCCGTTTTAAAAACTAATTATATAAAAATGATCAGGGCGTTGAGTAGGTCATTTCTACCCGAACAAAACATATTTCTGCGATACTTTTTCCGAAAATAGGTAAGTTACTAATTCCCCTTAAATAGTAAAATGGTCATATATTTGCTATATGTGTGATATGTGGTGAAATTATTGTGAAAAGAATTTATTTGTGATACTTGTTTATTTATGGACAAAGGGAGTATAATTATACTAGGTAAGTGACTTGGTTTGTATGCAAGGGTGTATATGGAGTATCTTTATATCCTGAGAATGTTAGTATAAGTGTTTGAAAGTATACTCCTACTTGTGGGATGGTAAAATATTAACTTGAGTTCAATGTTAAATAAGTATATTATAAAAATTATACTATTATTCTTGGGACGGGGAAATGAATGAAAGTACATTTCGAAAAATTTTCCTTAAATGTTTTATGACGTCTTCCGATCGTGTCCCGAGCGTGGGGCCAAGTTGTAGGGATGGCCAAACCGGACCGGAACCGGAAAACCGGACCGGAAAAGCCCGGAACCGGAACAAACCGGGGAGTAAATCGAAACCGGAGTAACCGGAACCGTGGTAAGCGCGGGCCGGTTCAGGGTCACATATATGGCGAACCGGAACCGGATCGGCATTTCCATTAAAAAAAATAAAAATCCCTTATTTTTCAATAAATTTTAACATGTTTATTTATTAGAGAATTATAAAATAAAAATCTCTTGTCTTTTAATAAATTTTAACATGTTTATTCATTATTGTATAATAAAAAATAAATAAAAAAGGTAGCGTGGACTGAACCGGAACCGGAACCGGAACCGTACCGGAACCGGATTGTGATGACCAGAACCGGAACCGGTGTAAGCGCGGGCCGGTTCAGGGTCACATATATGCCGAACCGGAACCGGTGGTTCCGAACCGGAACCGGGCCCGGAACCGGTTTTGGTCATCCCTACCAAGTTGGACCACGGGTCTGGGGCGCGACAGTTTTAATCTTTGCCCAAGATAACGCATCTTTACAATCTATAATCCTCCCTTGTGAATATGACGAATGTCCCTTCGGTAAAATGTTGAACAAAGGATTTTGAAAAAATGGAGAACCTCTCTACGGAAATCCGAGCTTATGTTTTCCTACTTTCATTATTATGTGCGGGATTGTGAATGCCATTTTGGCTTAGTTTCGACTGCACCGGTCAACATGTCCCTTTCGGTTGTCCCTTAAAATTCACAAGGTTTGATTGCATTAATGCGTTGTTTAACAAAGTGCAAAACAACTGCGGAATCACTTAGGTTTGGTTAATTGAATGGTGGATTCCGATGAGAATATGGGACCCTTGCCCAAATTATCCATTTGGGAAAGTGCAATTCAGGTGAAAAACAAGGGGCTCATATTCTAGGGTGACAGAATCCACTGTTCCAGGATGAACTAGAGTAGTAACCTCTTAAAATGGATTAAATTCCATCCGACCAATAGGATTAAAATCTGCAAATTTGACTGTCAGGTTAGATGTCTCGTACGAGATATCTTTTGTCTCGTATGAGATATCTCTCCTTTTTTGTGAATCTGCCGTGTTGGTCAACCCCTATTTCATAAAAGCCGACTTGTTGGGACCCCAGCCTGGATTTGACATAGTTTCTGCACTATAGGTCCGTCCGATCAGCAAGGTAGCTCCATACTCCCAACACGATCGCTTCAGTAATTTACATCTGTGATCCCGCGACCAAGAGACTAGAAAAGGTTGCATTAATGGCCGGTACCCCCATCACTGACTTGGAAACCGCCAAAGCTGTCATTGCACGACTTGAGCAACAAGTCAAAGAGCAAGCCAAAATGCCGCCCGTGAGAGTGATCGTCACGCCAAAGACATAGACACCGTCCTGCAAGAGCTCCAAAAACTCAAGAGGAGTAATAAGAAGTCAAAAACCCTTCCAAAGACGGGGAGTCCCATGCTAATAAAAAGAATAAGAGGGATGACGATTCCGACTCTGATTCAAATACATCCGACTCTTCCTCCTCCTCCGATGACGAGGATACTAAGGCAAGTGATAAGAAAAAGAAAGCTAGTGATGACACAAATTTCATCAACTCCACCACTGCTGAGTTTCTTGAAAATAGGTTTGCACATCTTGGTCTAGCAAAGGGCTCCATCGTTCCATTTGACCCCATTGCACTTCGAAAATCAATCACTAAGCTACCACGAAAGTTCTGCACTCCTGATATAGCCAAGTTCAACGGCTCACTCCTGGCATAGCCAAGTTCAACGGCACTACCTGTCCTCGTGTTCATGTTGAAACTTACACTTGGGCCATGCTTCCGATGAAAGTAGATGACACCGTCTTGGCCCAAAGCTTTACCCAAACTTTAGAGGGGGCGGCAAGGGATTGGTACATATCTCTCCCCTTATCCACAAGGACCGATTGGGCTACCGGATGTGAGGTCTTCCAAAGATGCTTTGAGGACAATACTACTTACCGTCCCACTAAAAGAGACCTCGAGCAAATCCAACAAGGTACTAATGATACATTTGGTGACTTTGTCAAAAGATGGAGAGCCAATATCACCGAGATCGTTGATAGGCCAACTACGGACGACCAAATGCACATCTTCCTGAAATCACTCTGTAATGAGTATGAGGACTGCCTTTCCGGTACTTTCTTCCCAAGCTTCTCTGAACTTCATAAAGCCGGTCTTCGACTAGATGACATCTTCAAAAGTAGGAAAGAGGCTAAGAGAGATGGTGGATACCGCTACCCTAGAAAAGGCTCTACTAGCAAAGACACATTTGTCAATGCCATCGCTTTCAATAATCAAGGGAGGAGCAACTATTCCTCCGTCCCTCCACCCAACAAGGAAAAGTAGAAAGAGAGAGTCTACAACAAATTGGAAGGTATCACTCAAGGAGAGCTCTTCGACATACTCGCAGAAGCCGGTAAGGTCGCACCAAGGAAGCCTCCTTCTACTCCAAGGGAACTTCCCCCGAATCATGCCCATCATCTCTACTGCAAGTTCCACCCGTTCAGTGCTCACGACACCAATACTTGCAACCACCTCAAAGATGTGATCCAAGATCTCATAGACTCTAAGCATCTAGGGGTTCCTAATGTAGTAACAAACCCTCTCCCAACTATGGGAGGAGGGATCAATGTAATAGAAATAGCGAGTAAAGAAAAGGAGACTACTCGCCTAATCCCAAATGTGGGAGAGAGCACTCCAAAGTTTAATAATGAAGTTTCTTTCGGTTACATGTTGTCTCATAATCAAGTACTAAGTATGGAAAATAACAACTTTGTACGCGAAGGCGAAACCTTACCATATTTCATGTTCCCTGAACCATGGATCGACCATAGGGGAAGCGCCAACCGGGTTTGAAATCATCAGTGATTGTGATCCATACTCACTTGACACAGAGCCGATGCAATTCTCGTGGCTACCTCGAGAAGTAGGGGGTACCAAGGCCGAAGCATTCAGCGAGTGGGACTTTGTGTTGAGACAAAACCTACTGTGCTAATTTCTCAACCTTTGCAAGCTAGAGGACACTCAGATCAATGCAATAAACGAGGGGGATGCTCCGAACCAAGACTACACCAAGCTCATCGAGAAGAGTGATGAGCCTATCCCGAATTGGTACACAACTGGGGGACCCATAGCAAGTGAAGACTTTCTGATCAAAGAATTAGGATATACTCCCCATCCCCATAGAGAAAGGAAAATTATAACTCTTACCCTAGAGTCAGATACCACTACCGATGAGCTCATCCAAGAGGACTTGGATGCCATCGCGGAACATGTATTCCCCTAATTTCTTAATGAAAAAATAGATCTTTCTGAGTATCCCGAGATTGCTAGCATCCTAAATGATGAATTAACTAATAACCCTAACGAATTAGATAATAATGAGTCATATGACGAGATAGATCAATAAAATGAACAAATCTTAAAAGAAATTAATAAGCAAATAGGTATTCGTGGCGGACATTGTCCTATTGATGCCGAAGAAATGCAAACAGTTAATCTGGGGACGGACGATGATCCGAAAGAGACCAAGATTGGCAGTTTCTTCAAGGGGGAAGACCGACAAGCCCTTATAGCGCTTCTCCGAGAATTCATGTATGTGTTCGCTTGGTCCTACAAAGATATGCCGGGGCTAGCCAATTCGATTGTTGAGCACAAGATACCGCTGCTTCCCGATTCAAAGCCAATCAAGCAGAAACTCCGCAGAGTTAAGCCAGAGTGGTCGGTACAAGTCAAATAAGAGATAGAGAAACTCCTGAGTGTTGGGTTCATCAAAGTGATAGAGTACCCAACCTAGTTGGCCATTACTGTGCAGGTTTCCAAGGCAAATGGAAAAGTCCGCGTCTGTGTTTATTTTCGTGATCTCAACAGAGCATCTTCGAAAGATGATTTTCCTCTTCCCAACATAGACATGCTCATTGACAATACCGCGAAATACGAAGTCCGTTCGTTCATAGATGGATTCGCTGGTTATAACCAGATCCTCATGGCCGAGGAGGACCAACACAAAACAGCGTTTACCACACCTTGGGGGACGTTCTGTTATACAGTCATGCCATTCGGACTTAAAAATACCAGAGCTACTTATCAGAGAGCTGTAACTGCGTTGTTCCACGACATGATACATAAAGAAATGGAGGTGTACGTTGATGACATGATCATACACTCCAAAGGATCTGATGGGCAGCACTTCGTCGACCTTAGAAAGTTCTTTGAAAGGTTGAGACACTACAAGATGAGACTTAATCCGGCCAAGTGCACATTTGGGGTAGTGAAAGGAAAAGCTCTTGGGTACATGGTCACCGAGCGTGGCATAGAAGTGGATACCGCTAAGATCAAAGCCATCATTGACATGCCTCCACCTAAGACACAAAAAGAAGTTAAGGGATTTATGGGTCGCCTTCAGTACATTAGTCATTTCATTAATCAATTCACGACGATGTGCGAGCCCATTTTTAAGCTCCTCAAGAAGAATTCATCGCTATAATGGACCGAAGAGTGCCAATAAGCTTTTGAAAAGGTCAAAGAATACTTATTGAATCCTGTAGATACCCCGATCTCGCACCTCAAAATCAAACCCTTTTAATCGGTCTAAACCCTAAAATTGACATAGAAGCCCAGATTTGGCTACGCGGGAGCACCGTGAGCCTTATTGGTGCATCGAATGGATTAACGGACTTCAAATTCATGATCAGAGTGAAAAAAACGAGTAAACAAGCGTGTACTTCAAATTTTTGAGGTGCGGGCTCGGGGCCCGCACCCTTAGAACTGCTCGTTACCATCCATTCTGTACATTAAAAATATATTATTTTCATTCCTTGCTTATGAAAATATTTCAAATATACCAGCGTGACCGGAAAAATATTCCGAGCAACTCTCATGTTGGACCCGCAGACAACCGGGACACCGGAGCGCGCACGACGGAGCAGTTGCGGAGCGGAAAGCCGGAGCAAGAAAGATGGTTATCCACATTGCAAAATATCCCAAAATTCAGATATTTACAGCTATAACACGGTCAAATAGGGAGGACCAATCACAGCACGACACATGGCAGTCAAACTAGTCAAAAAGGTCAACCACAAGGTGAAAGCCGTACGGCTGCCTTTTCCTGGGCTGAAAGTGCTGAATTGTTATCATTTTGGCACTTCTAATGAAGAAGTTTTGGCAAATCAAGAAACCCCCAAATTCGGTGATAATGGACTGACATGAAGCCTTAGGGATGTAGGAGTAGTTGATGATCAAAAACCTCATCCCTCCTCCCATATACATCCCCCCCAATACACGCTTAAAAAGGGACAAATCATACACCCCAAAAAATTCACTCCACTCTCTCTTGCTCTCTCTAGAAACTCAAACCCCCTCAAAACTCAGTCATAAGACCACCACCACACCACCCTCACACCACCCTAGCACCACCACAACACACTCACCAAACACAAACCAAAATCAAACTCTTTCAAACACTAAGCAAACACATTAAGAAAAACACCAAAAAAACCTTCCCTTGGAAGCAAAGGGAGCACAACCTAGGTAATATTCTCATCTTTTAATCCTCTTAAGTGTAAGATGTAGTGGTTTATGTAATTTCTTGAGAGGTCTAGCCACCTTGTTAGGCTAGACCTCCATTTGATGTCTAAAATCAAACAATATTGGTACTCTTGTTGTTCTTCTCTTTAAATGATGATATATAATGATATTTTGAGCTCTTGAGCATGCTATGCTATTGATCTTGTTTATGTATCATTCATGTATGAGTATCAAGTCTAGGTTTGTTGGGGATTCATGAGCTTTTCAAAGAATAACTTGCTTTCTCTCATAAACTTTGAATCTGCCATGTTTTGATTCATCTTAATAAAGAGCATCATGGAATCAGGTATAAAGGCTTTAATGGTTGTTGTTTCATGTATATAACATACATATCTATGTTAACCCAAAGTTTCATGTTCATACCTTTTCATTTGAGTGAGTTTTCATGGGTGTTTTCATGCCATGTGTGGATTCCCAATAGTCTGTCCATGTTGTACCTTTGTGTCTTGTTGCTCTGTTTAAGCATAGAAAACTGGGGATTTGGTCTTAGACCACAAAATATATTTTCTTCTAGACAAACATAGGAAGACGATAATGCTAAAATAATATTTTTACCATGAGTATAAGCTGTCCTTTCCATTTATTGTTTAAGCTCTTGATCTGTAGATTTGTGTTTGTTCATCTCTGACATGAAAAGGTCAGAGATGTTTTGCATGAATTAAACTTGTTGGATGGCCTTGAAACTCTCCATATATAAACTTTTAGATGCTAGTAACAACTTTCGTGTTAAGTGTTTTCCATGATTACCCCATTTTCATGATGCAAAAAGTGGATATTTTATGGATGTATGAAAATCTGTCAGACTGGGCTGTGGAAAGTATTATCTTGCATGCCTTATTTGGACACCATAACATGCTCCTAAAATCAAGGGAAAATTCATGGTAGATTATTGATGTGTTAGGAAGTTTTCATATCCTTTACTTTACAGATTTAGTGAGTACACAAGCAGGTCCAAGAAAGAAAAATGGACAGCAGTCCCTAAATCATTTGGGGACGGACTTTTGGACAAGTTATTTGATGGGATTTGTTTCCCTTTTGTACAACAATGTAAATATTAATCCCCCACCCCTTTATGTGTTTGATTTGCTGTATATAAATGTTAAAACCATTTTCAAAACCAAGTGTGAGTCCACCCAAACCGACTCTCATTTGTGAATTAAAACAAACATACCTAGATTAGGAAGACCTCCACATACATTAAATCACCATTCTTGTTAGGGCATAAAATCAAGGTAAAAGGCATAAAATGAATCTAAGTGGCATGCATACTAGACACCATCACGAGTGAGGAGAGTGCTTTATCCCTTCTCTTCTCGTAACTTAGCCCCCGAACCCACTTTCTCTAAACAAAAGGTTTTATCTTCGTTTTTCCTAAAATAAAATGAGGTGGCGACTCTTGACAGTTTTGATTCCATCGAGAGAAAACCATTGTGTGAGACCCGAGCGCATTTCCAAAAGCGCATTAGCACGAAACGGACCCAAACCGCTTTCACGAGCGATCATTTCTCGGTTCGGTGTTTTCGAGCGCGGGCTCTCACAGTGGCGACTCTGCTGTGGAGGTTTTTTAAGTGGGCTAGACTCTAAATCCTTGTGTGTGCCATGCTTTACTTGCCTTACTTGGGTTGTATATATTTATGCCCTAACCTTTGTTTTGTAGGGACATTCTTTTTCCTTCACCCTCTTATTTGTATATATATATATGCATGCGTGGTGGGTGATTCCCTTAAAAAAGAAAAAGAAAATGGATAAAATAAAAAAGGAAAAGAAAATGATTTTCTTGTTTTATTTACTTGCTTTCAAAATCATTTTCGAACTCATATATACCTCACACACATGCACGTTTTTGAAAATAACGTCTCGTAGAACCGTACAAACCCGAGAAGGTAACCCGAGGGTATAAGGGAGCTCATTGGACTTCCCTATAGGGCCCGCGGTGTACATTCTCACCCCAAAGAATGCCTATTAGTCTTTGCAATGGGTGTAAGCCAATCTCACCCGTTACCAAGCCACGATGTCCACATTTTCAAAAAAATGACACGTCCCAGACTTCATACCGGTTTTTGTCTAGAAATTTCACCTCAATCCTATGCATTTCCTAAAAAGGTCATAAACAACTTACATTGTGGAAATTCATTGAAATGCTCGGATTGACTTTAAATTGTCAAGACCCTCACATAGACCGTAACCGAATGGTGGATCCCTGAAAGAGTATAGGCCCTTCGCTAGGGGCTCGGACGGCCAATAGTACAGGTGAAAAACGTTGGTCCTATACTTTGGAGACGGTATCCACTATTCCAAGATTTCATGCGAAAATGTGTCAAAATAAAGCAAGTGCTTATCCGGCATTCTAGGTTTGATTTTGTGATTTTTGAACTCCTTTTGAATCAAGCTCGGAAAATCTTGATCCTTTTCCACTCTCTAATCAGCCCTAAACACCATCCCTTTCAGATACTCTAAGCCTGGCATCTACTTGGAAAGGGGGAGCTAGAAACAGTAAGGGGAGGTTGATCCGAGTTACCGAGACAGGGCCCGTACCCGAAGAAGCTACTGCAATGGCCGAGGAAGGGATTGATCAAGCCTATGTGCCTCCACCGGGTCTTCAAGCATGGTTGGAACAGAATGTGTTGGGTCAGATGAGGATTCAGCAAGATGAGCTACTGGCTACACTTGTTCAGATGCAGAATCAGAATGGTAATGGGGCTCCCAATGGCAACCCCAATGGAAATCCCAATGGCAATCCGAACGGCAATGAGAATGGTAATGGGGCTCCCAATGGCAACCCCAACATAAATCCCAATGGCAATCCGAACGGCAATGAGAATGGTAATGGGGCTCCTAATGGCAACCCCAATGGCAATGGCAATCCGAATGTGAATAGAAGTGGCAACGGCATCCCTACCGTCAACTTGAATCCTAATGGTAGCAACACCATCGGTCATAATCATCACCAAAACATCCATCCCCATGGTCATGTGACTCATCCAGACTTCAGTGGCATCCACCACCACTTCATCCCGAATCAAGCAAACTTCGTGGTGAACCCATCTCAGTATCCGCCCGATCCTAATGTCTTTGCTCAATATATGCAAACTCTGTATCCGAATCAGCAACCCAATGCCTATGGTGCGTTTTCTACTGGTGTCTCTCCGTTTAATCAAGGAACTTCCCAGGGGCAAGATCCTAACTTGGTCCGCCAAATGGAAGCGTTCTACAAAGGTGTCCCATATTTACCTCTTACTAGAGCTGAAATTGAAATGAATGAAATGAAAGAAATGTTGAGAAAAGTCATGAATAAAGGAGAGTTCTCTGCCGACTCTTTGAAATTATCTCCGTTTGCTGTTCTACCTCCTAAATTCAAAATGCCCGATGTGGAGAAATTTGATGGTACGGGTTGCCCAATGGCCCACCTGAAATCTTATGCTCATGCAATGCAGTCCCGTGGGGCTAATGTTGGTTCTATGGCCTCCAACTTCCATTTGACTTTGGTAGGAGCCGCTAAGCAATGGTTCATGACTGTGGATGCCAACTTGGTTGATAATTGGGGGAAGCTTGTGGATGAATTCCAAAAGAGATACAAAGATAACTCCAACTGGGAGAAGAGCCGTCGTGATGTTGATTCGTGTGCTCAGCGTGAGAAGCAATCGTTCTCTGAGTTTGCAAGTAGGTGGAGGAAGAAAGTCGCTCAGACTTTGGAAAAGCCCGACGGTGCGGAGTAAACCCGCATTTTCCTCAAGAATCTTCAGCCAGTGTATACGGATAAGATGAAATATCTCCCATTTCCTGATTTTGCTTCTATTCTAGATGTGGGTTCCCGTATTGACGAAGATGTACGAACCGGGGTGATCAAGCTAGATCCTTCTCCTAGATCCTACAGATTCCGCCCCCCGCTAAGGCCCCGACACCGGTTATGAATAATGTTGCCGTAACTCCTGCTCCTTTTTGGAATAACAATGTGGAACCTAGCCGGAACAGCTACAATAGGGGACCCCCGTGCTATAATCAAGATGCGTCTGTGAAGTCCATCAACAATCAGCAAAGGAATGGTAGAAATCGGAGAGAGAGGCAGTTTGATAAGTTCAATGCTCTGTTGTCCACTATTTTCCAAGGATTGGTCGCCCAAGGGGTATTGAAACCGATAGAAGGATACCGCCCGCCTAATCCACCTCCTAAGAATTGGGATGCAAACAAGTATTGTGCATACCATGTATCACCTGGTCATGCGACAAATGATTGTTGGAGCTTGAGGCACACTCTGCAAGACATGATTGACGATGGACTCATTCAGAAGCCACCCCAGTCGTGTGGTGGTCGATAATGGATCTTCGTATTGGTAGTGGTGCCCTAGGCACGTTTAATAAACGTTGTAATTGTTATCATTTATTTCATATCAATAAAGAGATGTTTTGATTATTATTGTTGTTCATGTTTACTTATAATAATCCCCGTCCCTAGTACTTGTTAAGCACTAGTATAAAGGCTAAATGGTCATGGGATGATCATGTTAGATTTATGGGTACTTGTTTCGAACAAGGTACTGGACATGACCCGCTCTATGAGATTTATGTCATGGTCTATGTCGTACATATATCTCATATTAGTTATGTCATTTGAATCCTTAGACATGAAGTTATTATAGTCTTCCACTTGATGAACATTGTGTTTGTCATATTCAAACGCTACCTTAACACGGTAGTTATAAAGGGTATGATTGGCATAATCGGATTCCCGTTGGGAAGAATAATAAGCTAAATGGATTTGTCCCTCTTCGGAGAGATATCAAGCTTGGGCCTCTCGTAGGAATGATGTTGATGAAATGTTCGGCCGGACTCAGATGAATTGATTGGATCAATGTCATTTGGATTATCAACATATTCGGAATCGAGAAAGTATTGAACAAAACAAGTTGACTCTTTGACCATGACTTATGTTCAATGATATCGTGGACAAAAGGATTATGACATATTCTAAGAGGAATGCGAACTTGTATCTAGTTATACTATTTGGGTAGGTATGACGGTTTGCTAGAACCTAATCATATCTTATGGTTTCATGTTTGAATCCATTGCCAACTTAGTATAATCCTAGAGGGTCACACACAATAGAACGAATCTTTAAAAGGATTAAATTGGAATTTTGGAAATTCTGGACATTCTGAAGAGTGGGCGACCGCACAGTATTGACTGGGCGGCCGCACACTTAGGACAGTTTTGTACCAGTTTTGCTTCAGATAGTTGTGCGACCGCACAGATGATTTTGGGCGGCCGCACAGTGCTGTCGGGTGGCAGATTCCTAATTTGATTTGGAAACGAATTTTGGAAGGATTTTGACACAAGTTTCCTATTTGGAATAGGTCATACTTGTGTATAAAAGACCAAATTCGGCCAGCACTCAATGCTAATGATTTTGTGAGTCTCAAAGAGTTTGAGAGAGGGTTTATTTTGTTCTAAGACATTCTTGGTTGAAGAACAAAATAATACACAAAATAAATTCCATATAGTTCTTTTGATTGTGAAAAAGTGTTTCACAATTTGGTCTAGCAACCAAGATCAAAGAAGCTCCTTTGATATTCGTTCAAAGTGTGGATACCGCTAGAGGGTGAAAATCATCATCTTCAAAGTTCGTGTTCAAGCTTTGTGATCGCGATCAAGTCTTCAAACCTCCACCAAAGACCAAGAGAATTTGATAGCCATCAAGGGTTAGTTTACTCCTTTATTCATATGTTGTATTTGATTTAATCGTATGAACGGATCCATGGCTTTGGGTTTCAAAATTTTAAATGCTAAATTCCGCTGCGCATGTTTGATCGAAACCCAACAGTGGTATCAGAGCCCCGTTCATGTTGATTAATTCAATACTTGGATCATGTTATGTGTACATAAATTGTTTATGTGCCTTGCATGATATGAATATTGGAATATGTGATGTTTATGTGTTATGTGATTTTATGTGGTTTATTGTTTTGCAACTTTAATCGCACGATTCAATCGCAATAAATAAATTATGGTGGATTCAGAATTGTTGATTATTAATTTTTGATTGGATCAAAGTTTTAATAATCGGGGAAAAACGATTTTGAGACAAAATTTTCGACCTTCAAAATTCTGTACATTCTGATCAGTTTGGGCGACCGCACAAAATCACTTGGGCGGCCGCACATGTTTGGGCGACCGCACAGTGAGTTTTGGGCGCCGCACATGAGGATCAGATTGTCCGATTTTTGGTTGAAATCAGAATTTGGAATTTTCGAGAGATCCAACAAAACCAGTAACAGAACCAGTCCAGACTTGCTGATCTGGAATGGGTTTTGGGTAGTTGGTTTATGTGAGGATCTTGGGGTTTGATTTTCCTATTTGTTTTAGTCTTGTGATTCTAAGATTGGTTCAAGGTTTGGATGGCTAATCTGCGTTCATCGAGATTGTGTTTCCCAAACTTGATCGCAATCAAAGTTTCAAAGATAAAACGAAGTTAGAATTATGAAGAGTTCATAATTGCTAAAATTGAGAAACAAAGTTCTTGATTCAATGATTGGAGATCCATGTGGAATTGTGAATGCAATTGGCCTACGTTCATCGAGACCATCTATTGCTTAGTTTCGGCCACATGGACTACTTTCTTGGTTTCTTGAATTAGTGCGGGATTGTGGTTGCCTAATGTCTTAGTTCGACCGCACTTCTTGTTGTCTTGATTTGGAGATAATGACCAAAGTTGAAATAGTCTCATCCTCATAATTATAGAGAAACTAATGACACATAAATACCATGCTTAAATTAATGGAGATTAATTTAATGGCTAAACTTGATGTGTAACATGTTTATATTATGTGCTCATAAATGTGTTATATGCTATATGTGATGAACCTTCAAAGAAAGTTTTAAGTCCTTTTGCCATGCCATGATTAAAACACTTGTTTATACATGAGTAATTTTATGTGGGCTCGCCAAAGCGAGGTGCATTGATTTTATTCATGTTTGAGCAAGATGAGTGAATAAGAGTTTCCTATGCGTTTAAAATGGTTGGACTTAATTAAGCGTCAAAACAGTTTTGGGCTTAAGGCAAAGATGAGATTTAACATGCTTTTTGAAATTGGATTTCTTAAAGAATCTCATGAAAATAACTGAGAGTCATATGAGATATGATTGACAAGAGTTGTCTACCTAATTGATTTAATTCTGAGCGGTGCGCCAAAGCGTACTCAAAATTAGATTAAAGCGGGATCTCAACCCATTTAAATTATACTATACATTGGATGTATAAAGAAGGTTGTATAATTTGGTGGGAGTATTTTGTTTTAAAATACATTATTTATCTCTTTAATGAAAACCGGTACTTATTAAATTTTGGAAATTTTTGCATATTTGTAGATAATGACTAATAACACTCAATCAATGTCGTTGCGATCGATCCTTGAGAAGGATAAGCTCGAAGAGAATGGTACCAACTTTATGGATTGGATCCGTAGCATAAGAATTGTTCTTAGGCAAGAAGATAAGTTGTACATTCTCGATGGGCCTCTCCCTGCTGAACCACCGCCTACTGCCCCTAGGGTAGAAAGAGACAATTACAAGAAACATCGTAATGATTCTAGAGATGTAAGTTGTCTCATGCTTGCTTCTATGTGTTCAAAACTCCAACAAAGTTTGGAACATTTGGAAGCCTATGAGATAGGCGTGGAGTTGAGAACCATGTTTCAAGAGCAAGCTAGGCAAGAGAGGTACAAGACCATTGTTGCATTCACTACTAGTAAAATGAATGAAGGGCAACAAGTGAGTCCTCACTTTCTTAAAATGAAAGGTTATGTAGAGCACCTTGAGAAACTTGGCTATCCAATCCCATTGGAGCTAGCCACGGATCTCATTCTTAATTCATTGCCTAAAAGTTATAATCAGTTTGTAATGAATTATAACATGCATGGAATGGATAAGAATCTCTCTGAGTTGCATGGGATGCTCAAAACTGCAGAGATGAAAATTGTGGAGAAAGGTTCTCCCGTGCTCTTGGTTCATGATGGGAAGAAGGCTGGTGCCAAAGGAAAGGGTAAGGCAAAAGTTGTCAAACCCAAAATAAGCAAGGCAAAGGTTGCCAAGGCTTCTGAGGCAAAACCTGATTCACAAAAGGATGCAATCTGTTTCCATTGTCAAGAAATTGGTCATTGGAAACGTAATTGCAAGGCTTTCTTGGAAGAGCAAAAGAAGAAGAAGAGCAGCAGGGCTGCGTCGACTTCAGGTATCTATATGATAGATATTCTCCTTTCTACCACTGATTCTTGGGTATTGGATACCGGATGTGGTTCTCACATTTGTCTAAATGTGCAGGGACTAAAGAATAGGAGACTGCTTAAAGAAGGTGAAGTAGATCTACGCGTGGGGAATGGAGCAAGAGTTGCTGCATTAGCCGTAGGGACTTATGAAGTCACTTTACCTTCCGGATTAATTCTTGTTTTGAACAATTGTTATTATGTTCCGGATTTAAGCAGAAATATTATTTCAATTTCTTGTTTGGATAATGAAGGTTTTAAGTTTCTTATTGAGAATAAGAAATTTTCTATTTATTTAAATGATGTGCTTTATGGTATTGCTAATTCATTTAATGGTCTTTATATCTTGGATGTCAAGAATGAAAATAATGTCTATCATGTAAATAAGAAATCTAAACCTAATGATGTAAATCATACTTATTTGTGGCATTGCCGTCTTGGTCATATTAATGAGAAGCGTATCTCAAAACTCCATGGGGACGGACTTTGGGTTCATGTGACTTAGAGTCATATGATACTTGTGAGTCGTGTCTTCTTGGAAAAATGACTAAGACAACTTTTACCAAGTTGGGTGAAAGGGCAAGCGACTTATTGGGGTTGATACATTCCGATGTATGCGGACCATTAAGTAGCAATGCTAGGGGAGGATTTCAATACTTCATAACCTTCACTGATGATTATAGTAGATTTGGGTATGTTTACCTAATGAAACATAAGAGTGAAGCATTTGAGATATTTAGAATATTTCAAAATGAAGTAGAAAAACAACTTGGCAAAAGTATTAAAGCACTTCGATCAGATCGTGGTGGTGAATACTTAAGTCAAGAATTTGATGATCATCTAAAGAATTGTGGAATAGTTTCACAATTGACTCCACCCGGAACACCACAATGGAATGGTGTGTCCGAGAGGAGGAATCGGACTTTGTTAGACATGGTTCGATCAATGATGAGTCAAGTTGATCTTCCAATATCCTTTTGGGGTTACGCTCTAGAAACCGCTGCTTTCACACTAAATCGTGTTCCAACTAAATCGGTTCAAAAGACTCCATATGAGATGTGGAGCGGAAAGAAGCCTTGTCTATCTTTCATGAAGATTTGGGGTTGTGAAGTTTTTGTCAAAAGACTTATCTCAGACAAACTTGCACACAAATCTGATAAATGTATTTTCGTGGGATATCCTAAGGAAACTAAAGGATATTACTTTTACAACCGAGAGGACAACAAAGTGTTTGTTGCCCGAACTGGTGTCTTTCTAGAGAAAGAGTTTCTCTCCAAAGAAATCAGTGGGAGTAAAATAAATCTTGAAGAAATTCAAGACCCAGAAAATATCATTGAACCAATAGTGGAACAAGAACAAGAACCACAAGGAGTTGTGGAACCTGTTCAAAATACACAAGTAACTCGCAGATCTAGTAGGTTACGATCCGAGCCCGAGAGATATGGATTTCTCGTAACGGATAGTAATGAGGTAGAAATCATTGAGAATGATGAACCGTCAACCTACCAAGAGGCGATGTCTTCTCCTGATTCTGACAAGTGGCTTGGAGCCATGGAATCCGAATTGCAATCCATGCAAGACAATCAAGTTTGGAATTTGATTGATGCGCCCGAAGGTGTAAAAACCATAGGATGCAAATGGGTCTTCAAGAAGAAGACTGACATGGATGGGAAGGTGCATACTTACAAAGCTAGGCTTGTAGCGAAGGGTTATAGGCAAGTTCATGGTATTGACTATGATGAGACCTTTTCACCCGTAGCAATGATCAAGTCTATAAGAATTTTGCTTGCCATTGCCGCATATCATGACTATGAAATATGGCAGATGGACGTCAAAACCGCTTTCCTGAATGGAAAACTCCAAGAGGATGTGTATATGACACAACCAGAAGGTTTTGAACAAGATTCTAAGGTATGCAAATTGCAGAGATCCATCTATGGATTGAAGCAAGCTTCTAGGAGTTGGAATCTCCGTTTTGATGAATCGGTCAAAAAGTTTGGTTTCATCAAGAACGAAGATGAGCCTTGTGTATACAAGAAGATTAGTGGGAGCATAGTGCTATTCCTTATTTTATATGTGGATGACATATTGCTCATTGGAAACGACATTCCTACACTTCAGTCTGTGAAGACTTGGTTAGGAAAGTGCTTCGCAATGAAAGATATGGGTGAAGCCGCATATATTCTTGGCATTAAGATCTATAGAGATAGATCAAGGAGGCTACTTGGTTTAAGCCAAAGTACATACATTGACAAGGTCATTAGAAGATTCCGTATGGAAAATTCTAAGAGAGGAACCTTGCCCGTGTTACATGGAGTTTCTCTAAGCAAGACTCAATGTCCTAAGACAAAAGATGAGCGTGAGAAAATGAATGATGTTCCATATGCTTCGGTAATTGGGTCCATCATGTATGCCATGATTTGTACTAGGCCGGATGTATCTTATGCTTTGAGCATGACAAGTAGATACCAATCCGACCCTGGCGAAAATCACTGGATAGCTGTAAAAGCGATTCTTAAGTACTTGAGAAGGACTAAAGACTCGTTTTTGGTCTATGGAGGAATGGAAGATGATCTCGTTGTAAATGCTTACACGGATGCAAGCTTCCAAACTGACAAAGATGATAGCCGATCGCAATCGGGTTTTGTGTTTATGTTAAATGGTGGAGCTGTAAGCTGGAAGAGTTCCAAGCAAAGTACAACCGCTGATTCTACAACAGAAGCTGAGTATATTGCTGCATCGGATGCTGCAAAGGAAGCTGTTTGGATTAAGAAGTTCATAACTGAACTTGAAGTGGTTCCTAGTATTGCTAATCCAATAGACCTTTATTGCGACAATAATGGTGCTATTGCTCAAGCAAAGGAACCAAGAGCACATCAGAAATCCAAACACATACTTAGGCGTTTTCATATCATTCGAGAGATCGTTGATAGGGGAGACGTAAATATATGCAGAGTACCTACTGATGACAATGTTGCGGACCCGCTAACAAAGGGACTTCCACAATCTAAACATGATGGTCATGTTAGGTCCATGGGTATTAGATACATGGGAGATTGGGCCTAGGGCAAGTGGGAGATTGTTGGTAGTGGTGCCCTAGGCACGTTTAATAAACGTTGTAATTGTTATCATTTATTTCATATCAATAAAGAGATGTTTTGATTATTATTGTTGTTCATGTTTACTTATAATAATCCCCGTCCCTAGTACTTGTTAAGCACTAGTATAAAGGCTAAATGGTCATGGGATGATCATGTTAGATTTATGGGTACTTGTTTCGAACAAGGTACTGGACATGACCCGCTCTATGAGATTTATGTCATGGTCTATGTCGTACATATATCTCATATTAGTTATGTCATTTGAATCCTTAGACATGAAGTTATTATAGTCTTCCACTTGATGAACATTGTGTTTGACATATTCAAACGCTACCTTAACACGGTAGTTATAAAGGGTATGATTGGCATAATCGGATTCCCGTTGGGAAGAATAATAAGCTAAATGGATTTGTCCCTCTTCGGAGAGATATCAAGCTTGGGCCTCTCGTAGGAATGATGTTGATGAAATGTTCGGCCGGACTCAGATGAATTGATTGGATCAATGTCATTTGGATTATCAACATATTCGGAATCGAGAAAGTATTGAACAAAACAAGTTGACTCTTTGACCATGACTTATGTTCAATGATATCGTGGACAAAAGGATTATGACATATTCTAAGAGGAATGCGAACTTGTATCTAGTTATACTATTTGGGTAGGTATGACGGTTTGCTAGAACCTAATCATATCTTATGGTTTCATGTTTGAATCCATTGCCAACTTAGTATAATCCTAGAGGGTCACACACAATAGAACGAATCTTTAAAAGGGACTATATTGGAATTTTGGAAATTCTGGACATTCTGAAGAGTGGGCGCCGCACAGTATTGACTGGGCGGCCGCACACTTAGGACAGTTTTGTACCAGTTTTGCTTCAGATAGTTGTGCGACCGCATAGATGATTTTGGGCGGCCACACAGTGCTGTCGGGTGGCAGATTCCTAATTTGATTTGGAAACGAATTTTGGAAGGATTTTGACACAAGTTTCCTATTTGGAATAGGTCATACTTGTGTATAAAAGACCAAATTCGGCCAGCACTCAATGCTAATGATTTTGTGAGTCTCAAAGAGTTTGAGAGAGGGTTTATTTTGTTCGAAGACATTCTTGGTTGAAGAACAAAATAATACACAAAATAAATTCCATATAGTTCTTTTGATTGTGAAAAAGTGTTTCACAATTTGGTCTAGCAACCAAGATCAAAGAAGCTCCTTTGATATTCGTTCGAAGTGTGGATACCGCTAGAGGGTGAAAATCATCATCTTCAAAGTTCGTGTTCAAGCTTTGTGATCGCGATCAAGTCTTCAAACCTCCACAAAAGACCAAGAGAATTTGATAGCCATCAAGGGTTAGTTTACTCCTTTATTCATATGTTGTATTTGATTTAATCGTATGAACGGATCCATGGCTTTGGGTTTCAAAATTTTAAATGCTAAATTCCACTGCGCATGTTTGATCGAAACCCAACACTTCGGTCAATGTTTGCCCTGTGCATGTTCTCGCAGATTTGGGAATTAAGATAACTGATTTGGCTCTGTCTTCTCAAGTGGTCCGTGCCTACGATAGCACCAGTCGCTGTGTCTTGGGTGTTATCTCCCTCACTCTCATCATTGGCCCTCTTGTTATGCCAATTGAATTTTAAGTGATCGACATCAAGTCCTCATTCAGTATACTCTTGGGACACCCTTGGATTCATGGAGTGAAAGGGGTAGCTTCTTCTTACCATCAATGCATCAAGTTTATCCACGACAATCATGTTGTGGTAGTTCACGCCCAAGATGATACACAAGTCAATGACCTCCCAATCTTAGGAATTGAGCACAAAGATACCAGCATTTTCTTGAGTGGTTTTGAAGTGATCCCACAAGCTCGGATCCATGTTATTGACTATGTCAAAGAAACCGATCTGATTGGGGGAAAGAGGACCAAGTATGGTGACGCGATGGCCTTGAATATGGTGAAGAAGATGAATTTCTTACCTATGTTGGGACTCAGGAAAGAGCAGCAAGGATACGTTGAAGCTATCAAAAATGATGTTCCTATTTTCTTTCCTCCGTTTGGACTCGGCTACAAGCCCACTCCTGCTGAAATTGCCATAGCGACGCGTGAGAAAAGGGAAAGGCAGAATGCTATCAAGACGGGAAGGACCTATGAGCTCCCTCCACTCCGTCCCTATGAAAAATCGTGGAAGGGATACTTTGTTTGCAAAGGCGAAGATATCGCATACGTTATGCCTTTTAAGCCGTTAAATGGCATGGATGAAAAGCCCAACGCTGGATGGGAGGTATTTGATGATGTCAAAGTGGTCAACAAAAACCTTGATTTGAGTGGTTCCTATAAGCAACCGGACCCGATTACTCCGTGGAATATCGATAAGGAAGATGATGTCTTCGCACTATTTGAAGGACTTGGCTTGGAAGACGGATATGTGGCTATGATCGAGGATGGCACCGCAGAAGCTTATGACCCGATGAAGCACCTCAAGTCGGCAGTGGCACCACTTAATAACTGGTCCAAAACTACTGGCTCGCCCGCTACTATGGACACGCTCGTGAAACAGTTTGGGTATGCTCGCCCTGAGCAATAAAATCACCACGAGGAAAAGTACTTGCCATTCGTTGGGTATTAGCAGCAGCCCGCAAACGTCCGGGTCGAAATATGGCTTTCAAATTAAGTTCGGAATTAGTGGATGCGTCCAAAGGGCGTGGCGATGCCATACTCAAAAGGGAAGAAACTCATAGAATGGCAGAGGCAAATCAAGCTTTGTCATATTTGCGTTAATCCAAGACCAGGATTGTTCACCGAGCCTCTCTCCGAGACAGTGCCCAGATCGTTACGCCTTTCGTGCAGGTCAGAACTTACCCGGCAAGGAATTTCGCTACCTTAGGACCGTTATAGTTACGGCCGCCGTTCACCGGGGCTTCGGTCGCCGGCCCCCTGTCATCAGGTCACCAACTTCCTTGACCTTCCGGCACTAGGCAGGCGTCAGCCCCCATACATGGTCTTACGACTTTGCATAATGAAAGGAAGATAGGAGTTTTTCGCTAGGTAGTTGACCAAATAGGATCGTCCAAGTCCTATGCAACCTATCACTAAAATACTCTTAGAGGGGGCTAAGGTTAAGCGTAGCGAAAAGGGTTTTTGACGAGATAGGGAAGGATCAACCCCAGACGAGGTCTGTGATAAAGGAAACTTTCACGTCCGATTTTTCGGGGGGGATGATCATATCGGATCCTATCCCAATTTTTCTTTTGCTAGGCCCATCACTAAAAAACCCACTTTCTTACGATTACGAGGTTCATTCGAATATGAAATCGAATCTTGGAAATATAGTATCCCACTCTTTTTTAATACCCAAGGCTTCGATACATTTCGAAATCGAGAGATCTCCACTGGAGCGGCTTCTATCCGAGAACAATTAGCTGATCTAGATTTACGAAAAATTAGAAATTCTTCATTGTTAGAATGGAAAGAATTGGCGAAAGAAGGTCCCACAGGGTGACCGGCTTTTGAACCCTTTGTATTCTCTGATGTTGTTTCTGGGACTCCCGAAGAGGACCTCACTGTCAAGGACCTCGACGCGGTCGCCGAGCTTGTACTTCCCTCTGTCGTGAATGAAATTTCCTCTATTTCCGCTAACTCCTTGGTTGCCAATATTTTAAAAAATGATTTAACAAATGAAAATTTAACAACAAATGAAGTTAATCATGAATCTTTAAAAGAGATAAGCCAAGATGAAAAAGATTATTTAATTGAGTTAAGCAGGTTAGCAAAACAGCGTGGGGAACGAAATTTAGAGGCATGGAAGATTTGTCCACCATCAATCTGGGGCTGAACGGGGAAGTCAAAGAGATGAAAATTGGAAGCTTCATGCAAGGGGCTGACAGGGAACAGTTGATCAGTTTGCTCAAAGAGTTTGTCAATGTATTTGCTTGGTCGTATGGGGACATGTCTGGGTTAGATCCGACAATTATGGAGCACCGAATTCCCACCTTTCCCAACGCCAAGCCGGTCAAACAGAAGCTAAGCAGAATCAAGCCGCAGTGGGCCCTCCAGGTTAAAGAAGAGATCGAGAGGTTGTTACAAGTGGGTTTCATCCGATTTGTGGAATATCCCCAGTGGTTGTCCAACATGGTCACAGTCGAGAAGGCGAATGACAAAGTCCGGATATGTGTTGACTTCAGAGACCTCAACAAAGCTTGCCTGAAAGATGATTTCCCGTTACCAAATATTGATATTTTGGTTGACTCAGTCACGATGCACAAAGTGAAGTCATTTGTTGATGGAATGGCGGGTTACAATCAAATTAAAATGGCGGTGGAAGATCAAGAAAAAACCTCCTTCATCACCCCGTGGGGGACCTTCTGTTACACGGTGATGCCTTTCGGTCTTAAAAATGCCGGAACAACTTATCAAAGAGGTGCTACAACTCGTTTCCATGACATGATCCACAAAGAACTTGAAATCTACGTGGATGACATGATTGTGCACTTAGTTGAAGAAGATGCTCAGCATCTGGTTGACCTCAGAAAATTCTTTGAAAGGCTGCGGAAGTATCACATGAAGTTGAATCCTGCTAAATGCACATTCGGTACCATCCGAGGCAAGGTCCTGGGTTTCCTGGTAACAGAAAGAGGGATTGAAATTGACCCCAACAAAATAAAGGCCATCACAGAAATGCCACAACCTCGAACTAAAAAAGAGGTGAAAGGTTTCTTGGGAAGAATTCAATACATCAGCAGATTCATACGGTAGCTAACCACGATGTGTGAGCCGCTCTTCAAGCTCCTAAAAAAGGACACCTATCGATCTTGGGATGAAGAATGCCAGATTGATTTTGAAAAGGTCAAAGAATACCTGACAAGCCCACCGGTCTTGGCCTCACCTCATTCGCACAAACCTTTGTGGTTGTACCTAACCGTCACTAATACTGCGGTAGGGGCAATGCTTGCGCAATAAAAGGAAGATTCTTGGGTTGAAAATGCAATCTATTTTGTTAGTAGAAAGCTACAAGGGAGTGAATTTAACTACTCAGCATTGGAGAAGGCTTGCACCGGGTTGGTTTGGGTCTCACAGCGATTAAAGATCTACTTGCAGTCCTTGCCTATTCATATTGTGTCCCGAATGGATCCAGTGAAATACATTCTCGAAAGGCCAACCATGTCAAATCGAGTGGCCAAATGGGCTTTTCTCTTAAGTGAATTTGATATGACTTATGCAACGTCTAAGTCCATTAAGGGAAGGGTGATAGCAGACCAACTTGCAGATTTGGCTCTTGAGCTCGAGCCCAAACCGGAAGCACAGTTTCCCGATGAAGGAATCTATGCTGTTGATTGTTCAGAAAACAAATGGCAACTCTTCTTTGATAGGGCTGCCAACAAAAGAGGTTTCGGAATAGGAATCTTTCTCATTGATCCAAGTGATGCGCACACGCCCATCGCTATCCGGTTAAACTTCGACTGTTCGAATAACACAGCAGAGTATGAGGCTTACATCGCCGGCCTTGGAGAAGCATTAAATCGAGGAGACAAAGAAATTGAAGTGTTCGGCGACTCCGCCTTAATCATCAATCAGGTTGAGGGAAAATGGAAGATCCTGGATCCAAGACTGCAGCAGTATCACATTCAACTGGTAGCGCTCACAGAATGCTTCTCAGATATCTCATTTCATTACCTCCCAAGAGACCGAAATAGATTCGCAGATGCGTTGGCTACCTTAGCCTCCATCATGGAATTCCTTGCTGATGTCATGGTAAAGCCGTTTGTGGTTATCAAGAGGTCGATCCCAGCCTACTGCCTGGTAATTAACTTAGATAACGAAGAAAATGAAGAGCCATAGTACACAGATGTATGGAATGTGCTCAGGAATGGGATCTACCCTCCTGAAAAGGATAAAAGGGAAAGAATTGCAATGCGAAGATGGGCCTCCCAATTTGTGATTTCCAGAGATCGATTGTACAAAAGGTATCATAACGGACCAAATTTGCTCTGTATAGACAAGTTCGAAGCGAATAGAATCATGGATGAAGTCCATGGGGGACTGTGTGGACCCCACATGAATGGGCACATGCTCGCTAAGAAGATAGTGAGGCAAGGGTACTACTGGACCACAATGGAAAAGGATTGTATGATGAAGTTGCGAACTTGTGATCAATGTCAGCGGTATGCTAGTCTGCAACATCTGTCGCCGCACGTTCTCTTTCAGTCAACCCCTCCCTGGCCTTTTTCGACATGGGGAATAGATGTTATTGGTCAAGTCAAGCTGAAGGGTTCAAGTGGGAAGGAATGTGTGCTTGTAGCTATCGACTACTTCACCAAATGGGTTGAGGCTGCTGCTTACAAAGTCTTGAATGCCAAGAAGGTGGCCGAGTTCATTCGTACCAACATTTTCTACAGATATGGGGTCCCTTATGAGATGATCTCATATAATAGAACTCACTTTGAAGGGGAAGTCAACCGATTGCTTGACGAATCCCGTGTGGTCAGTCACAAATCCTCCCCCTATCGACCCCAAGCCAATAGAGCGGTAGAAGCAGCGAACAAAACCCTTGAGAACATCATTAGAAAGATGGCCATCACCGGAAAGGATTGGCCCGAGAAGTTACCTTTAGCCTGTTGGTGTTGGTGCCCTAGGCACGTTTGTTAAACGTTGTATAAGTTATCATCTTATTCATAATGATAAAGAGATGTTAAGATTATTATTGTTGCTCATGTTTGCTTATAATAATCTCTGTCCCTAGAGCTTGTTAAGCATTAGCGTAAAGGCTAAATGATCATGGGATAATCATGTTAGATTTATGGGTACTTGTTTGGAACAAGGTACTGGACATGACCCGCGGTATGAGATTTATGTCATGGTCAATGTCATATATAAATCTCATATTAGTTATGTCATTTGAATCCGTAGACATGAAGTTATTATAGTCTTCCACTTGATGAAGATTATGTTTGACATATTCAAATGTTACCTTTAACCAGATTGTTATAAAGGGTATGATTGGCACAATCAGATTCACGTAGGGAAAAATAATAAGCTAAATGGATTTGTCCCTCTTCGGAGAGATGTCAAGCTTGGGCCCCTCGTAGGAATGATGTTGATAAAATGTTTGACCAAACTCAAGTGAATTGATTGGATCGATGTCATTTGGATTATCAACATATTCGGGATCGAGAAAAGTGTTGAACAATGCAAGTTGACTTGTTGACCATGACTTGTGTTCAATGACATCATGGACAAAGGGATTATGACATGTTCTCAAAGGAATGCGAACTTGTATCCAGTTACACTATTTGGGTAGGTATGACGGTTTACTAGAACCTAATCATATCTTATGGTTTCATGTTTGAATCCATTGCCAACTTAGTGTAATCTTAGAGGGTCACACACATTAGAACGAATCTAAAAGGACTTAATTGGAATTTTGGGTCAAAGGACCTTTAAGGGTTTTTAGGGTTTTAGAGGAGAAAACCGGAAAAACTGGAAAAGGGGAGCACCCGGTCGGGCAACCTTGTGTACCCGGTCGGGCTATATGCTGCGCCCGGTTTGGCTACTTCTTATACCTGATCGGGCATAGTGAATTTCGGGCCTGGTTTTTTCTAATTCGATTTTTAACTGGATTTGGACTAAATTTCCTAAAGGGTTTAGGACTTTTGAGTTTAAATACACCTCTCTTTATTAGGTATTAACCTAATTGATATTGTATCATTATTGAGTGCCTCCAAGGGTTTGAGAGGATGGTTTTCTTGTTCTAAGAAATCCCTAGATTGAAGAACAAGAATATCACACACACAATAATTCCATATAAGTTCTATACATCATGAAAGCGTGTTTCATGATTTGGTCTAGCAACCAAGATCAAGTGTTGTTGATATTCGTTCGTGGTGTGGATACCGCTAGAGGGTGAAACTTATCATCTTCAAATTTCGTGATTCTTGCTATGTTCGTGATCAAGGTTTCAAGCCTCCATCGAATTCAAGGTTGCAAAAGCAAAGGCATCAAGGGTTAGTATTCTAGTATTCAACATATTGTATTTGACTTAATCATATGAATGGATCTATGGGCTTTGGGTTTCATTAAATTTTAAATACTTAATTCTGCTACGCATGTTACTCCGAAACCCAACATAGCCTTATGGGGGTACCGCACATCTATCCGGACACCGACTGGGGCTACTCCGTATTCACTTGCATATGGCATAGAGGCAGTTCTCCCGATTGAGCTTGAAATCCCCTCCATGAGAGTGCTACTTGATAATCAAGTGACCGATATTGATTGGCTACAAAGTCGCCATGAAGAGTTAGCATTGCTCGATGAAAAGCGATTGCTGGCCTTAGAACACAACCGGGCGAATCAACGCAGAATCGCCAGGGCCTTCAATAAGAAAGTTAAAGATCGTGATGTCAAAGTGGGAGATCTTGTGTTGCGAGAAAATCCGCCAAGTTATGTCGACACCCGAGGGAAATGGAAGTCTCCGTGGTTGGGCCCCTACATTGTCAACAAAATACAATCTGGTGGAGCCGTGTTCCTACAAACTGAATTTGGAGAAGACCTCGTTCAGCCCTGCAACCTCAGCAAGTTGAAGAAGTATTATGCGTAGAAGACGCAGAGTTTATGATTATTATCGAGTCTAAAAAAAAAAAAAAAAGCGCAAAAGACAGCCCCACTAGAGGTGAAAACCCGAAAGGGCAGTTCTAGGTAAAAAACAGGAGGCGCGCAAAAATTCAAAGTGATTGTGTCGAACTACGCTGACCTGAGCCTCTTAGTCCATTGTAAAAGAGGAACGTAGACAACCTTCAGGTCCGGTCATTAATAATAAAAAAACTTTATTCCCCACGTTGAACTTGCAAACAATACATTCAAAAAGGAAAAACAAACACAACAAGCTTTGAAATAAAAAAAACTTCTTGGCGTGGCAACCAAGGATTATACTGAAATAACTGAAATTCCATTTAGGGACCGATGCGGTCGAACACGTTTTGGAAGGGACCCGAAGAGTTTTCTCCCCTTTGATTCACAGAGTCAGTTGCTTTGGACGGGGTAATCCGTGAAGCTGAACCCCGACCATTTCTGCGACGTCCAGACCGGTGACCGTTGCGTGGTTGATTCCCACCAATCTGATTCTGGAAGACAGTCGGACCCATTATCTGGGAATAGTAATCTCCCGATAGAATTTCTGGACCTACGAGCTCCAATACCAAAGCTGCAATGGCGGTAGTTTCTTCGACGGTCTGAGGGCCCAACCACTCGAGGTACTCCAAAATGGGTTCATAGAACGTGTCCCCTTCACCCCGGTGCCTGCCTCTGCCAATGTGTGCACCATTCTTGTACCAAACCTCCTTGATCAAGTTGCAAATGTTGGTATCCACGGGAAAGTTGACTGTGATAGGAAGGTCAGAAAAGGGAATCTCTTGAACTTGTTTGAACTGGCGAGTGACCCGTTGGCCTAAGTAGAAAGTGGTAGATCGAAGCCCAGCCAGCCAAACAAAGGAATGACCAGCACTAGTGATGAGGTACCTACTCAAGAGCCAATGCGGAGGCACCCACAGGATGTCTGCCGACCTGATCCGCCAGAAGTGTCCAACCCACTCTTTGACGGTAGTGCAATTCTACCTGTTTAAACCTCGCCTTGGAAGCATGGAAGGGGTATAGTCTGGATCCGACACCGGGCAAATGATCTTAAGATGCTCCTGGATCCATGTCTACAGTAGAATGGGGCTGCCTGACGTGAAAGCATCACCTCTAGGATAGTAATCATCTAACCCGTGCAAGGTTTCATCCAAGAGGACAGTCATCACATTGCCGGCACTACGCTTGCAGGAATCAACAAGGTCCACCATCCTTAAGTCGATAAAGCCGTCATAGGAAACGAAAAACATTTTCGTGAAGAGGCACATGACCAAGGCAATGTCCCTACGATCAGAATACTCCAAGTTATGAGGGGAGGCCTCACCAAAAAGTCCGAGGAAGCAAGTGATGTCGAAATGGGTCCTGTGAAGAAGCCTCCTTGAGAATTCAAGATCAAAACCGAAAGTTTCAGTAAGCCACCGAGCAGGCGTCCTGCGGGAGGTGGGAACCATGGCCTTGCCACGAGTTAGATTTCCCGTAATAGCACAGAATTCCTTAAAAGTAGGACACAGTTCATCTAGAGTGAAATTGAACAAGTGGGTCCATGTTGACCAGAAAACAGAAGCACCTCGGATCATCTCCCACTGAATGGGAAGCCTCCTCAAAGCGAAAAGTAGCTTGAAATGATAGTTTTCCTCCAACGTCACTCGTGCACTCTCTGGGTATGAATTCACCCAACGGTTGAGTCCTACCCGATATTCCTCGGTACTAACCAGGGTTTGGCCAAGATGAGCCATTTAGGAAGGAAATGAGCTAAAAGATACAAAATAGGAGAGAAGGAGAAGATGTTTGGGATGAGAAATAAGGAAGGCTCCCCCTCCCCATTTATAACCTCCCAAAAGCTGGCCTGGTTTGTCAGTACACGAAAAGGGGTGTCCCCCCGTGCCCCATAGTCAGGGATAAGGTTCGCAAAGTCAAGATTCCCAGCAGAATTGTCAGGCGGCCGTATGGCTCCATTGTAAGCATACGGTTGTGAGTGAGCCGTACGTCTTCTTTTCTAAAAATCAGATATTTTCCCTTTCTGCATCCCTAGGCATTGAACCTCATCCCTTTGTCAGATATTAACAGCTGCCCCCCTAGCCCGGGCTTGATTCGATGTTGTCCATTAATCACGATAAACCAAAAAGATTAGCGTCCCAAGTTAAAATAAAAAAATAAATTTGTGCTCGGTCAAAGAATGGTCCAAATTTTATGCATAAGAATCATATCCGCCACTGCGTGTAAAGATAACTTGCAGGTCATGACACACAAAGTCAATGTTGTCATCTCTCCCAAGGCATGAGAGACTTCAGTCAAAACCAAAATAGTACCGATGGATCACGCGAAACGATGGTTCATTGCTTGATAAAGCACAAAAATCTCATCACACAACAACTCAAAAGCCGAAGAATTTGGGCGTAGCTCAGAATGCACCGTATCCTTTGTTGAATGTTTTATAAAATGTTATCTTTTGATCTTCTCTTAATGTGAGTCGTACCTCCCTTTGATAGCGCGAAGCGCCCGACCTTTGATTGAATTGGTCCCCTTGATCTGATTGGCGCGAAGCGTCTGACCTTTGATTGGTCATTGATTTTTCCCCTGGTAGTCTTCTGATTTTAAGACGTACCCCATTTCTCAGATTGTACCATGTGACAGTCTTTGAGCGTTGTTGAATTAGGTCATCTCCCAGATTTTGAGATGTACCCCCTTTACTCGGATTGTACCTTGCGTCAATCCTCGAGTCATGTTGAACTTAAAACCTTCTCTTGATTTTGAGTCAGGTCAAGTCAGAACTACGACTCGACTTGATTCCCATGGAGGGATACGTAGCCAGTTTACCCCGGTGGACTCAGTCGCCCGTTTTTGCAAATTGCTGGTCAATACCAATCCCCAGAGTAAAAAATGTGATTCACTCCGATATTGAAATTAGGTCATCTCCCGGATTTTGAGATGTACCCCCTTTACTCTGATTGTACCTTGTGTCAATCCTTGAGTTTGTTGATTGAGGTCGTCTCCTAACGCCGAGTTGTACCCTTTCCCCAGCTGAGTGAAGCATTCCCCATCTATGATTTCCATCCAGAACTGCGCAACGTCGTACGTTCCCCGTTTTACATCATGTTGTTTCACCTTCGTCTTCTCGGGAAACCCGAGACTACCTCCTCAGAACTACGATGTGACTTGATTCCCGCAAGGGATACGTAGGCAGTTCATGAAATTGAGCTCAGTCGCCCGTTCTCATAAATATTTTCTCATGTCAATCTCATCCCCAGCAAAGAGACAACACATCTCAATGAAAACCCCCCAGCAAAGAGAGATCGCATCTCAATGCAACCCCCTGCATTTTAAATTTAAATAAACCTTAACTACGATTGGTCTGATTCTCAAAAGAGATACGTAGGTAAACTGGGAATCCGGTACCGACCATTGTTTGTCTTTGTTTGATTGCTTGTTTGAGTTAGAACTATGGAGGCTTGATTCTTGAAAGAGATACGTAGAAATTCCTACTTTGGACCCAGCCGTTACACCCTAGATGAGATTGTTTGTCTCAAAGTGAATCGTAGAATCCCCTTTACATTGCAAGGAGATTCGACGAGGGGCTCTGTAGATACCCCGATCTCGCACCTCAAAATCAAACCCTTTTAATCGGTCTAAACCCTAAAATTGACCTAGAAGCCCAGATTTGGCTACGCGGGAGCGCTGTGAGCCTTATAAGTGTATCGAATGGATTAACAGACTTCAAATTCATGATCAGAACGAAAAAACGAGTAAACAAGTGTGTACTTTAAATTTTTGAGGTGCGGGACCCGAAACGGGGCCCGCACCCTTAGAACTGCTCGTTACCGTCCATTCTGTGCATTAAAAATATATTATTGTCATTCATTGCTTATGAAAATATTTCAGATATACCAGCGTGACCAAAAAAATATTCCGAGCAACTCTCATGTTGGACCCACAGACAACCGGGACACCGGAGCGCGCACGACGGAGCAGTTGCGGAGCAGAAAGCCGGAGCGGGAAAGATGGTTATCCACATTGCAAAATATCCCAAAATTCAGATATTTACATCCAGCACACGGTCAAATATGGAAGCACACGGTCAAATATGGAGGACCAATCAGAGCACGACACGTGGCAGTCAAACAGGTCAAAAAAGTCAACCACAAGGTGAGAGCCGTACGGCTGCCTTTTCCTGGGCTGAAAGTGCTGAATTGTTATCATTTTGGCACTTCGAATGAAGACGTTTTGGGACATCAAGCAACCCCCAAATTCGGGGATAATGGACTGACATGAAACCTTAGGGATGTAGGAGTAGTTGATGATCAAAAACCTCATCCCTCCTCCCATATACATCCCCCCCAATACACACTTAAAAAGGGACAATTCATACACCCCAAAAAATTCACTCCACTCTCTCTTGCTCTCTCTAGAAACTCAAACCCCCTCAAAACTCAGTCATAAGACCACCACCACACCACCCTAGCACCACCACAACACACTCACCAAACACAAACCAAAATCAAACTCTTTCAAACACTAAGCAAACACATTAAGAAAAACACCAAAAAAGTCTTCCCTTGGAAGCATAGGGAGCACAACCTAGGTAATATTCTCATCTTGTAATCCTATTAAGTGTAAAATGCAGTGGTTTATGTAGTTTCTTGAGAGGTCTAGCCACCTTGTTAGGCTAGACCTCCATTTGATGTCTAAAATCAAACAATATTGGTACTCTTGTTGTTCTTCTCTTTAAATGATGATATATAATGATATTTTGAGCTCTTGAGCATGCTATGCTATTGATCTTGTGTATGTATCATTCATGTATGAGTATCAAGTCTAGGTTTGTTGGGGATTCAAGAGCTTTTCAAAGAATAACTTGCTTTCTCTCATAAACCTTGAATCTGCCATGTTTTGATTCATCTTAATAAAGAGCATCATGGAATCAGGTCTAAAGGCTTTAATGGTTGTTGTTTAATGTATATAACATGCATATCTATGTTCACCCAAAGTTTCATGTTCATACCTTTTCATTTGAGTGAGTTTTCATGGGTGTTTTCATGCCATGTGTGGATTCCCAATAGTTTGTCCATGTTGTACCTTTGTGTCTTGTTTCTCTGTTTAAGCATAGAAAACTGGGGATTTGGTCTTATACCACAAAAGAGATTTTGTTCTAGACAAACAGAGGGAGACGATAATGCTAAAATCATATTTTTCCCATGAGTAGAATCTGTCATTTACATTTATTGTTTAATCTCTTGATCTGCAGATTTCTGTTTGTTCATCTCTGACATGAAAAAGTCAGAGAAGTTTTTCATGACTTGAACTTGTTGGATGGCCTTGAAACTCTCCATATATAAACTTTGAGATGTTAGGAACAACTTTAATGTTAATTTCTTTCCATGATTTCCCCATTTTCATGATGCAAAAAGTGGATATTTTATGGATGTATGAAAATCTGTCAGACTGGGCTGTGGAAAGTATTATCTTGCATGCCTTATTTGGACACCATAACATGCTCCTAAAATCAAGGGAAAATTCATGGTAGATGATTGATGTGTTAGGAAGTTTTTCATAACCTTTACTTTACAGATTGAGTGATTACACAAGCAGGTCCAAGAATGAAAAATGGACAGCAGTCCCTAAATCATTTGGGGACGGACTTTTGGACAAGTTATTTGATGGGATTTGTTTCCCTTTTGTACACCAATGTAAATATTAATCCCCCACCCCTTTATGTGTTTGATTTGATGTATATAAATGTTAAAACCATTTTCAAAACCAAGTGTGAGTCCACCCAAACCGACTCTCATTTGTGAATTAAAACAAACATACCTAGATTAGGAAGACTTCCGCATACATTAAATCACCATTCTTGTTAGGGCATAAAAGAAAGGTAAAAGGCATAAAATGAACCTAAGTGGCATGCATACTAGAGACCATCACAGGCGAGGAGAGTGCTTAATCCCTTCTCTTCTCGTAACTTAGCCCCCGAACCCACTTTCTCTAAACAAAAGGTTTTACCTTCATTTGTCCTAAAATAAAATGAGGTGGCGACTCTTGACTGTTTTGATTCCATCGAGAGGAAACCATTGTATGAGAACCGAGCGCATTTCCAAAAGCGCATTAGCACGAAACGGACCCAAATCGCTTTTACGAGCGATCATTTCGCGGTTCGGTGTTTTTGAGCGCGGGCTCTCACAAATCCGCCAGTGTTGGTCCCACCGCATAAAGAGAAACCGTTGACCTTGTACCTCACAGTTAATGATACTGCATTAGGGGCTATGCTAGCACAAGAGCAACCCGATTCGAAGAAAGAAAATGCCGATTCGAATAAAGAAAATGCCGTGTACTTTGTCAGCCGTCGCTTCTAAGGGGATGAATTGAATTACTCTGCATTAGAAAAGTCGTGTGCTGCACTGGTATGGGTAGCTGAGAGACTAAAGCTGTACATGGAGGCGCTTCCTGTACAACTGATCGTCAGAATGGACCCAATGAAGTACATCTTTGAGAAGTCACATATCTCCTCTAGGATAGACAAATGGTACTTCATGCTCGCGGGGTACAATATCACTTACATCACACAGAAATCCGTAAGAGGAAGAGTCTTCGCATATCACTTAGCCGAATTTCCATGTGATGAAGCGAAGGGGGAAGACCCGCGATTCCCTGATGAGGACATCATGACAATAGCAGAAAATAAGTGGAAATTATTTTTCGATGGCCCAACCAATAAACGAGGGTATGGCATTGGCATTTACTAGTAGATCCCTCAGATTTCTACACTCCACTCACAATCCGCCTTGACTTTGAGGCCACTAACAATATCGCTGAGTACAAAGCTTGCATAGCGGGGCTTGAAGCAGCCTTAGAAAGAAATGTGACCGAACTAGAAGTGTACGGAGATTCACAACTTATAATCTATCAGTCACTCAAGAAGTGGAAGGTACAAGATCCTACACTCCAGAAATATAACGACCATCTCCAAGACTTGGTCAAACAGTTCAAAGAGGTCACTTTCTACAATCTTCCTAAAGATAAGAACCGCTTGGCAGACTCACTAGCCATGCTAGCATCACTTGTGGACATTCTCGAATGGACTGAGGTTAAAACCTTCAAAGTCGCGAGGCGAACAACTCCTGCTTATTACTCAATCATGGACCTGCACGACTATAAAGAAGAGTGTAACTCTGTGAATTCCTTGGACGATAAACCTTGGTATTATGATGTATGGCGTTTCCTCCTAGACAGAACATTCCCATCAGACGCATCACCTAAAGCGAAGATAGCCCTCAAACGGTTTCCCGCCCAATTCTTTATCATAGGTGATCGCCTCTACAAGAAACACCCTGAGCAGTGTCTACTCTATGCCGACGAGCACGAAGCCGTAGAAATCATGGACCAAGTCCATCAAGGAGTCTGTGGAACCCACATGAATGGCAATATGCTAGCAAAGAAAGTCATCCGACTAGGGTACTACTGGGCCACAATGGAAGCCGACTGCACCGACATGGTTAAGAAATGCAACAAGTTCCAGATACATGCCAACTTGCAACACGCACCACCATCCGTGTTATACCCCATGACATCCCCTTAGCCATTTTCTACATGGGGAATAGATGTCATTGGCAAAGTCTCACCAACAAGCCATAATGGGCACTCATTTGTGTTAGTCGCCGTTGATTACTTCACTAAGTGGATAGAGGCTCAATCCTACAAGGTCTTAAATGCCAGAAAGGTGGCTGAGTTCATTAAGACCAACATCATATGCCGATATAGGGTACCTCATGAGATGATATCTGACAATGGCTCACACTTTGAGAAAGAATGCGACCAACTACTTGCAGAGTACAAGATAGAGAGACATCAGTCGTCACCGTACCGACCACAAACCAATGGATTAGTCGAAGCTGCTAATAAGACCATTGAGACCATCATTAGGAAAATGGCTAAGACTGGCAGAGACTGGCCCGACAAGCTACCTTTTGCACTCTGGGGCTACTGTACTTCGATTCGTACTGCCACTGGTGAAACTCCATACGCTCTAGCCTATGGGATGGAAGCAGTGTTGCCAATTGAATTAGAAGTACCATCACTAAGGGTTCTCCTAGAAAACCAAGTGAATGAGGTCGCATGGTTGAACAGCCGTTATAAACAACTAGCCCTGCTAGATGAACGAAGAATTCGAGCCGCCGAGCATATCCAAGCATATCAACAGAGAATGGCCCGAGCATTCAATAAGAAAGTCAAGTCCAGAAACATCAAAGAAGAGGACCTAGTCCTACGCGAACATCGTCCTGAACCATTCAATCTTATGGGAAAGTGGGGACCAAGATGGATAGGCCCTTACATAGTCAAGAATGTATTCTCCGGAGGAGCGGTACAACTCGCAGACTTAGATGGAGATCAACTGCCGAAGCCCGTCAACATGGACAAGCTGAAGAAATACTACTCATAAGTCCGTACCCTATTTCAAAAAAAGAGAGAGAGAGAGAGAGAGATCTCGCTAGGTTGAAAACCCGCAAGGGAGACCTAGGCAAAAATTAGAGCCAAAGGCAAGAGAAAAGAAGCCCGCTAGATTGAAAACCTGAAAGGGCGGTCTAGGAAAATATCAGGGTGTGCATAAAAAAAAGGAGGGGGAACAGTCTCGTACGAGACACCTATGTCTCGTGCGAGACATGTCAGTCAGCAGACATAATTTTCTCTTTCTTAAACAAGAACTACGATGACCTGAGCTCCTTATTTAATTGATGTAAAAGGAGAACGAAGGCAGCCTTTTGGTCCGGTCTATTCAATAAATAAAATCAAAATCTTGTCTTCTTATTAATTGAATGCACTTCAAGAAAGCAATAGGAAAATTTCTAACATGAATGCCAACTTGCAAAATAAAAATAAACAAAATACTAAAAATCTAAACATTTGGTCTATCTATGGCAATCTATCTATACTCCTAAGGATCTATTTCTTCCTTGACTTAGTAGGGGCTTGACCACGATCCGCCTTGTCATTCCTCTTCCTCTTGTGCAAAGGTATCTCGAAACCGGGAGGAACATCAAGTCGACTGAACACCGAGGGAGTCAGTCTCGCAAACACATGAGGCCTATCTAGAGATTGAAATTTACCGGGATGTCCGTTCGCTCTCTTCTCGTAAAAGTCACTATCCAGAAAATCTTGAGTGGCATCTACTCTGACATTAGAAGGATCCTCCTTAGCTTCCTTCTCCTTCAAATTCAAGCTAGGCTCGAATTGGTCCCCCAACAGAGAGCGGCGGATCTCATCAATACCCTCGAAACTAGGACGGAGTTCTTTCAGAAACCAATCCAAATATTTGTCGGACAAATAGAAGCTCCCTCCATCATGACGAAGATTGGTCCAACGATCCATAGTGGTGCCTTGCCCCCAAGCGCGAGCCAATCTCATAGAGAACTCTGAGTCCATGAAAGAAATGTCTCGAGACCATCCCCCTAACACGAAAGTGTCCTGCTATTGACCGAATTGTCGCATTACCCTCGGAGCAAAATATAAAGAGGAGTCCCTCAAACCTGGAAGGACGACCCTGTCGTACCCAAGGGTATTAGCTACGAACCTCCTCACCTTCCAAAAGGATGGGAACCAAGCAATATCATCAGTCTCTGCTTTAGCAAAAAGATGGGCCCACTCCTTAATGCTGAGACCCTTCACCAATAGTCTCTGCCTATGGAAAGTATAAGGAGAATACTCGATCGGAGAGTCCAACAATTTGAAATGTTCTCTGGGCCAAATGGTCAATAATAAAGGACTTCCCCGAGTCATAGAGCCGGTTCAATGTAGCTCATCATCAAGTCCATGAAGGGTCTCCCCCAAGATGAGAGGAATTATGTTGAAGGCCCGTCCTCTAGCTTGCAGAGCGATGTCCACGAGCTCCGTGTTCGCCATGCCACACTTGCTCATGAAAAGCACGCTTCGAAATAAGCACAATGCCAAGAGACAGCACTGAGAATCCACACCATGACCACGAGTCACCCGACCTTTAAATCTCCTAGGCAAAGAGTGGAGATCGATATAGCGGTTGTTAATGTAACTCTGCGCCTCGGGAAGGCCTATACTCAATAGATCCCTGAGAGACTCCGCCGGTACCTTGTTATACTTAGGAACCGCGATCACCCCTGTCAATGGCATATCCAAGATAACCGTCATCTCCTCTACAGTAGAGACCATCTCATTAAGTGAAAAGTTGAAGAGGTGAGTCGATGGATCCCAAAAGTGTGCAACTCCCTTTAGAAGGAACCATTCCGGTTTTAGATTCTTCAAGGTGAAAAGAATCTTGAAACCGAACATCTCCACGAATCTCTCTTGGCGAGGTTTATTGAACGAGCGAAAGAACGTTGCTAAGTCATTCTTGTAGCGTTCCACTAATTCCGAATCTAAGGAGAACTCATCAACAATTATTGATGAAGGGACGGATTTACTTAGGGCCATTGGGAGAAAAAGGTTGAGAGTTTTACTCCAAAAGAAAAGTTCCCAGAACTAATTTAAGGCTACATGGTATTCTAGGACGGACTAGAGGTGTTTATATACAAGTTCGAACACCAAATCCTCAAGGAAAAAGGAGAGACAGCCGCAGATTCAGAGGATGACTCGTACGAGATATCGATGTCTCGTACGAGGCATCTCCCAGTTCAGAACAGCAACAACTCTGCTCAAATCCCTGGTTGCCCGGCAAGTCAAAACATGTCTCAATCACCTCAGAAACTCACCCGAAACAGTTCATACATCACATACAAATAGCCCAACACGAATCCATCTCATAAATTTACCCCTCGGTTGACCAACCGTATGTGAATCAATCCATTTACAACAGTCAGAAATGAAAACTAAAATTAACAAAAGTATTGTGTGTTAAAGTTAGGAGTTAACTATTGCATAGGTACAAACCAAAGAAAGAAAAAGTTGTCTTCGCCTACGCCGAGGCAATAAGTACATGGTTAACAAAAAGAGGGAATGGGGGATCCTATCTACTCAGCATCAAATGGAAGGAGACGTCGCCATTTCCACGTGATCACTCATCCGTCCGAGGTCTCTTCCTGCAAGAGGCTGACTTTGCTGTCTGACGAGCCAATCGGCCTAAGAGTTCCGCGGTCTCTCTCTTCACCCTCTTGGCATAGGCCATGAACTGGACGAGTTGTCCGGCGACCTCTCTAGACTCGGCAATGGGCACCTGTTGAGAAGAAACAAATAGAGATATCAAAATCTTCAGATAAATGATAAACAGGGAAATAAAATGGTAGAATGACAAGAAATGACGGAAGAAGGGTTATAAACAATACCATGGTCGCGTTAGTAGGAGGTACGAGTCCCTCAGGCATATTGTACTGTGCGGGAAGATCCTCAACACTCTCTATCCCCTCAGCCATGCTGTAGGTAAAAGAAGCTGGTCCAAGCTATGGACGGAAAGGGATGTGGACAACTCCCTGGGCCTGAGCCTGATCACCCTCCAGAATCAACCGAGGCATGAGACGAGCAAGGAAGTCCTGATAATCAGCCTCCAAGGACATATGGTCAAAAAGTATCCTGACCAATAACGAGGTCCCCTCTCTCCTCCTCTGCGATGGCATAAGAATTAAGCATATGGGCCGGCGGGTCCAAGGGGACGATGACATCGAGTCTGCCACCACCCTGCTGGCGAGAGACTCTCTCTCTCCTAAATAGAAGCATCCCCCACCAAGGCCTATCATCAGCAATCGCATATCAGCAAACCCGTAAACATGGTCAATCCCCAGACACCGCCAAGGGAAGAAAGCAACAGCGGACTCAGGGACGGCCTCCCATCTGTCAAAATACAGCCGCATACGCTCTACTGTCATGTCAGCCCCCTATGTATGCTCATCACGGGTATGCCTGTTACCTCGGCGCTATCTCAAAGTATCTGGGAACATAACAGTGTTGTCTCGAAGATTGAAAGAGAAGAGACCAAACATGGCGTATCCCCAAGCCTGCAAAATGGGAGAAACATAGAAGGATGTCAATACACTATAGCTCAGATGAAAATGCTATCAAATTAAACTGGGGCTGAAATAAAGGAGGAATACAGAAGAAGATGAGTATCGTACCTCCCAGGCATGACTGTAGCCGCCTAAGCCAGTGTTCGCATGATCCCGCGAACTCTCATTTATGACCACATAGCAGTGGGCCAAGCCAGCAGAACCCCAGCTAGCATCAGTGACATGTTGCATGTCTCTCAATACACTCAGGAGGGTAAACAGGGTTGTCGATGCATGATTGGCAAATAGCGTCTCAGAAAAGGCCCACCATAGAAAGACGCGGATGGCTGCGATACGGGTGTCAGTAAGGTGCATCTGAAAGTCAGTAGGGGTCATGGTAACCTCCCCCCACCGCATATGCATAGTATGAGTGTTGTCCCACCAACGCTCTCGAATAGCCTAGAGCAAGTGAACACTCCTCCTCTCACCAACTAGGCCGTCAAAGAAGGGTTTCAGCCCGAGATTCTCGATCTCTTCCTTCATCTCGCCATTGAGAGTTGCCCACCTCTTGGAAACCGCTCGTACACTGCCTATACTGTTATCGATGAACCTGAATGACTGCAAACAACATACACAAAAGAGACAAATGTCAGAAAATCGGTAAAATCCTCATTTAAGTATTTTACCTGAAAAGTCGCAGAATTGCCTAAAACGACAGTCAAAATCATGTACTACTATACTACAATGATTTTCAATATCAACAAGTATGAAACTCCATCGAAAGATCAGCCATGCATGATAAACCCTAGCAACTATAATTCTAGGCAAAAGTCGATAAAAGTTGAACAGCGAAGGCACTAAATTGAGACATGCAACGACGAAATTGACATGGAAACTCAGTCAAAGGAAGAGATCCTTACCCGCCTCGTCCGAACGGCGTGAGAAATATGGTCATCAGGAAACGGGCACAACTCATCCGTCGCCCACACTTTACCTCTCATGTGCCTACCGAAGAGGTGTTCCCTATGAGAACTATTTGTACCGGTCATTTGAAAGGGTTAAGAATCACTAGAACTTGGTGAAAAGAAATATTTTTGGATGAAAAAATCACCTAGGGTTGAGAATTCCCGAAATGAAATAAGAAAAGTGATTTGAAAATCACTTTCAGCGCCTGATATCGCATCTGATATGCGTAAAAACAGAGAAGCCTCGTACTAGACATCACTATCTCGTACGAGATATCTTCAGAAAAATCTAAGAAAACCATGTTTTCTTGGGAAATTCCAGAAAAGCCCTGCTTTTAACAGAAAGGTCAGAAAAAGCCCTGCTTTTAACTGAAAGATCGAATCTGAACCCGGTTCAAGATGGAACATTGAGTTGTCAACAAATGGATACTTTCAGAATTGGAAGAAGCAAAGTTGTTTCTCAGTACGAATTTATTCTCACCGCACATCCAAGATCATGGGTGAGCAACGAAATCTGCATCAGCAAACTTTAAATCACATGACTTTCATCAAGACGTATGTTAATGACACAGGATTTACAACCGGGTATCCCACAACTATTATCAAGACGTAAGTTAATGACACAGGATCCCACCATTCAGAGTCCCATAATTGTCATCAAGGTATAAGCTAATGGCATAGGATTCACATTTTCAATGGAAAGGCAGTCTCGTTGAAAGGGGAAGCAAGGATCCAAGTAATTAGTGTCTCCAAAACCGGGTATCCCACAACTGTTATCAAGACATAAGTTAATAACACAGGATCCCACCATTTAGAGTGCCATAATTGCCATAGAGACATCTGTTAATGGCATAGGATTCACTTTTTCGGCGAATAAGGCAACCTCGTTGGAAGGAGAAGCAAGGATCCAAGAAATTGGCGTCTCCAAACCCAGAGTCTGATCATTATTATCAAGACGTATGTTAATAACATAGGATTCACATTTTCCGGCGAATAAGGCAACCTCGTTGGAAGGAGAATCAAGGTCTGGGTAATTGGCATCTCCAAAATCGAAGACGGTTCGTCATCAACAACAGGGCATGTTTAGAATTATAGTCAAAGAGATTGATTCCTCAGTATGGATTGCAACTGGAGACGGTTCATCATCAACAAAAAGGAGTATATTCAGAATTGGGTTAAGGCCATTGATTCCTCAGTATGGGTACTCTCTAAACTCTAAACTTTACTTACCGCAAGTATTGTTTTCAAAAATGATTTTTGAAATACCTTAAACCTCAATTTTTGCGTGTTTTCAGAGTCGAATTACGTTTGGTCTGATTTCCTTCCGAGGAATACGTAGACAGTTTTTTAGCAAGACCATACCCCTAGTTCAAAATGGCATCTTTTCTATCGGCGACAGTACTTCATCCATAAGTATCGTCGCCGAGGGGCTCTGTAGACACCCCATTTTTGACATTCATTTATGATCACACTACTTCTGTGTCTCGCCTTTGATTTGGGTCGAAACTCGTTAAGTTGGACATGTTTCGTTAAGTTTCTGACTGACTGATGGATAAAATCCTCGTGTAATAAAAACCTTGCAAGTGTACAAGTGCCGAAGCAGCAGTATACAAAAGTAAGGGTCGAACCACAGAGACTCGTGGATAAACAAGTTGATTTAATTAATGTATAAAGTAACCAAAAGGGGGGTTTTTGATTTGATTGATTTAAACTAATTACCTACTAAACAATAAAAATAAACTAAAGACTTAAAATCGCAAATTCAAGCAAAGACTGCACTAAAAAAAAACAGTTCACGGATTGGCGATCACAATTACACTCTCTTTATACTATTTTGATGATGACATACTAATCTTGAATTTAGGGTTCATTCACTTATTTAAGAATTGGAATGGTTAGGTGGCCGGATTGCAATTCTATTATCCTATGTAAATTAATTCTTCCGCAAGGTCCAATTAAAACACACAGAATTTATTAAGATCTTAAGAGTATGAAAACCTAGTTTGTCTCTTTTTCCGCAAGGTCCAAGTTCCAAACTATTCAACACAACCATGGCTATGTCTAACTCTCCACGCAAGTGCAAGAGATTAAACCCTAATAGTTAAAGAGCCAAAAATATCTATCTATATAATTGAAACTCAAAAACGGAATTAAAATTATTGTGTTAAACTAAAACATTGATTATCATCTCATAGCACAAAGACCATGTAATTGATCACATCCAATCCGCAAACCAAAGAAATTAGCTACTCATACCTATAGCTTAAATCACAAGATCATAAATAAAATTCATAAACCTGGATTAATATGCTTGAAGATGAAAGATCCCAAACTCTTGATTACACTTGAAAACTTGAATAAAACCTAAAAGAAAGCATAAGAAAAACTGTTCTGAAAACCTAATCCCTTTTATCCATGAGAGAGGAGTCCAAAATAGGGAAGGAATTAACCAAATAGTAGAAAATAATAAAATCCCGAAATTCCTGGCGAGGGTAGCTGGCGGGCGCCTGGGGTCATTCAAGCGGGCGCTCCAGTGGCCAGTACATTGGGCCGTTTTTCTACTTTAATTCACGCGGGCGCTTGCAGATAGGAACGCGGCCGCTTGAGCGAGCGGACGCCTGTCTTAGACCGAGCGGGCGCCTAACTTGCTTTTCCAGTCTTCTTCTTTTTTTCCTGCTTGGCTTTGACTGTTGACTGCTGACTTGGACATTTGACTTTTGACTTGGACTTTGACTTAAGCAATCATGGTCTTCAACACTAAAGCACTAGGACTTTGCAATTACAAAAAATAACACTGTAAAGAGTCTCAAAATGCACAAATTCTCACAAAGTTCCTCAAATACAAATAGACCAAAAATTACATTAAACTATTCTAAATTACATCAAAAGTCCATAAAAATAATATGAAAATGTAGAGATAATATATGATAAAATAGATCCATCAAATTCCCCCACACTTAGACCATTACTCGTCCCAGAGTAATATTCCTAACCCCACATCTAAGCACCGGTCTACAAGCGTAGCATGGAGGAAAACGACACCTAATCTCCTCTACATCTCCCACCCAACAAAGTCAAGAACAAAACCACTCAGAGTGTAAAGGACTCCGCTCCTTATAACTCCCAAGACAAACACAAGACAATGGCCCTAATCGATATCACACCAATGATAGGAACACAAATACACATATCCGATTAGGGCCCTCTCATAAAAGCTAGGGGGAACTAAAATGTCCTAGGTTTCCCCCACGCTTATCTTTCACTACAACATCCCTCAAATAGAAATCAAAGCTAGGGTGAAATTCCTAACAATGATTTACCTCATAATAAGCTCCAACACCCCCTTATGACTCCCAAAACAAAAATATGAGGCTTTTCTATCCTAACTTCTCTAACCAAGCCTCCTACTCCAAAATGAATCCTACCCGGATCTCCAAACCTCCCTTAGGAAGCCACGCTGGTGAAAACATAAAAACCACTAAATCCCTCACCTTTTGCCTAGGCGCCCTTTCGGGTTTTCACCTAGCCTCTCTTTTCTTTCTTTTCTTTCTTTTTTTTTTTTTGAAAACTGAAAACAACTAAAAACATAACTAACGATGATGTGACAACAACCAATAACATATACCCCATACCCCCACACTTAAAACATGCATTGCCCCCAATGCAGAAACAATAAAAACACTAGGGTAGGGGTACCTCCAACCACTACTGAGGCGGACGAATGAAGTGGTCCCACGGACCACTAGAATTGGTACTGGCTCCAAACTGCTGCTGCGGCTGCTGCTGGTCGGTCCAAGTTGGGCCATCCCAAACCATGTCCGAGGGCCTCAAGAATGGAATCTGCGGCTGCTGAGGGTAGTACTGCGGCGGATACTCCTCATCTGGACAAAACCTCCTCATCATCCTCTCCCGGTAATAACTCTGCGCCTCAAACTCTCTATCCAATCTATCCTCCATTTGGTACATTGATTCCCCTAGATTATCCACTCTCTGTTCCATCTGATCTTGCCACATGACATTATGATACAATTCATCTCGGACCCTTTCGGACAAGTGCTCATAATCTAGTCGCATTCCCCAAGCAAATTTTTAGAGAATTTCGAATGTTAGAGAGAGGGGGTAAGAGAGGGTTAGGGTTCTTGAGAGAGAAGGGGAGAGAATGGGTCAATTTCATTCCAAAAACCCGGCTGGGCAACTCAAATCCGTCAAGTGGGCGGCCGCCCAAGACTGGAGTGCGCGACTGCCCACTTCATCAGTCTCATATCCTTTTTTTTTCTTTTGCACGACCGCCCAGATAGTCCTTGCGCGCCCGCCCACTTCATCAGTCTATGGCCTTCGTTTTCATCCCAAATGGGCGACTGCCCAGAAACACTATTGGCGACCGCCCAAGATGCTGCTTCACAATTTTTTTATTTTTTTTTGACTAGTCGCCGCAAAAACTCCATTGGGTGGGTCCAATATGCTGCACATCACCACAAACAAACCACCAAGCGTAATATCCTTTATGCAAACAAGAAAATGACTCAAAAATATAAATATTTTTGGAGGGTGACACTATTTACACTTCCTTATAAACCCACAAACTCGGAGAGATCCATGAATGATGACACACAAAGCAATAAAAGACAATAATTAAAACATACCTCATTGGGTTGCCTCCCAATTAGCGCATTTGTTTAACGTCGTTAGCTCGGCGGTGGCCCCATTTTTATTTGGGTTGGAGATTGGCCACATTGACTCTGGCTTTTGCTTTTCTGCCTTTGGCCCACCTTAAGTATTCCCTTGCATGAATGCCCACAATTACCCACACATAATTCCCCCTTTTAATTAATTTTGGGAGAACCCATGGGGTCTTTGAGGTTCCCTTGTGCTTTTTCTTTTTCACTTTTTGGCTCTTTTTCTTCTTACTAGTACCTGTGAACAAGAAGAAGCAAGGGGGGATACAAGATTTTATATGAGGCACCGACTTCTCATTGAAGTGGCCTAGGGGGTGAAACGGGCCATCACTATAATGGTGTTCGTCGGCCTTATGGGATATGGCCATGACATGAACGTCCGCATTATCCCTAGTTTTCTCACCGCCATTCAACACACTCTCCAATTTCCCACTATCCCTCTCATGCCCTACATGCTCAGGTATGCACTCACCTACCTCATCCACAAAATTACATGAGTCCTCATCAGTGAGAGGATGTTTCATAATATCATGCACAGGGATCTCTAAATGTTCATTAGCCACACACATTGACAATGTCCCATTCCCCACATTAATTATGGTGTTGGTAGTCGCCATGAATGGTCGCCCAAGCAATATGGGAGATTCACGGTGATCGCCAACATTATTAACGGTTTCAAGAACAATGAAATCTACAGGGACAATCAACTTTCCTACTTGAACTAAAACATCCTCCACAATACCCAATGGTCGTCTAATAGAACGATCAGCAAGTTGAAGGGTCAATGTAGTGGGTTTTAGCTCAGGCAAGCCTAACTCAAGATACTTGTGATAAGGCAATATATTTATGCTAGCACCAAGATCTAACATTGCCTTCACCTTGGTAGAATCCCCCAAAGTAATGGAAATTGTGAAACTTTCGGGGTCCTTTTGTTTAGGTGGAAGGTCTTGTCGAACCACAACACTAGCACTCTCTCCCATGATCAATTTATCCTCTTTCCCATAATTAGGTTTCCTGGAGTTAATTTCTTTGAAAAACTTGGCATAAGCAGGGATATTTTTTATCACATTCAACAATGGGAGATTAATATTAACTTTTGAAAATATATCATATAACTCCGACATTTGTTTATTAAACTTGTGCCTCATAAAACTTCCAGGAAACGGTATAGGAGGTACATATGACTTGGGAGTGGGAGTCTCAGTATTAGAAGTTTTTCCCATTCCATTTGTACCTTTATCAACAACATTACTATCATGGCTCGCAACAACAGGAGGCGATGTAGAAACATGAAGTACCTCATTATTTACCTGATTGTCATCATGTATGACTGTAATGGCCATGGCTTGCTGCCCTTGACTTGGAAAAGTTCCTGGCTTATGTCCTTGTTGGCCTTCAGCTAGTTGACCAATTTGGGTCTCCAGCTTTTTGTTGACCGCACCCTGCTGCTTCTCTCGTTGCTCCATCAACATCCTCATCTGTTGTTGTTCTTGCAACATTGACCTCATCATATCCTCCATAGATTACTTGGGCTGCTATTCTGGATTCCCTTGTGAGAGAGGAGGATAGAGAGGTTTCTATTGAAACTGGTTCCCTTGGTTATTCCTCCATGACAGATTCAGGTGATTCTTCCAATCCGGATTATAGGTGCTAGAATAAATACCACCTTGATTTTGTCGTGGGGGATAACCTTGCATTGCATTAACCTGTTCAGAATCATACTGCACAACAACTTGGCAAACATTAGTAGCATGAGTGTTAGGACCACAGGTAGCTGTTAGTACCCGACCTGAAAATGAGTTTATTAGGACTTTCCCAAAAATACAAGGACTTTATAGGAATTAGAAACCTTGCAAAGACTTGTTCCGGATTCCCGAAATATCTCATTTATGGCAAAATCTATCAAAATAGGTAATAAATGGTTTCCTTAAAACCATGCAGAAACCCTAGCTTAAGAATCAAGTCAGCCTGCAACCTTGGCCACGCGGCCAACCTTGCTGCGCGTTGAGCTTGGCCACGCGGCCACTCTTGTCACCGGCTTCAATCATGGCCAGGCGGCCAACCTTGCTCTGGATGATCTCAGCCGTCAGATCTTCCCATCAGTTTACTATATAAATCCATTCCATTCCATTGGTTTGGGTGGTCCGATTTTGAGAGCTCTAAGTCCGAATTTTGGAGTTCTTAAACACAATTTTCTCCCTAATTAAGCATTCAAACACTCTAGAAGATCCAAAGTTTATTTCTTGCCAACATAGGTAAGTTTTCTAACTTTTTCTTCATGTTCTTGTCATATTATTAGTTTAGATCCATAATATTCATATTCTTAATATGTTTATTCATGTGTTCTTTATAATATTCATGTTCCTAACATCTTTATTCGTATTTTCTTCATGACATTCATATGTTCATAATATGTTCTTCGCATATTCATCATATTCTAGGTTAAAACCTTATTTATGCTATATTTAGGGTTGCTATCTTCATGTTAACATGTTATTTCATAGCCAATGATGATCTAGGGTTCATCGAACCAAGGATGATCTAGGGACTACTTCTAAACCCTAATCTTTAGGTAATTCCCCCTCATTATGCATGATCCCGATTCTTCTGCCTATTCTAAATTCTTCTCAAAATACGCTGACCTGAGCTTCTCACATTCAGAGGAACGTAGGCAATCTTCGGATCCGGTGTAAATCACTAACACACTACTAACACATTCATCATGATAGAAAGACCGATCAATTCGGGCAATAGGAGTGATGACGTCCAATATTCTTCTCTTGTTGTAATTTGACCCCCGAACCCATTAAACATGCTTTTTCTCAAAGTTTTGGCTATAATTAAAACGGCGTGGCGACTCTCATAATTTTAATGTTGCTATGAATATTCCCAATTTCAAACACACGTATTCACAGTGGCGACTCTGCTGGGGACTGCTTTGAAACTTTTTCAAACTTAGTGGGTCTAACTTTCGTCACATCATGATGCTTGCCATGTTTACACATACACACACCTGCCATGTTTACACATGCACACACATGCCATGTTTACACATGCACACTTGCCATGTTTATACATGCACACACCTGCCATGTTTACACATGCACACACATGCCATGTTTACACATGCACACACCTGCCATGTTTACACATGCACACTTGCCATGTTTATACATGCACACACTTGCCATGTTTACACATGCACACACCTGCCATGTTTACACATGCACACTTTCCATGTTTATACATGCACACACTTGCCATGTTTACACATGCACACACCTGCCATGTTTACACATGCACACTTGCCATGTTCACACATGCACACACTTGCCATGTTTACACATGCACACACCTGCCATGTTTACACATGCACACTTGCCATGTTTACACATGCACACACTTGCCATGTTTACACATGCACACACCTGCCATGTTTACACATGCACACACCTGCCATGTTTACACATGCACACTTTCCATGTTTACACATACACCTCACACTTTGCCATGTTTACACATGCACCTCACACTTTACCATGTTTGCACATGCACCTCACACTTTGCCATGTTTGCACATGCACCTCACACTTTACCATGTTTGCACATGCACCTTGTATTTTTGCCATGTTAATATGTGTACCTTGTATTTTTTCAATACATGTATTTTTTGTACTTTCCCTATAGTACTAAGGTCAAACGAGACTTTGCTATGCTCCCTTGTACATTCTTATCCTCTCCCTCTTCTCTATCTCTTGCATTGCATTGTATCATTCAAGCATTCAAAAACTTCTCTCTTTTCTTCCTAAAAAGAATTAGTTTCTTGCCACACACTACCACTAGTCCGTGTCTGCACTGCACAGGTCCCCATTACCCAGAGTATTCTATGTGCAGGAATTTGTGCGCTACTGCCGCCCTCTTTTCGAGTCACTCATCTACTCCACTCACCGTGTACGTTCCGCGAGCGGTGGGAACCTTTTACCTTACCCGTGTCAACCCACACATAGAGATTAGGACACTCCTTAGACCAACCATTTAGGATGTAAATAAATGCAAAACTTTTCGCAAAATAAAATGTGCATTGCATCTAGACGACCTCTAAGATCCATCGCTCACCCCTTGGGCCATCTATCAAAATTCCTCATCTTGGCCTATCTAGGTTACCTACCCATCATTGCGATCCATTCGGGTCTACCCTTCATCTTGACCCGCTTTGGTCAAAATCCCACCAACCTTTGACCCCCTGGGTCAACCTTATCACCTTTGACCCCCTAGGTCAAACTTTATCATCTTTGACCTCTTAGGTCTACCTTTGACCCCCTAGGTCAAACTTTATCATCTTTGACCTCTTAGGTCTACCCTTGACCCCCTAGGTCAACTTTATCCGCCTTTGACCTCTTAGGTCAACCCTTGACCTCCTAGGTTAACCTTACCACCTTTGACCTCTTAGGTCAACCTTTGACCCCCTAGGTCAACCTTATCCGCCTTCGACCTCTTAGGTCAGACCTTGGACCCCATAGGTCAACTTTATCACCCCTCGACCTCTTAGGTCAACCTTTGACCTCTTAGGTCTACCCTTGACCCCCTAGGTCAACTTTATCCGCCTTTGACCTCTTAGGTCAACCCTTGACCTCCTAGGTTAACCTTACCACCTTTGACCTCTTAGGTCTACCCTTGACCCCTAGGTCAACCTTTGACCCCCTAAGTCAACCTTATCCGCCTTCGAACTCTTAGGTCAAACCTTGGACCCCTTAGGTCAACTTTATCACCCCTCGACCTCTTAGGTCAACCTTTGACCCCTTAGGTCAACCTCATCCGCCTTTGACCTCTTAGGTCAACACTTGACCTCCTAGGTTAACCTTACCACCTTTGACCTCTTAGGTCTACCCTTGACCCCTAGGTCAACCTTTGACCCCCTAGGTCAAACTTATCCGCCTTTGACCTCTTAACTCCCTTAGCCAACCCAATCACCTTTGACCTCTTAGGTCAACTTTTGACCCCTAGGTCAACCTTATCCGCTTTTGACCTCTTAGGTCAATCTTTGATTCCATAGATGAACCCAATTACCTTTGACCTCCTGCTTAGGTCAAACCGTTATCTTGACCCATCTAGGTCATTATTTGACCCACCGTTGTCCAGACCAACCTAGGTCAACCCATCTCGACCCGTTTGGGTCCACACACCATCCTCGAGCCATCTAGGTCAACTTGTCTGTCTTAGGATTAAAACTACCCCTTCACCTTTAACCCATCGAGGTCAACCCTTGACCCGCTTAGGTCGATTTACCTATCTTGGATCCATCTAGGTCAATCTCCAACCTCCCTTGGTCAACCAACCCGAATAGGTTAGCCTACTCGCTTTTGACCCGCCTAGGTCAAACCATGTCTATCCCGCTACAACCCGCTATCTTGATCCATTCAACATATAGGTCAATCCAACCCTTTCCCAATTAGGTCGACCTATCCTTTACCCATCTAGGTCAACCCACCATCATCGATGCGATCTTCCTTGACCCACCTCTCGGCTTATTTAGATCAAACCTTAAGTCAAACCTTGCCCGACTCCTATAGGTCTTCCTCACCCATGCGTGACCAAGGACCGAGTCATCTCCCTCCTCTTGACCCCTATGGTCATCTCTCACCTCCTTTTAAAAGTCTAAATGATAAGGGGGACGTAGGCAACTTCGGCCCGGTCAAACTTTCATTTTTTTTACCAAAATGCATTTCAAAAATGTGGAGACCGACTCTTTTCCAAAAAATGATTTTATAACGATGCCTTATCATTAAATACGAATCTAATTTAATTCAAATAAGAGGCTTAATTCTTTCATGACATAGAGTTCTGCATCAGGTTAAAACCCGTGTCCTTAAACACCTTTGGTCCCATCCCTAACCTACCTTCGCAATTGCCAAGCGAGCTTAGTCACACGCATGACTTCTAAGACAAAATTAAGTCCTAAGCATACCCAATCCAACTTAGGTACCTATTGTACTCAAGCAAAGTCTTGGACACTCAATCCCTTTACCTAAAGCGCCAACATGGTCATATATCCAAAACCATTTCCCGCACCTATGGTTCGCACCTAGCCTAAACTTTCAAACACTCTAGGATCCAAGCCCGACATGCGTATTAGGTACTAGGATCATCCAATCCCAATCCGTTGCTCCTTGGCCGACCTCAAGCCTGCTTGGTCCTAACCCATAACGCGGTTTCTCTAGGACAAAAGACTTACCCGCTTGAAAGCCTTATGTCCCAATGCTACCCTGCCTAGCCTTCGATCTCCTAGATCTCACGCCTACCATTCCATTAGGCCCCAGTCTCCTTAACACATGTCTGAGTCTTAGCCAAGCTAAACCCTAGCACACTAGCCTAGGTCTAACCTATCGAGCCTATCCAGCCATGAGGTATCAAGCTCACCTGCCCCAAACCGCAACACTCTTAGACCTCAAACTTGCTCGGTCTAAACCAAGACAAACCTTCAAATGCTTTCGGTCTCCAAACCCTAGCCTCTAGCCTAGGAAGTCACATGCGCTCCGAACCCTAGCCACAAGCCTAGGTAGTTACCTTCTATCCGAAGCCTAGCCTTAAACCTAGGCAATCGCATTCTCTCCAAACCCTAGCCCCAAGCCTAGGTAATTACATCCTTCCAAACCCTAGCCTAAAGCCTAAGAAGTTACATCCTTCTTAAACCCTAGCCTCGATCCTAGGTAGCCACATCCTTCCTAAACCCTACCCTCGAGCCTAGGTAGTCACATTCCCTCCAAACTCTAGCCTCAAGCCTAGGTAGTCGATATTCTTTCCAAACCCTAGCCTCAAACCTAGGAAGTCGCGTTCTCCCCAAACCCTAGCCTCAAGCCTAGGTAGTCACATATCCTTAAGCCTAGGAAACCGCAACATCCTCTTTAACCCTAGCCCAAGTTCTAGGGAATTTCCAAAGCCCCGCATGCAACATCATTTCCAAATTCCCGAAACCCTAGTCTCGAAACCTAGGAAATTTACAATCTTAATCCCCGGTCTTATTGAACCCTAACCCAAAACCTAGGATACAATGCCCTGTCCAAAACTTAATCAACCCTAGCCTCAGGCCTAGGAAGCCGCATTCGCTCTAAACCCTAGCCTCGAGCCTAGGTAGTCGCATCCGCTCTAAACCCTAGCCTCGAGCCTAGGTACTCACATTCGCTCTAAACCCTAGCCTCGAGCCTAGGTACTCGCATTCTCTCCAAACCCTAGCCTCAAGCCTAGGTAGTCGCACTCTTTCTAAACCCTAGCCGCAGGGCCTAGGAGACTATATCCTCACTAAACTCTATCATCGAGCCTAGGATTCAACATTCCCTTCAAACCCTAGTCCTAGACCTAAGAAATTCCTTCACCTTAGTCTCAAAATATAGGAAGTTTACAGTCCTTAGCCTTAAAACCTAGCCTAAAGCCTAGGTTACCACGAACATTTCCAAGCCATAGTCACCAATCCCGGAAAATGGTGAACCCTAACATCAAACTTAGTGGACCTTCCACAAAAGCAATCCCTCTTCCCAACGGTCCATGGTCTCAAGCCTAGGAAGTCACAACCTTTCCAACTCCCAGCCTTATGTCTAAAAGCCAACGCCTTTGCAACCTCTGAGCCTACCACAACTCTAAGCCCTAGCACTAAGCCTAGGATAGAATACTCTCCTCATGCTTAAATGAACTCCAATCCCTAGCCCGTAAGCCTAGGAAACCCACATTATCTCCAAGACATAATCTAAAGCCCAAGAAGCCGTGACATCTTTGGCATCCCTATCTCAAGATTAGGAGATCACCATCTTCCTTATTCCCTTTCCTTAAAAAGCCTTAGGTCCTACCTCTAGGCAACCAAAAAAAATGTCCCTTACCTAACACCTTGGTCTCAATGGCTCGTAGCCTCATTCCCTCCTAAATTAGGATAAGCGGAACCCAGATCATGTTTCCCATATTAGCAACTCCCCGAGAGTCCATCTCCTTCGCGTCTCCCTAAAGGTCCTTTGCCCTTGTGACTCACCAAAGAGTCCCCTGTGACTCCCCGAGAGTCTATCACCTTTGTGACTCCCCGAGAGTCCGTCACCCTTGTGACTTCCCGAGAGTCTATCACCTTTGTGACTGTTGGTAGTGGTGCCCTAGGCACGTTTAATAAACGTTGTAATTGTTATCATTTATTTCATATCAATAAAGAGATGTTTTGATTATTATTGTTGTTCATGTTTACTTATAATAATCCCCGTCCCTAGTACTTGTTAAGCACTGGTATAAAGGCTAAATGGTCATGGGATGATCATGTTAGATTTATGGGTACTTGTTTGGAACAAGGTACTGGACATGACCCGCTCTATGAGATTTATGTCTTGGTCTATGTCGTACATATATCTCATATTAGTTATGTCATTTGAATCCTTAGACATGAAGTTATTATAGTCTTCCACTTGATGAACATTATGTTTGACATATTCAAACGCTACTTTTAACCGAGTAGTTATAAAGGGTATGATTGGCATAATCGGAATCCCGTTGGGAAGAATAATAAGCTAAATGGATTTGTCCCTCCTCGGAGAGATGTCAAGCTTGGGCCTCTCGTAGGAATGATGTTGATGAAATGTTCGGCCGGACTCAAATGAATTGATTGGATCAATGTCATTTGGATTATCAACATATTCGGAATCGAGAAAGTATTGAACAAAACAAGTTGACCATTTGACCATGACTTGTGTTCAATGACATCGTGGACAAAGGGATTATGACATATTCTAAAGGAATGCGAACTTGTATCTAGTTATACTATTTGGGTAGGTATGACGGTTTGCTAGAACCTAATCATATCTTATGGGATCATGTTTGAGCTCATTGCCAACTTAGTATAATCCTAGAGGGTCACACACAATAGAACGAATCTTTAAAAGGGACTATATTGGAATTTTGGAAATTCTGGACATTCTGAAGAGTGGGCGACCGCACAGTATTGACTGGGCGGCCGCACACTTAGGACAGTTTTGTACCAGTTTTGCTTCAGATAGTTGTGCGACCGCACAGATTATTTTGGGCGGCCGCACAGTGCTGTCGGGTGGCAGATTCCTAATTTGATTTGGAAACGAATTTTGGAAGGATTTTGACACAAGTTTCCTATTTGGAATAGGTCATACTTGTGTATAAAAGACCAAATTCGGCCAGCACTTAAGGCCAATGATTGTGTGAGTCTCAAAGAGTTTGAGAGAGGGTTTATTTTGTTCCAAGACATTCTTGGTTGAGGAACAAAATAATACACAAAATAAATTCCTTATAGTTCTTTTGATTGTGAAAAAGTGTTTCACAATTTGGTCTAGCAACCAAGATCAAAGAAGCTCCTTTGATATTCGTTCGAAGTGTGGATACCGCTAGAGGGTGAAAATCATCATCTTCAAAGTTCGTGTTCAAGCTTTGTGATCGTGATCAAGTCTTCAAACCTCCACCAAAGACCAAGAGAATTTGATAGCCATCAAGGGTTAGTTTATTCCTTTATTCTTATGTTGTATTTGATTTAATCGTATGAACGGATCCATGGCTTTGGGTTTCAAAATTTTAAATGCTAAATTCCGCTGCGCATGTTACATCGAAACCCAACAGTGGTATCAGAGCCCCGTTCATGTTGATTAATTCAATACTTGGATCATGTTATGTGTATATAAATTGTTTATGTGCCTTGCATGATATGAATATTGGAATATGTGATGTTTATGTGTTATGTGATTTTTTGTGGTTTATTGTTTTACAACTTTAATCGCACGATTCAATCGCAATAAATAAATTATGGTGGATTCAGAATTGTTGATTATTAATTTTTGATTGGATCAAAGTTTTAATAATCGGGGAAAAACGATTTTGAGACAAAATTTTCGAACTTCAAAATTCTGTACATTCTGATCAGTTTGGGCGACCGCACAAAATCACTTGGGCGACCGCACAGTGAGTTTTGGGCGGCCGCACAAGGGGATCAGAAGGTCTGATTTTGCTCAAAAACAGAATTTGGAATTTTCGAAAGGTTCAACAAAACCAGTAACAGAACCAATCCAGACCTGCTGATCTGGAATGGGTTTTGGGTAGTTGGTTTGTGTGTGGATCTTGGGGTTTGATTTTCCTATTTGTTTTAGTCTTGTGATTCTAAGATTGGTTCAAGGTTTGGATGGCTAATCTGCGTTCATCGAGATTGTGTTTCCCAAACTTGATCGCAATCAAAGTTTCAAAGATAAAACGAAGTTAGAATTATGAAGAGTTCATAATTGCTAAAATTGAGAAACAAAGTTCTTGACTCAATGATTGGAGATCCATGTGGAATTGCGAATGCAATTGGCCTACGTTCATCGAGACCATCTATTGCTTAGTTTCGGCCACATGGACTACTTTCTTGGTTTCTTGAATTAGTGCGGGATTGTGGTTGCCTAATGGCTTAGTTCGACCGCACTTCTTGTTGTCTTGATTCGGAAATAATAACCGAAGTTGAAATAGTCTCATCCTCATAATTATAGAGAAACTAATGACACATAAATATCATGCTTAAATTAATGGAGATTAATTTAATGGCTAAACTTGATGTGTAACATGTTTATATTATGTGCTCATAAATGTGTTATATGCTATATGTGATGAACCTTCAAAGAAAGTTTTAAGTCCTTTTGCCATGCCATGATTAAAACACTTGTTTATACATGAGTAATTTTATGTGGGCTCGCCAAAGCGAGGTGCATTGATTTTATTCATGTTTGAGCAAGATGAGTGAATAAGAGTTTCCTATGCGTTTAAAATGGTTGGACTTAATTAAGCGTCAAAACAGTTTTGGGCTTAAGGCAAAGATGAGATTTAACATGCTTTTTGAAATTGGATTTCTTAAAGAATCTCATGAAAATAACTGAGAGTCATATGAGATATGATTGACAAGAGTTGTCTACCTAATTGATTTAATTCTGAGCGGTGCGCCAAAGCGTACTCAAAATTAGATTAAAGCGGGATCTCAACCCATTTAAATTATACTATACATTGGATGTATAAAGAAGGTTGTATAATTTGGTGGGAGTATTTTATTTTAAAATACATTATTTATCTCTTTAATGAAAACCGGTACTTATTAAATTTTGGAAATTTTTGCATATTTGTAGATAATGACTAATAACACTCAATCAATGTCGTTGCGATCGATCCTTGAGAAGGATAAGCTCGAAGAGAATGGTACCAACTTTATGGATTGGATCCGTAGCATAAGAATTGTTCTTAGGCAAGAAGATAAGTTGTACATTCTCGATGGGCCTCTCCCTGCTGAACCACCGCCTACTGCCCCTAGGGTAGAAAGAGACAATTACAAGAAACATCGTAATGATTCTAGAGATGTAAGTTGTCTCATGCTTGCTGCTATGTGTTCAAAACTCCAACAAAGTTTGGAACATTTGGAAGCCTATGAGATAGGCGTGGAGTTGAGAACCATGTTTCAAGAGCAAGCTAGGCAAGAGAGGTACAAGACTATTGTTGCATTCACTACTAGTAAAATGAATGAAGGGCAACAAGTGAGTCCTCACTTTCTTAAAATGAAAGGTTATGTAGAGCACCTTGAGAAACTTGGCTATCCAATCCCATTGGAGCTAGCCACGGATCTCATTCTTAATTCATTGCCTAAAAGTTATAATCAGTTTGTGATGAATTATAACATGCATGGAATGGATAAGAATCTCTCTGAGTTGCATGGGATGCTAAAAACTGTAGAGATGAAAATTGTGGAGAAAGGTTCTCCCGTGCTCTTGGTTCATGATGGGAAGAAGGCTGGTGCCAAAGGAAAGGGTAAGGCAAAAGTTGTCAAACCTAAAATAAGCAAGGCAAAGGTTGCCAAGGCTTCTGAGGCAAAACCTGATTCACAAAAGGATGCAATCTGTTTCCATTGTCAAGAAATTGGTCATTGGAAACGTAATTGCAAGGCTTTCTTGGAAGAACAAAAGAAGAAGAAGAGCAGCAAGGCTGCGTCGACTTCAGGTATCTATATGATAGATATTCTCCTTTCTACCACTGATTCTTGGGTATTGGATACCGGATGTGGTTCTCACATTTGTCTAAATGTGCAGGGACTAAAGAATAGGAGACTGCTTAAAGAAGGTGAAGTAGATCTACGCGTGGGGAATGGAGCAAGAGTTGCTGCATTAGCCGTAGGGACTTATGAAGTCACTTTACCTTCCGGATTAATTCTTGTTTTGAACAATTGTTATTATGTTCCGGATTTAAGCAGAAATATTATTTCAATTTCTTGTTTGGATAATGAAGGTTTTAAGTTTCTTATTGAGAATAAGAAATTTTCTATTTATTTAAATGATGTGCTTTATGGTATTGCTAATTCATTTAATGGCCTTTATATCTTGGATGTCAAGAATGAAAATAATGTCTATCATGTAAATAAGAAATCTAAACCTAATGATGTAAATCATACTTATTTGTGGCATTGCCGTCTTGGTCATATTAATGAGAAGCGTATCTCAAAACTCCATGGGGACGGACTTTTGGGTTCATGTGACTTAGAGTCATATGATACTTGTGAGTCGTGTCTTCTTGGAAAAATGACTAAGACACCTTTTACCAAGTTGGGTGAAAGGGCAAGCGACTTATTGGGGTTGATACATTCCGATGTATGCGGACCATTAAGTAGCAATGCTAGGGGAGGATTTCAATACTTCATAACCTTCACTGATGATTATAGTAGATTTGGGTATGTTTACCTAATGAAACATAAGAGTGAAGCATTTGAGATATTTAGAATATTTCAAAATGAAGTAGAAAAACAACTTGGCAAAAGTATTAAAGCACTTCGATCAGATCGTGGTGGTGAATACTTAAGTCAAGAATTTGATGGTCATCTAAAGAATTGTGGAATAGTTTCACAATTGACTCCACCCGGAACACCACAATGGAATGGTGTGTCCGAGAGGAGGAATCGGATTTTGTTAGACATGGTTCGATCAATGATGAGTCAAGTTGATCTTCCAATATCCTTTTGGGGTTATGCTCTAGAAACCGCTGCTTTCACACTAAATCGTGTTCCAACTAAATCGGTTCAAAAGACTCCATATGAGATGTGGAGCGGAAAGAAGCCTTGTCTATCTTTCATGAAGATTTGGGGTTGTGAAGTTTTTGTCAAAAGACTTATCTCAGACAAACTTGCACACAAATCTGATAAATGTATTTTCGTGGGATATCCTAAGGAAACTAAAGGATATTACTTTTACAACCGAGAGGACAACAAAGTGTTTGTTGCCCGAACTGGTGTCTTTCTAGAGAAAGAGTTTCTCTCCAAAGAAATCAGTGGGAGTAAAATAAATCTTGAAGAAATTCAAGACCCAAAAAATATCATTGAACCAATAGTGGAACAAGAACAAGAACCACCTGTTCAAAATACACAAGTAACTCTCAGATCTAGTAGGTTACGATCCGAGCCCGAGAGATATGGATTTCTCGTAACGGATAGTAATGAGGTAGAAATCATTGAGAATGATGAACCGTCAACCTACCAAGAGGCGATGTCTTCTCCTGATTCGGACAAGTGGCTTGGAGCCATGGAATCCGAATTGCAATCCATGCAAGACAATCAAGTTTGGAATTTGATTGATGCGCCCGAAGGTGTAAAAACCATAGGATGCAAATGGGTCTTCAAGAAGAAGACTGACATGGATGGGAAGGTGCATACTTACAAAGCTAGGCTTGTAGCGAAGGGTTATAGGCAAGTTCATGGTATTGACTATGATGAGACTTTTTCACCCGTAGCAATGATTAAGTCTATAAGAATTTTGCTTGCCATTGCCGCATATCATGACTATGAAATATGGCAGATGGACGTCAAAACCGCCTTCCTGAATGGAAAACTCCAAGAGGATGTGTATATGACACAACCAGAAGGTTTTGAACAAAATTCTAAGGTATGCAAATTGCAGAGATCCATCTATGGATTGAAGCAAGCTTCTAGGAGTTGGAATCTCCGTTTTGATGAATCGGTCAAAGAGTTTGGGTTCATCAAGAACGAAGATGAGCCTTGTGTATACAAGAAGATTAGTGGGAGCATAGTGCTATTCCTTATTTTATATGTGGATGACATATTGCTCATTGGAAACGACATTCCTACACTTCAGTCTGTGAAGACTTGGTTAGGAAAGTGCTTCGCAATGAAAGATATGGGTGAAGCCGCATATATTCTTGGCATTAAGATCTATAGAGATAGATCAAGGAGGCTACTTGGTTTAAGCCAAAGTACATACATCGACAAGGTCATTAGAAGATTCCGTATGGAAAATTCTAAGAGAGGTACCTTGCCCGTGTTACATGGAGTTTCTCTAAGCAAGACTCAATGTCCTAAGACAAAAGATGAGCGTGAGAAAATGAATGATGTTCCATATGCTTCGGCAATTGGGTCCATCATGTATGCCATGATTTGTACTAGGCCGGATGTATCTTATGCTTTGAGCATGACAAGTAGATACCAATCCGACCCTGGCGAAAATCACTGGATAGCTGTAAAAGCGATTCTTAAGTACTTGAGAAGGACTAAAGACTCGTTTTTGGTCTATGGAGGAATGGAAGATGATCTCGTTGTAAATGCTTACACGGATGCAAGCTTCCAAACCGACAAAGATGATAGCCGATCGCAATCGGGTTTTGTGTTTATGTTAAATGGTGGAGCTGTAAGCTGGAAGAGTTCCAAGCAAAGTACAACCGCTGATTCTACAACAGAAGCTGAGTATATTGCTGCATCGGATGCTGCAAAAGAAGCTGTTTGGATTAAGAAGTTCATAACTGAACTTGAAGTGGTTCCTAGTATTGCTAATCCAATAGACCTTTATTGCGATAATAATGGTGCTATTGATCAAGCAAAGGAACCAAGAGCACATCAAAAATCCAAACACATACTTAGGCGTTTTCATATCATTCGAGAGATCGTTGATAGGGGAGACGTAAATATATGCAGAGTACCTACTGATGACAATGTTGCGGACCCGCTAACAAAGGGACTTCCACAAGCTAAACATGATGGTCATGTTAGGTCCATGGGTATTAGATACATGGGAGATTGGGCCTAGGGCAAGTGGGAGATTGTTGGTAGTGGTGCCCTAGGCACGTTTAATAAACGTTGTAATTGTTATCATTTATTTCATATCAATAAAGAGATGTTTTGATTATTATTGTTGTTCATGTTTACTTATAATAATCCCCGTCCCTAGTACTTGTTAAGCACTAGTATAAAGGCTAAATGGTCATGGGATGATCATGTTAGATTTATGGGTACTTGTTTGGAACAAGGTACTGGACATGACCCGCTCTATGAGATTTATGTCTTGGTCTATGTCGTACATATATCTCATATTAGTTATGTCATTTGAATCCTTAGACATGAAGTTATTATAGTCTTCCACTTGATGAACATTATGTTTGACATATTCAAACGCTACTTTTAACCGAGTAGTTATAAAGGGTATGATTGGCATAATCGGAATCCCGTTGGGAAGAATAATAAGCTAAATGGATTTGTCCCTCCTCGGAGAGATGTCAAGCTTGGGCCTCTCGTAGGAATGATGTTGATGAAATGTTCGGCCGGACTCAAATGAATTGATTGGATCAATGTCATTTGGATTATCAACATATTCGGAATCGAGAAAGTATTGAACAAAACAAGTTGACCATTTGACCATGACTTGTGTTCAATGACATCGTGGACAAAGGGATTATGACATATTCTAAAGGAATGCGAACTTGTATCTAGTTATACTATTTGGGTAGGTATGACGGTTTGCTAGAACCTAATCATATCTTATGGGATCATGTTTGAGCTCATTGCCAACTTAGTATAATCCTAGAGGGTCACACACAATAGAACGAATCTTTAAAAGGGACTATATTGGAATTTTGGAAATTCTGGACATTCTGAAGAGTGGGCGACCGCACAGTATTGACTGGGCGGCCGCACACTTAGGACAGTTTTGTACCAGTTTTGCTTCAGATAGTTGTGCGACCGCACAGATTATTTTAGGCGGCCGCACAGTGCTGTCGGGTGGCAGATTCCTAATTTGATTTGGAAACGAATTTTGGAAGGATTTTGACACAAGTTTCCTATTTGGAATAGGTCATACTTGTGTATAAAAGACCAAATTCGGCCAGCACTTAAGGCCAATGATTGTGTGAGTCTCAAAGAGTTTGAGAGAGGGTTTATTTTGTTCCAAGACATTCTTGGTTGAGGAACAAAATAATACACAAAATAAATTCCTTATAGTTCTTTTGATTGTGAAAAAGTGTTTCACAATTTGGTCTAGCAACCAAGATCAAAGAAGCTCCTTTGATATTCGTTCGAAGTGTGGATACCGCTAGAGGGTGAAAATCATCATCTTCAAAGTTCGTGTTCAAGCTTTGTGATCGTGATCAAGTCTTCAAACCTCCACCAAAGACCAAGAGAATTTGATAGCCATCAAGGGTTAGTTTATTCCTTTATTCTTATGTTGTATTTGATTTAATCGTATGAACGGATCCATGGCTTTGGGTTTCAAAATTTTAAATGCTAAATTCCGCTGCGCATGTTACATCGAAACCCAACAGTGACTCCCCGAGATTTCATCCCGTTTGCGACTTCATAACAATCCATCATCTTTGCCTCCACATGCAAAATTTCAGTTTTACCCCTAGTACATTCCCCTTTGATTCATTTTGGGTGCCCTTAGCGCTATTTTGACTGATGTTCGTTATCTTTGGGTACGGGAAGCCTTTTAGAATTTCCATTCTTCACCGAATATTTGCTTGGGATTCGTATGGTTGTAGAGACTTCGGCGCCTCTATGACATACGCATCCTAGATCGATCGCGATTGGCAGAAGCCTCGGCGTTTATGTTTGCGAGAGATCCAGCATCTATTATTTTAGCATTTCCTAATATTTGCTTAGGATTCGTATGGTTGTAGAGACTTCGGCACCTCTATGACATACGCATCCTAGATCGATCGCGATTGGCAGAAGCCTCGGCGTTTCTGTTTGCGAGAGATCCAGCATCTATTATTTTAGCATTTCCTAATATTTGCTTAGGATTCGTATGGTTGTAGAGACTTTGGCGCCTCTATGACATACGCATCCTAGATCGATCGTGATTGGCAGAAGCCTCGGCATTTCTGTTTGCGAGAGATCCAGCATCTATTATTTTAGCATTTCCTAATATTTGATTAGGATTCGTATGGTTGTAGAGACTTCGGCGCCTCTATGACATACGCATCCTAGATTGATCGCGATTGGCAGAAGCCTCGGCGTTTCTGTTTGCGAAAGATCCAGCATCTATTATTAGGATTCGTATGGTTGTAGAGACTTCGGCGCCTCTATGACATACGCATCCTAGATCGATCGCGATTGGCAGAAGCCTCGGCGTTTCTGTTTGCGAAAGATCCAGCATCTATTATTAGGATTCGTATGGTTGTAGAGACTTCGGCGCCTCTATGACATACGTATCCTAGATCGATCATGGTTGGTAGAAGCCTCGGCGTTTCTATTTGCGAGAGATCCAGTATCTATTATTTTAGCATTTCTTAATATTTGCTTAGGATTCGTATGGTTGCAGAGACCTCGGCGCCTCTATGACATACGCATCCTAGATCGATCGAGATTGGCAGAAGCCTCGGCGTTTTTGTTTGCGAGAGATCCAGCATCTATTATTTTAGCATTTCCTAATATTTGCTTAGGATTCGTATGGTTGCAGAGACCTCGGCGCCTCTATGACATACGCATCCTAGATCGATCGAGATTGGTAGAAGCCTCGGCGTTTCTGTTTGCGAGAGATCCAGCATCTATTATTTTAGCATTTCCTAATATTTGCTTAGGATTCGTATGGTTTTAGAGACTTCGGCGCCTCTATGACATACGCATCCTAGATCAATCGTGATTGGCAGAAGCCTCGGCGTTTCTGTTTGCGAGAGATCCAGCATCTATTATTTTAGCATTTCCGAATTTTTGCTTAGGATTCGTATGGTTGTAGAGACTTCGGCGCCTCTATGACATACGCATCCTAGATCGATTGTGATTGGCAGAAGCCTTGGCGTTTCTGTTTGCAAAAGATCCAGCATCCATTATTTTAGCGCGATCGGCAGAAACCCGGGCGTTTCTGTTTGCGTTTACCTCAGCGTTTATTACTCCACCTCAGGATTATTTAGACAACGTAGTCTTTATTGTCCCATTATCCCTCTTGCTTCAAATGACTTCATTTCCTAACGAATGTTCGTTCTTCAAACAGGATAGTGCCCGTAGGTTTATTATCCCTAGCAGAAGTCCGATAACTCGTTTTTCCCTAATCGCTCTGAACTACGACCGGCTTGATTCCTCGGAGGATACGTAGGAAACCTGAAAAGGTTCAGCCACCCGACCGACGCGGTCATCTATCATCCCCAGCAAGTGCATTTTCCCCAGCAGAAGACGTTGCCCCCCATCAGAGGACAGTCAGTCCCAATTTGAACTACGTTTGGCTTGATTCCTCCGCGGATACGTAGATCGCCTGTCAAGGTTCAGCCGTTCCCTTACCTTTCATCTGTTTTGAAACTCATGTTTCAGACGGATCCTTCTTTTATCGTCGACCCCACATTGCCTTGCAAGAAGCGTCGCCGAGGGGCTGCTGTTAGTACCCAACCTGAAAATGAGTTTATTAGGACTTTCCCAAAAATACAAGGACTTTATAGGAATTAGAAACCTTGCAAAGACTTGTTCCGGATTCCCGAAATATCTCATTTATGGAAAAATCTATCAAAATAGGTAATAAATGGTTTCCTTAAAACCATGCAGAAACCCTAGCTTAAGAATCAAGTCAGCCTGCAACCTTGGCCACGCGGCCAACCTTGCTCTGGATGATCTCAGCCGTCAGATCTTCCCATCAGTTTACTATATAAATCCATTCCATTCCATTGGTTTGGGGGGTCCGATTTTGAGAGCTCTAAGTCCGAATTTTGGAGTTCTTAAACACAATTTTCTCCCTAATTAAGCATTCAAACACTCTAGAAGATCCAAAGTTTATTTTTTGCCAACATAGGTAAGTTTTCTAACTTTTTCTTCATGTTCTTGTCATATTATTAGTTTAGATCCATAATATTCATATTCTTAATATGTTTATTCATGTGTTCTTTATAATATTCATGTTCCTAACATCTTTATTCATAATTTCTTCATGACATTCATATGTTCATAATATGCTCTTCGCATATTCATCATATTCTAGGTTAAAACCTTATTTATGCTATATTTAGGGTTGCGATCTTCATGTTAACATGTTATTTCATAGCCAATGATGATCTAGGGTTCATCGACCCAAGGATGATCTAGGAACTACTTCTAAACCCTAATCTTTAGGTAATTCCCCCTCATTATGCATGATCCCGATTCTTCTGCCTATTCTAAATTCTTCTCGAACTACGCTGACCTGAGCTTCTCACAATGAGAGGAACGTAGGCAATCTTCGGATCCGGTCTAAATCACTAATACACTACTAACACATTCATCATGATAGAAAGACCGATCAATTCGGGCAATAGGAGTGATGACGTCCAATATTCTTCTCTTGTTGTAATTTGACCCCCGAACCCATTAAACATGCTTTTTCTCAAAGTTTTGGCTATAATTAAAACGGCGTGGCGACTCTCATAATTTTAATGTTGCTATGAATATTCCCAATTTCAAACACACGTATTCACAGTAGCACAGAAATCAGATATAGCATTAGCACTTGATGAACCTATATTCATGTTAAATTTCGCCAAATTTTGGTTCATCAAAGCTACCTGTCTAGCAAACTCATCTATACCACTCAACTCATGCACTCCCCTAGGTTTCCCTCTAGAGCCTTTTTCTTGAGAATTGGCCCCTAACATCTCAAATAATTCATGAGTTTGATCAATAGTTTTAGCTCATAGAAAGCCACCTGCTGCGTTGTCAACCATAGCTTGGTCAGCTGCAGTCAACCTGTCGCGCCCCAGACCCGTGGTCCTACTTGGCTCCACGCTCGGGACACGATTGGAAGACGTCATAAAACACTTTTAGAAAAAAATTCGAAATATACTTTCATAAAATTTAACAAAATTCACACTCGAAGTTCAAAGACTTCCATTTAACTTTCACACAAACTTTTTCACAAACGAAAGTACTTAGCCCGAAGGCTTACAAACTCTTATACAAATGTAAGATTACCACACTTTAACAAAATAAGTGATACGCGGATAAAGTCTCGGGTACACTACCCTAAAGGTTATACATTTATATAATGCAACCCTTAAACCACACTTACTTTCCAAAATGGATTTTCAACTTGACGTCCTCCCTTGTGAAGTGACCTATCCCCTGAACTCGCCTTTATCTAAAAAAGTAAACAAATAAGGAGTGAGAATGAATCTCAGTAAGCTACTAAAATGCAACTACGTTACATGCTGAAATGATACTCGTAATTGAACAATGTCAATAAACATTCATTTAGCACATAACATGAGAGGCAAAGCCAACTCATCACACCACACATAAGGCGGAAATAAACACTCATAAGTGGATACTGAGCCAAAGTTCTCAAATCAAACATATAACCATCTTAGAGGTATCAACTGAGCAGCATCAAAGAGCTGAAGCCGGGATCCCAAAAACCAAACCATAACCATAAGAACCAAAGTAACAACGGGGGGAATATGACACAAAGTCATAACCCAAATACTCACCCAAGGGAGCGATTCATCCCATCCAAGGCCAATCTGGACTGGGGAAAACAGAAAAGGTAACAGTGGAAAACCTTATAGTAAACTTGGCTCGTATGCCACTATAATTCTCCCACTACCTGACTCAAGGTACCAATGGAAAACCTTATAGTGAACTTGATTGTACCACTATAATTCTCCCACTGCCTGACTCAACAACAAGTACCAGATGGACTTTAACACGAGCATAGTAATAAATACTTGCTTAAACAACAACCGGGGGCAATGATTCCAAAGTAGGGAACCAAGCCAAACACATCACAAAGATGAACCAATCCAAAACACATCAAAAGATGTTCAATAATATTTAATTAACCATTAGTCAAATTCCACAACACTTTTGTTCACAAAGGAACCAATTTCAAACACTAGAGTGTTCCACAATGACCATTTAAGTCAACTAGAGTAGTACCCAAAACCTAGACCAAGAATACATCCTATTCTTAATCAAACAAAAGGACGATTTCTGAAAATAGGGGCGAGCGGGTGCTCACTATATACCGAGCGGGCGCTCGGCAAACCAGGCGGGCGCTCAGAAAGTACCAAGCGGGCGCTCCGGGTCAACAGATATTTTTGGTCATGAAAACACTATGTAAGCGGGCGCTCAATAGCTCACAGGCGGGCGCTCGGTTCAATTTACAGCAAAGGCCCAATTCTTTCCCAAGTTAAGAATTCTCCGTCCCAAGCGTAGGAGTATAACTTTTTACTAACAACTAACTCTCCAGGAGTATTCTAACATATTCAAAACCTTCTTTCAATCACAAACCCAGCACATGTTAATACTCCCTTTGTCCCAAAATTACAAGTATCACAAAAATCATCCAAATCACAAAAATAACAATCACAAGTATCAAGTAAAACATATATGACCATTTTAACATTTAAAAGGGAAATTAGTAACTTACCTATTCCGGGGAAAGTATAAATGAAATATATTTTGATCGGGTAGAAATGGCCTACTCAACGCCTGAACATTTTAGTATAATTAGATTTTAAAATGGAGTAGTAAATAAAATGATAAAAATTGTAGGAGATAAATCCTTACCTGATAAGCTTTTAATCCAGAGGGAGTATACTTTAGTGTGTGTGTGTGTGTTTGTAAGTTTCCACACAAAGAAGGAAAATGAGGGATAAGGATGCATAAAGGCTATTTATAGTCTTTCCCCAAAAGCCCCTCCACTTTCATTTCTAACAACTAAACCCCCAAAATTTAAAGTTACACTTTGAACCCTAAAGTTTCAACTAACTCATTTATTCCTTTTAACAAAATTTCTACTAACACTTTAACTACCACATATGCTCAAATAATATATGCAAGTCATAAAAATAATTTTCTAACACATAAAATGCACATAAAAGTTCCATTTTAAGTTAAGAAAATTAGGGTGGTTTTGGGGTCTTTACAATCACTCCCCCTTAAAGAAAATTCATCCCGAATTTTAGGGTAATTTACCAAACAAATCAAATAACCAGGGATATTTCCTTTCCATTTCCTCCCGAAGTTCCCAAGTAGATTCTTCCACATTACGGTTCCTCCACACAACCCTAACAAGAAGAATACTTTTAGTTCTCAATTCTTGAACTTTAGAATCAATCACTTGAACTGGTTGCTCTATATAAGATATATCGGGTTCTAGATCCTCTGGTATCTCTGATAACACATGAGATGGATCATACAATTTTTTGCGAAGCACGGAGATATGAAATACGTTATGAATTTACCCAAAGAAGATGGCAACGCAAAATAATACGCAAGATTTCCAACTCTTTCTATAATTTCAAAAGGCCCATTATGAATTTTCCATCGAATAGCAAATCTCAATAGGTAGAAATGAGCGGGTTTTATCAATATATCCACGATTACATAAAACGCATCATGTTTCTTCAAATACGCGGCAATCCTGTTACAAAATCCATCACAATATGTTCCCATTTCCACTCAAGTATCTTTAGAGGTTGAAGTAAACCGGCAGGTCTTTAATGTTCAGCTTTAATCTGTTGATAAGTCAAACACTTTGATACATAATCCGCTATTTCCCGCTTCATATTATTCCACTTAAATATTATTTCAAATTCTGATACATCTTGGTACTCTCAGGATGAATAATATACTTGAACTCGTGATCCTCATAAAGAGCTTGACGTTTAATTCAATCAATATCGGGTACACATAGCCACCCTCTATAAGTTAATACTCCTTCAAGATTAAAAGAGAGATCTTTAAATTTTCTATCCTCGATTTTATCCACTAATTTTCTCAACTCGGAGTCATCCTTCTGAACATCTTTTATTTGTTGAATTAAAGTTGGAAATACTCTATTATTCGCAAACATACTCCTTGTCTCAATTCATAAGGACACCAATCTCGAGCATCTTCCATTCTCAGACCATCCTCGAAACTATGTAAGATTTCTGACTAATAGTATCTGCGACTACGCTATCGGTTGCAACTCTTTCTGGGAGAAAAGATATCTCAACTCTTATAATTTGTAAAAATCTCAAACTTTGTTCTATAAAGATAATGTTTCCACTTATGTAACGTAAAACAATCGCAACAAGTTCCATGTCATGGGTCGGATAGTTCTGTTCACAAGAAGTTGACTTCCTCGAAGCATCACTGTAAATAACCAAATCATTATTTCCATTAGGTAACGCAAGAATAAGTACAATGGTCAATCTCTTCTTCAATTCCTCAAAACTGACTTGACATTTTTCATCCCACATATATGGTACATTCTTTTAAGTCTACTGAGTGAATGGTGTAGCAATCTTGAAAAAACCCCTCAATAAATCTTCAATAATACTCCGCTAAACCCAGAAAATTTTGCAAATAACTGCTTCCATCGGAGCCCAGACAAAACCATTCGCAAATATTGTTCATGTTCCTCTCGAGATTTAGAATAAATAAGGTTATTACCGATAAAGACAACCACAAAGGTATCAAGATAAGGTTTGAAAACCCGATTCATCATATCCATAAGAACAACGGGAGCATTAGTTAACCCGAAAGGCATGACAAGAAACTCATAGTGACCATATCTACTACAAAAAGTAGTCTTAGAGATGTCTTCAGAATGAATCTGCAACTAATGATAACCACTCCTCAATATCAAACTTCGAAAAGACAACAGACCCTTGAAGTTGATCAAATAAATCATCAATATGAGGCAAAGGATATTTGTTCTTTACAGTCACCTGATTCAATTCTCTATATTCGATGCATAGTCTTAAGGACCATCTTTCTTCTTTACAAACAACACAGAAGCTCCCTACGGTGATACACTAGGTCGGATAAAACCACTATCAAGTAACTCTTGCAATTGAACTTTCAACTTTTTCAATTCAAATGGAGCCATTCTGTAAGGTACCTCAAATATCAGCATAGTACCTGGAAGTAATTTAATACAAAACTCGATTACCCTATTGGGAGGCATAAAATACTCAGTTGAAAATATATCAAGAAACTCTTTAACAATATGCACATCCTTTATTTCAAAAAACCCTTTTTAATAGTATCAAGAACACTAGCCAAGAATCCCACACAACCACAGTGTAACAATTTCCTAGCTTTCACATAAGAAATAATACGAATCCCCCTACCCAAAGGAGCAGCCTCAAAAATAAATTCAGGCACATCAGGAATAGAGAATGTGACAACCCTTTTTAATAATCAACTGAAGCATGGTAATTATTTACCCAATCCATTCCCAAGATAATATCAAAATCTTGAAATGGAAAAACAACTAAATCAGCAAATAAAATATGCTCCCAAATATGCACATCACAAGTACGCAACACTCTATCAGTTGCCAAACACTCCCCCATAGGAGTGGACACCTCTAACACATAAAGTAGAGACTCCGGAGACAAATGTAACTGAGATGCAAAAATGCACAAACATATATAAATGCAATAAGCTGGGGTCTATAAGTGCACGTGCCCTCAAACTAGACATAAAAATTATACCTCCTATCACGGCAGAAGAATCTGAAACCTGCTGTTGATTAATAGTAAAAACACAACTCTGCACCTTAGGCTTTCCCGAGGCATCCCTCTTCTGACCCTGTGATGATCCAGTTCCACCCCCAAATGATACATTCCTGGTTCTAGGACAATCCCTTTGAAATTGATCAACTGACCACAATTCAAACACTTACCCAACTTCTTCTAACACTTTTCTTCAGAGTGCCCTTCCTTCTGACAATAATTACATATCCTTCTACTTTGATTTCCCGAGGTGTTACCTTGATTGTTGGCAATTGATTGCCCCTGAGGTTGTCCTTTGTTTTGTAATGATATTCCCTGACCTCCTCGATTGTCACCGTACTGTGGTTGAGGTCTTCCTTGACTTTCCGCACCTGATAGTTCAACATTCCTCTTATACTCTTCGATATTGTGCTCCACTTGATAAACTCTATCAACTGCATCTTGAACATCGTGTAACTTGGGAAATACTAGTTGAATTCGGATCACAGTTCTTAATCCTTTCACAAATCGCATTGCCTTCCTCTCCTCAGTTGCAACTAAATGAGTACAGTACCTGGATAACTCTGTGAATTTAGATGTATACTAAGCCACGGACATAACATTTTGCTCTAAGTTGAGAAACTCCATTTCTTTCTTGTCTTGATCCACCCGGGGAATAAAATGTTCCTTGAACTTTTTTTAGAAAATTTTCCCAAGTATAGGGTACATGAGTCTCATCCCAATTGGTCTTCAAAACTTTCCACCAATACTCAGCTGCTCCACTCAATTTATAAGTAGCAATCCTGATTTGATCTTCATCAAAACATCTCAGAACATCAAATATTTCTCCATCGATTAAATCCACCTTTCCACTTTAGCCACATCTGGTTCTCAATCATAGCCTATTGATTTTATTTTTAAGAACTGTTCTAACCCATATCTCGGAGGTACTTGATCTTCTCCTTGTCTTTAATCATTTAAGGTTTTCATGGCTGCTTCAACATTCCCTTGCCTTGAAGGCCCTGGCTGATCTCTTTCTGTCCCAACCATTTTCAATAAGTACCTGCATAAGACTCTCAACGTTACTCACCCTATACACAACTACCCTCCTAGGTCACTTAGTCACTCTAGACCATCTACAACCTAGCTCTGATACCAACTGTCGCGCCCCAGACCTGTGGTCTTACTTGGCCACACGCTCGGGACACGATTGGAAGACGTCATAAAACACTTTTAGAAAATTTTTTGAACTTTCATAAAGTTTAACAAAATCCACACTCGAAGTTCAAAGACTTCCATTTAACTTTCACACAAACTTTTTCACAAACGAAAGTACTTAGCCCGAAGGCTTACAAACTCTTATACAAATGTACGATTACCACAGTTTAACAAAATAAGTGATACACGGATAAAGTCTCAGGTACACTACCCCAAAGCTTATACATTTATATAATGCAACCCTTAAACCACACTTACTTTCCAAAATGGATTATCAACCTGACGTCCTCCCTTGTGAAGTGACCTATCCCCTGGACTCGCCTTTATCCAAAACAGTAAACAAATAAGGGGTGAGAATGAATCTCAGTAAGCTACTAAAATGCAACTACGTTACATGCTGAAATGATACTCGTAATTGAACAATGTCAATAAACATTCATTTAGCACATAACATGAGAGGCAAAGCCAACTCATCACACCACACATAAGGCGGAAATAAACACTCATAAGTGGATACTGAGCCAATGTTCTCGAATCAAACATATAACCATCTGAGAGGTATCAACTGAGCAGCATCAAAGAGCTGAAGCCGGGATCCCGAAAACCAAACCATAACCATAAGAACCAAAGTAACAACGGGGGGAATATGACACAAAGTCATAAGCCAAATGCTCACCCAAGGGAGCGATTCATCCCATCCAAGGTTAATCTGGACTGGGGAAAACAGAAAAGGCAACAGTGGAAAACCTTATAGTGAACTTGGCTCGTGTGCCACTATATTTCTCCCACTACCTGACTCAAGGTTCCAATGGAAAACCTTATAGTAAACTTGACTTGTACCACTATAATTCTCCCACTGCCTGACTCAACAACAAGTACCAGCTGGACTTTAATACGAGCATAGTAATAAATACTTGCTTAAACAACAACCGGAGGCAATGTTTCCAAAGTAGGGAACCAAGCCAAACACATCACAAAGATGAACCAATCCAAAACACATCAAAAGATGTTCAACAATATTCAATTAACCTTTAGTCAAATTCCACAACACTTTTGTTCACAAAGGAACCAATTTCAAACACTAAAGTGTTCCACAATGACCATTTAAGTCAACTAGAGTAGTACCCAAAACCTAGACCAAGAATACATCCTAGTCTTAATCAAACAAAAGGAGGATTTCTGAAAATAGGGGCGAGCGGGCGCTCACTATATACCGAGCGGGCGCTCGGCAAACCAGGCGGGCGCTCAGAAAGTACCAAGCGGGCGCTCCGGGTCAACAGAGATTTTTGGTCATGAAAACACTATGTAAGCGGGCGCTCACTAGCTCACAGGCGGGTGATCGGTTCAATTTACAGCAAAGTCCCAATTCTTTCCCAGGTTAAGAATTCTCCGTCCCAAGCGTAGGAGTATAACTTTTTACTAACAACTAACTCTCCAGGAGTATTCTAACATATTCAAAACCTTCTTTCATGCTCATTTCATCACAAACCCAGCACATGTTAATACTCCCTTTGTCCCAAAATTACAAGTATCACAAAAACCATCCAAATCACAAAAATAACAATCACAAGTATCAATTATAACATATATGACCATTTTAACATTTAAAAGGGAAATTAGTAACTTACCTATTCCGGGGAAAGTATAAATGAAATATATTTTGATCGGGTAGAAATGGCCTACTCAACGCCCTGAACATTTTAGTATAATTAGATTTTAAAATGGAGTAGTAAATAAAATGATAAAAATTGTAGAAGATCAATCCTTACCTTATAAGCTTTTAATCCAGAGGGAGTATACGTTAGTGTGTGTGTGTGTGTGTGTTTGTAAGTTTCCACACAGAGAAGGAAAATGAGGGATAAGGATGCATAAAGGCTATTTATAGTCTTTCCCCAAAAGCCCCTCCACTTTCATTTCTAACAACTAAACCCCCAAACTTTAAAGTTACACTTTGAACCCTAAAGTTTCAACTAACTCATTTATTCTATTTAACAAAATTTCTACTAACACTTTAACTACCACATATGCTCAAATAATATATGCAAGTCATAAAAATAATTTTCTAACACATAAAATGCACATAAAAATTCCATTTTAAGTTAAGAAAATTAGGGTGGTTTTGGGGTCGTTACACAACCCCCATAAAAATGTTTGATGTAAAAGGGCCTCAGGAAAAGCATGATGGGGACACTGCACTTGCAACATTTTAAACATATCCCATGCCTCATGAAATGGCTCACCTTGTTCTTGAGTAAACCCTATAATTTTCTGTCTAAAGGTGGCCAAAGTGGCACGTGGGAAAAATTTCTTAAGAAAAATATCATGCAACCCATCCCATGTAGTAATGCTCCTAGCAGAAAGTAACAGTAACCAAGTTTTAGCTGCCCCTTGAAGAGCAAAAGGAAAGTATTTAAGCCTTAATTGCTCGTCAGTGACTCCCTCCTTAACTGGAAATCCCGACACAATCATCATATACTCTCTTAAGAAGTTCAAAGAGTCCTCACCGGGAAGACCTGAAACTTAGGCAGCTGACTAAAATAATGGCCCTTTGCCTCACAGGTCTTAGCTGCATCAGTCAAAACAATGCAAGACACCGATGTGTCGACCTTGGGCCTATCATATTCTTTCATTAAAGGGTTTGCCATTAATACTTCAATTTCTTCTCCCGCCGTGGAAGAAGTTTCCAATTCACTTAAAACTACCTCTGTCTCGGTGACAGAAGCTTCAGATTCAGACTCACTAATAGAGGGAATGCCCCTATCAAGTCTATCGATATTATCGTTCAAAGGGACCAACTGGGGATCCAATGAACGTCTACCAAACATACACCGATTAAATGAACTTGTAAATCACAACAAGTCCCCGGCAGCGGCGTCAAAAACTTGATGGATAAAATCCTCGTGTAATAAAAACCTTGCAAGTGTACAAGTGCCGAAGCAGCAGTATACGAACCACAGAGACTCGTGGATAAACAAGTTGATTTAATTAATGTATAAAGTAACCAAAAGGGGGGTTTTTGATTTGATTGATTTAAACTAATTACCTACTAAACAATAAAAATAAACTAAAGACTTAAAATCACAAATTCAAGCAAAGACTGCACTAAAAAAAACAAACAGTTCACGGATTGGCGATCACAATTACACTCTCTTTATACTATTTTGATGATGACATACTAATCTTGAATTTAGGGTTCATTCACTTATTTAAGAATTGGAATGGTTAGGTGGCCGGATTGCAATTCTATTATCCTATGTAAATTAATTCTTCCGCAAGGTCCAATTAAAACACACAGAATTTATTAAGATCTTAAGAATATGAAAACCTAGTTTGTCTCTTTTTCCGCAAGGTCCAAGATCCAAACTATTCAACACAACCATGGCTATGTCTAACTCTCCACGCAAGTGCAAGAGATTAAACCCTAATATTTAAAGAGCTAAAAATATCTATCTATATAATTGAAACTCAAAAACGGAATTAAAATTATTGTGTTAAACTAAAACATTGATTATTATCTCATAGCACAAAGACCATGTAATTGATCACATCCAATCCGCAAACCAAAGAAATTAGCTACTCATACCCATAGCATAAATCACAAGATCATAAATAAAATTCATAAACCTGGATTAATACGCTTGAAGATGAAAGATCCCAAACTCTTGATTACACTTGAAAACTTGAATAAAACCTAAAAGAAAGCATAAGAAAAACTGTTCTGAAAACCTAATCCCTTTTATCCATGAGAGAGGAGTCCAAAATAGGGAAGGAATTAACCAAATAGTAGAAAATAATAAAATCCCGAAATTCCTGGCGAGGGTAGCAGGCGGGCGCCTGGGGTCATGCAAGCGGGCGCTCCAGTGGCCAGTACGTTGGGCCATTTTGCTACTTTAATTCACGCGGGCGCTTGCAGATAGGCATGCGGCCGCTTGAGCGAGCGGACGCCTGTCTTAGACCGAGCGGGCGCTTGACTTACTTTTCCAGTCTTCTTCTTCTTTTCCTGCTTGGCTTTGACTGTTGACTGCTGACTTGGACAGTTGACTTTTGACTTGGACTTTGACTTAAGCAATCATGGTCTTTAGGTAAAACTCTTTGTTTTCTATCTTCTCATATCCTTCTTTGTCTTTAAAGTAGTGTGATTCCATTAAAGGATCCGCCTAGAGCCTCTCCAATCCATGGAGATGGTCTCGAAGCACATGATCCAACATCCCAAATAAATAAGCAATTATTTATTTGTTTGTTTTCTTTTTACATACATTTTGCATGATTTTGAAACAATGATGATGATTTCTTAGCAAGACCAATCCTAGATTGGGTGAATTTGGTGCTCCTTGACCTTCCCAACTTATAACTTAACCCCCGAATCCAGATATCTCGGTCCGTGTTCCGACAACAACATGGTGGCGACTCTCAAACAATCAAAAAAGGGTAAATCAAAGGACAAAAAGGCACCTCGAAGTCATAACAAAAACCCGCGCGCAAACAATTAGGAATCTCCAGGACTTCTTTACTGAATCTGTTGACATAGTCCTTCAAAGCCTCGGTTGGTTGTTGGATGATCCGGTAGAGGTTACTGGTCAGCTTCTCGAATTGTCGGCTACAAGAGAACTGGTTGTTAAACATGTTGATAAGCTGGGCATACGAACCAATCGATCCTGGTGGCTGACGAATCAACCATTTCAATGCTGGTCCAATCAAGGTCAAACCAAAGCCTTTACACAAACAGGCTTCTCTGTACTGAAGGGGAATACGAACAATCTCCATCTTCTCTTGATAATGAGCGACATGCTCCTCAGGGTCTGTGCTTCCATCATAGAACTTCATGGATGGAATGTTGAATCCTTTGAGGACGTCGACAGTTGCGATTGCTGGTGCGAAGCGAGATTGATTGTAAAACATTGGAGAGACCTGCTGGATAGGAGGGGTAACTCATGGTACGTTCATGACCATACTCCTTAGTTCCTGAAGCTGACTTGCTATGTAGTTACCTGCAAAAGGATTAGTAGTACGAGCAGTATTATCAAATGCAAAATTTGAATTAATGTTACTAAAGGGGTTTACATCCACTGAAGATGTCACAATGGTGCTGTTGGTATAGGATAGCCCTGTAGATGTTCATGAAATGTTGAGAGAGGAAGGTGGAACTGAAGTATTTCCAAGTGGAGAGAACTGGAAGAAGCCATGATCCTGGGACGACGACATCATCGGGAAAGTCGTCACCAAAGGAGATGACGGGGTTCCACCATCATCTACGCTGGACATCGGGATCCATTCGTTAAATACGCAATGATTGCCCCCAGTGCCAAAGTTAAGGAACCTAGGGCGAATTGGTGATACAGAATCCACCCTTTCACTCAAGGCCTTCTGCTCTTTCTGCATATTCACTAGGGTGTCGCATATCAAAGAGGTACTACTCTACTGCTTGTCTAGCTGACTCCTCATCTGGATTAGAATGTTCTTGAGTTCAGGATCAGAGGATAGAGTCGACTGCTTTTTGCCACCAGGTGGTGGTGGCAGTAGAGACCCAGATAGGCTGCTTGTCGACTTGTTGGGACTTTGCCCCCAATTGATAAATTCAAGCCAATGGTTGTGCTAGGAGCCTTGCTGATACCGGAAGTCATGGGTTGAGTAGACATAGTGATTCGAAGGAAATTCAAACAATTAAAAAACCAAAGGCCCCTCGGTGGGCGCCAAACTGTTTTGGTAAAAAAACAATAAGAACTAGATTGTGCAAAAAGTGTTTAGTCTATGGATTAAAACGGAAGGTACTTTGGAATATAATTATTTGAATGGAAATGAAGATGACACAATGATGTATACGAGGAAAGCCCTTGAGAGAATGCTCTCGCCGGCACAAAACGTCGGGAGGTGTTTTTGAGCACCTACCACCCCTAAACAGTAGTATTGATCATTTCTTGAGGTTACAGAGAAAGCTTATGGCGGATTACAATAATGAGCGTGTGAGAGTTGTGTGTTTGTGCCGCCTTTAGCTAGGTTTAAATAGATAAAAGGAATAAGATAAAGCTAATCCCTAATCTAACTAACTAGGCTAAAAACTCGGTCTCTATCATTTATTTGACCACGTCTTGATGCCGTTGATAAGAGTCCTCGTTGGTTAATGTCACATGTTTAATCTGCACAAAAATATTGTTACCAACATAATAAATAGATAAATAAATTAAATACTTACAGCGCTGTGATTGTCAAGACGTCGCTATCTTTGAAGATGTCATCATGTAAATTTTACCCATAACACTAGTTCCTCCATAAGTTATAAAAAGTCCACTTTTTAACCCTTAAACCCTAAGCCCTAAATTTTAATCCTAAACCTTAAACCCTATAAAAAAACATAACTTTTTATAACTTTTGGAGGAACTAATTTCCCCCCCAAAAAAATTTCTTTTAAATTGGCTGGGTTTTGAATTGGTAGGTTGATTGAGACATGAAAAGAACAAGACATGAATAGAATAGAAGAAGCTAGATGGGGAGTCGTAAATAGTACTCCAACTAATTGGGATTCCTTAAAATAAGACAAAGGACATGTTCACAAGTACTACTCAGCAAGTTGTTTTTTTTTTTTTTTTTATGCCTAAGTTTCTTGTTTGCGCTAGATTAAACCTGAGTATAGTAGTTCTGGTCTCTCATTGTTACTACCAATTAAATCACTAGAAATCGAACCCACGCTAAATGCATCTAGCAAGATCTTATGTCCCCTTTCTTTGCCAACCAGCTATGCCTCGAGGGACGCAAGTTGTGGTCATTGTGATTGCTAAAAATGTCCATCCTCTCTTTGGATTTATGTTAATAGGAACTCCAACCCTACTTATGTCCCCGAGGGACGCAAGTATAGCAGTTCCGGTTCATGGCAGTTCGGAACCACTTAGATCGAACTGGAACCAAAACCCTTTTTGTTTTATGAATAATGTTTAGGACAATTATATCATCACCACCCTACTTTTGTCGATCTATTTTCTTTTGTTTTTCACTTGATTTCTTAATAAACGTGCAAAATCAAACTAATAACTTTAAATAGGGGCGAAGGGAGTACATTAATACTCACATTGTAACTATTGTGAAGCTTTAAGGTCCAAATGTGTTATCTGCCCTAGAAAAATTGTAAAATGGGCATTCATAATTGATAATTGGAGTACCAAGACATTGTCCCGAAACTGGACCCAACATAAACCAATAACACGATGGAGATACAGTCAAAACCCATTGCAGTTGAACAAACTACATTTCTTTGCCTATCAAAATTTTATGGCTTAAAAGAGTTGCCAATTATTTTATGAGGAACTAGAATGTGCAAGGGCATAGTAGCGCAACGTTTACAAAAAACATTATCCCGAAACTGGACCCACAAATATAACCCAATAACGCAATGCCACCTCATCGACCTGAGATCTCCTTTGCGGGTCCCAGCCAGCGTGTCGACCACGTGTCGACTAAACTCAAAAACAAAAAATGTCGTTAATCAATAAAGGAAACAAAACCAAAGCCATGCCGTTAAATTCTCAGCCGCCTCACGTTTCCCTTACGCTTTCCCCTCCGCTTCACACACCCATAATTCACAAGCTTCGTCAAAACCTAGAAAAATGATCAATTTCCGGCCACCGGAATCTGCCTCTGGTTCGTCGAAGACGTCGGTCGTCACGGCGGAGAAGGCGTTCTCGTTCATATCGAAGGGATGGAGAGAAGTTCGCGACTCTGCCGACGCGGATCTTCAATTGATGAAAGACAGAGCCAATTCGTTCAAAAACCTCGCTTCCTCATTCGACCGTGAACTCGAGAATTTCCTCAATTCCGCTTCTAGGTCGTCCTTCGCGGTTCCCGCCATTTCGGCTTCGTCCACAACTCCCGCCGAGATTGACTTCGTCAGACGGTTGCAGCCGAAATTGACGGAGTTCCGACGGGCGTACTCGTCGCCGGATTTTAGTCGGAGAGTTCTGGAGAAGTGGAGCCCTAGGGCTACTATAAAGTTGGATTTGTCGGCGATTAAGAAGGCGATTGTGTCGGAGGTCGAGGACTTTGACGCGCAAGAGAGGATTTGGAGTGAGAGCAGGGCCAGGTTTAAGGATTGGAAAGAAGCGAGAGATGGTAGTGGTAATGGGGAGGCAGGAATGGTTGCGGATTGGGAACCAATACGAGCATTCAAGAAGAAGTTGCGGAAATTGGAACGGAAGAGTTCATCGTCGGAGATTTTTGAGGGTTTCAAAAATAGCGAGTTTGTGGAGAAAGTAAAGTCCAGTTTGGTATGTCATTTCACAACTGTTGCTCTTATCTCCCGTTCATCATGGATTTTGAAGTTTGTTTATTTCAGTTTATAGTTTTGGAGTTGGTCCCAAGTCAAGAAGGCTTGAGACTAACCAAAATGTTTATACCAGTTATAGAGTGAAAGTTTAAAGATTACCAATATTGTGGTACTCCCTCCGTACCGGACTAATGTTTTTAGTTTGACTTTACACGGAGATTAAGAAAAAATAATTGTTGTGAGTATGAAAAAGTAAAGTAAGAGAATGTAGGAGAGACAATGTAGGTAGAAAGTTTTTATTGTAAGAATGACAAGTGGTTTCCATTGTCCATTTTTGGTAATAAAGCAACTAAGAACCTTAGTCTGGGACAATCCAAAAAGGAAAGTAAGAACCTTAGTCTGGGACAGAGTGAGGATGATTGTTTGTGGTTGGCTCTTTAAGTGGAACATTCTAAAGAGTAGTAGACATTTTTCATTGAAGAACGGGGTAATAAAGTTTCCTGGTTCCTAGTAGTTTTTCACTGGTTTATAATAGTTCCATGTAATCTACACTTGAAAATAGAACATATAATGATACGAGAGGGAAGAAGTGAGAGGGAGAGAGGGATGGCGAGAAGTAGAGGCATATAGGGTTGGTGGTTCTGGGGGGAGTTGCTGAATATGGTACTGCTGAAGAGAAAACTTCCAGAGATAGTCAATTGGTTAAGGTGATTGTAGGTGTTAAATGAGGTCTCTCCCTTTGAGTATTCTGGGGCAAGAGGAATTTTATGTCAAGATACATGCAAGCTGACCCCATTTTTTTTTGTTAAACCTGAAAATTAAGGAATAGAAGGGTAGAGGAAAGAGAGAGAAAATAGAAAAGAGAAGGGGCCCATGGGGTGCTAGCAATTCTACAGACATGACATCTGAGTAATATTAGTGGTATTGGACAGCCACTCACACTTTCTGTTTTGATCTGTATTTTTTTTTTCTTACAGAGTTGATCAGTAGCGTATAATTCATCATGCATTATGGTCAACCTCTCCCAACAGTTATATCAACTTTGGCTTTTACTGGGAATCGATTGATTTTTGTATCAATATCCCTGTACAAATTACCATTGACTTGGTAAACTTTTAACTTATCAAAAAAAAAAAAAAAAAAAAGACTTAGTAAACTTTTAATTTCATCTCTTGCCTTATTATGGAAATTTCATGTTAAGAGGAGGGGGTGGGGTTGAAACAACAGAATACAGGTTAAGATCTTAAAGACTTGAGTAAATAAAGGAGGTGCTTTTATGTCATAATTCACATTGTTTCTAGCCTCTTACTATCTCTCCCTCTTTTTTTTTTTTGGATGCATAGAGGCTATAATTCATGTTCTTGATTTCTTTCAAGTTGAATCACCAACTTCTAGGAGAGTGCTTTTATTTTACACAATGCGGACTTAAGGCAATAGATTTGTCTAGGAAGAGAATTGGGCTATTATGTATGTTTTCCTGACTCAACGATTAATGTAGAGATGTTGGGATTTGAGAACTGTATAAGATCTTAAGCAAACATTGCTCATCAGAGATTCTGCATCTATATTGCAAGTATAGTATATCGAAAGGAAACAACAAACTTTGGCAGAATTTGAAAGATAAAATATTCGTGGTGTTGGTTTAAAATAGTAATTTGTTGTTTGTTGCCTTCTCCTTTCCTTTCACTTCTTTACTCTTTCCTCCTTGGGTCAAGCTACCTAATTCATTCTCTTATTTTGTTCTCATATGTTCCATATCTGCTTTAAACATAGCATAGCAGTTCCAAGTGATTCATGTATCTGTCCAGATATTTTAAGAAACAAATAGAAACTTGGAGCAGGAGATGTAGTACAGTAGTAGAAGTTACTCCTCATACTTCCCAAGTTTGTCTGCCTTTAAAAAGAATCATATTTCTACGATTTCAGAATAAAACTCCACATCTTTAATGGAGAAGCAATCTATTTCCACAATTTTAGCAGCGGATATGAAAAAAAGAATCGTATTTGCACGATTTCAGCATAAAATTGCATTTGCACGATTTTCTACTTAATGTGCAAACTAAAGGAAGTATGGAGAACCAGAAGTATAAAATGTTAATAATGTTGAAGTTGTCATATGATACTCTTCATCGGTTGGCACGGAGAGAGTAATTAAGTGTCAAGATGAAAAAATGGAGAAAATAAAAATCTCTTGCAAGTTTTTCCTTAGGTAAGAGATTGTGAAGTCTGTACGTGGAATTTTCTTGATTTGCTACTATTTACATTTTTGTATTTTGGTGAGTCCTAATCTTGTGTTTTTTTTTTTTTTTAAATTTAATAATCATTTCTCACAGTGGGTGGTTTAAACATCTAAATGTCTTTGAAAATGAAGAAAATTATGTGATCGTCATGATAGTTTATTATGTTTTTATGTGCAAGTTGGTTTTGGATGGTAATACTATCTGGTTTCCAATTATAGTCTGTTATTTTAACTGTTCTTTTTCATTATTTTGCAGAAAGCAATGTACAAGGAGCCAAATGAATCAAAGGTATTTATCAAGACCTAGTCTATGTGATGATGACTTTTCATGTTCTATCTTCATTGTCATAAATCCTTTTAGTATATGCATCTTGAAAAGTCCTAGCTTTGGTTGTTGAAATTTCAAATTGTTTACTAGGGATAAAACTTACCTGTCTCCGAGGTCTGTTATTGCGAGGAATTGTCTACATAATATTTTTATATGCAATATAATATATATGTTAAAAAAGTAACAAATACAAAATTAAATAATTGAATGATTATTTTTGACAAAAATAATAAATTCAATATCACTTATTTGAATGATTTTTTGTGACAAGAATAATGAATACAAAATTTAACGAATTGAATTGAAGATGTATGATTGAATCCAAGAAAGTTAAATCTTGTGGGAACACTCAAGGAGAAATGAGTTATTGTGGATTATATTTGAAATTTGATGGGTATTACTAGAATTGAATGGATTCGGTTGGGTGCAACACCGCGTGCCAGGGTTGCAGGATACGCTCACAATGGCATCGAATCGCGTATCGATCACAGGTATCGATTCGCGATTCGATACCGAATCGATACGTTGGAATACGCGAATCGTTATCTTCGATTCGTGTTCCGATACCTTGAAAAATCTGTTTAAATTCGCAATAAATGTCCTCTAAAAATGAAAAGCCATTGTTGCAATAAGTGAATGTTGTACATTAACTTGTTATCCTTTCCAAGGATAAGTTTAAAACAGCTATAGAAACTGAAAAGCCACAATGTTATTATCAAGGAGCTCTATGATCAGTCCCTCACTATAAATGCTTGTTCCAAAGACTACTCCAACATACAAATCCTTTCCAAAAATCAAATTATACAACCAAATAAAGTCACTACAATTTCAAAATTAAAATGTTGATTTTCTATGAGGAGTAAGTTTATTGTTATTGTTATTGTTATTGTTATTGTTATTGTTATTGTTATTGTTATTGTTATTGTTATTGTTATTGTTATTGTTATTGTTATTGTTATTGTTATTGTTATTATTATTATTATTATATACTCCCTCCGTCCCACCACAAGTGCTACTAATTTCCTTTTCGGTCCGTCCCACCACAAGTGCTACTGCCCAAAATGGAAATGTTTTAATATATTTATATTCAACCAACCCCACTATTTAACCCCACTCATTCCTCTCTTCATTTTCCACCACTCATTTTATTTAACCAACACTACCACACATCCACTAACTTTTTCTTAATTATTGTGCCCATAATTTTAGTAGCACTTGTGGTGGGGACCCTTCCCCGGACCCTCGCTATGCGGGGATGCCTTGTGCACCGGGCTGCCCTTTTTTTTTTTTTGTGGTGGCACGGAGGGAGTATCTTTTAATATTTATTTAAATAAAACGTACTACTATTGCGAATTCGCGAATCGCAATAATTGTAATACTCTACGTATCGGATTCCAGTATCTTTTAATATTTATTTAAATAAAACGTACTACTATTGCGAATTCGCGAATCGCAATAATTGTAATACTCTACGTATCGGATTCCATAGATTGAGCGAATCGCGAATTCGAATCGGACGAACTACGAATCGTGCAACCCTACCGCGTGGTTAACAATGTTCTCAAAGGAATCCTTTTAGATGTTTTACAAGAACACTCAAATGAACTCTTACTATGCTTGAATTGAAACTATTGAAGTAAAAGCATGTCAATTCCTGTTAATGTCATAACCACTTCAAAGATCGGATTTGATTCTATATTTTTATGTCGACGTTATGAGCGAAAGTGGTTTGGTTTGATTTGATTTGGTTTATTCCACAATGGGACGGCAACCACTCATAATTAGTCCCAAAATTCTCAGACCAAATTGAAACAAATATAATCAAGATAGAGTGATTTGCTTTGGTTCGTTGCAGTGGTTTATGACTTTTTTTTTTTTTTTTTAAATAAATGTATTATGTAGGCAACATTTAATAAGTAAAAGAAAATTGTCTTCGCACATACATTGATTTAATGACAAAATTAAAAAGTAAAGTTCAATAAGAGACCAATTCTTTTGTCTTGTGAATTTTGACAAGTGACTGATTGCCAATAAGCCAATGTATCTATGCCAAGTAGTTAGACAGCCCCCCCCCCCCTCCCCCCCCCCCCCCCCCCCCCCCCCCGCCCAAGAATTATGTTGCATAAGGCAGCCAAAGTCTTTTATCGTAACTAGCTGTAGAGGTAAAAGATGTAGCTTCCATGACATGCTGGGGTAAACCGAAGTCTGGGGGGGAGGGAGGAGCTGCACATCAATTTTTTATTTTATTTTTTAATGCGAAGACGTATTTAGATAGAAAAAGCCTTTAGGTCTTGGAAATTGGGGCGTTCCAGCTAACCTGAGGTGTGGGTACGAGCCATGGGAATGCAACGGTGCTAAGACTAGCGAGAGCTTTGCCGCCCTTGTGGCCTTACCCGTTTCAAACTGGATTAGTGGGCACGCAATCTATGATGCTCGGACTCGGGTACGAGTGTCTGACACATGTACGGATCTTCCAAAATTTTAAGATTTTTAGACCAAATTTAGTGTAAAATAGTCACACCCGCACCATACCTACACCCACACCCACACCCACGCCCACATCCAGTGGAAATGGGTACTTTGGCCAAATTGAAGGATTCGAGCATCCTATACTCAAGTGTTTAGACAAAAAAGAAGAAGCCCTTAGAGGCACTTTTATAATCTATGTTTCTGCAAGAACATCTTTTAAGCATCACAAAATCTCCAGTTGACCATGTTCTAATAATAGTAAAACAACTATGTATCCAGTTATTTGTGTTTGTGAATGGCACGAATTTCGGTACCATTTAACTGATACATTTTTTTTTTAAATTAATTTTCCTTTTTTTTTACACAAAGACCCAAGTAGCTTAGCGAGAATTTGAGGGAAGCTGGGAGATGTAAGATATTTCCATCTTGGCTAACCACATTCATGTGAAGGCTGACTGAGGCAGGATAGTTTGTCGTGGTTACCATTTCATTATGTGGAAGAAAAGACATTTTGCCGTAATAACCATTTCTTTATTTGGAACAAACACTATGTTAAGGTTTTTACCCAGATGCAAGATCAGTTGTTTTTGCATCTGGAAATTCCAAAATTTTCCATTTTATTTGGCAAAGCATTCCTGTATTTAGATATGGAAGACGACATTATACGAGCATTTGGTCTTGAAGAAATTGCCCGCTTAAGGAAGACTTAAAATGGTGTTAAAGTTTCCAAATCAGAAAGAATACCATTTTCATGCATCATTTCATACCCTGAATCCCAAATATTCTCCTTTCCATGAGGAAATAATCATCTCCTAGCCTTGTGACCATGAGCAAGTGGAGATGTTTATTCCCATTTCCCATTTTAAGACGACATCTCTATCATACATACGACTTCAAATGTAATCTGATCCATTTAAGCTAATTTTGATAATTCATCGAACATCATGCTGACGATAATGATCTTGAGGAATTATGTACCACGTTATGTCATGGAGTACTAGGGGTCTCATTTTCTTAATAAAAAGAAGGCAAATTTACATCATCAAGCGATGTTGTCTGGAAGTACGATCTCTCGAGAAAGAAGTATTTTTGCTTCACCCTTAAGGTTTTCAAGTGTGTTTCTCAGTGGTCTTAATTATCACGTGTATCATTAAAAACCAGCATATATTCATTTTTTCCTTCAAATCTGGTATCATGCTACTACCACTGGTTTCTGTGGCCTGTATATATCATTCTCTAAGTTTTGAGTAAAATGCAACTACTTTCATGAACTCAATAGCAAGAATTTCAGAATGTGAGTACATCTGTAATGTGTGAAAGGAGTGTATGTTTGTGTGTCTAATGTTTATAATGAGTGATTTAATCTTCTTATAAGGCTTTTCTTTGTGGAAGCACTTCTGCATTGTAATTATGCCATAAATGTTATTGTTGTCTGTAAAAAATAATAAAAATCCTTTCTTACATATTGGTTCAGTTGAAACTATCGTCTTTACATAACTAGCTTCTCTTGTCCAAGGATGTGTTCCCTAGTAATAATAGGTAGTATAAGCGGTAGTGTGCATCGGCTTAGGCAGGTTCCTGTTAATTGTACAAATGACAAGTCCTGGAAGCTGATTTTTTTTATTCTTTAGATGTAGGCCTTACTATGGGCGCCATGCTATTGTTACCAATTCTAAATAGATATCATTTCTAGTTCAGAGCAGAAAAGTTTTTTGCTGAATGGTTTCTAATTACTTTTGTAATAATTGTTTTAGGATGTACCGCCATTGGATGTACCTGAGCTTTTGGCACACTTGGTTAGACAGTCTGGGCCATTGTTGGATCACCTTGGTGTTAGAAGAGGTAAGCGATCTGTATTGCTGTATGAATTGTATTTCTCTTATTCTGATGGCGTGACTGATTCCTTGTCACGCTCCTCAGTTTCACCAAAGTAAATATATTGAGCGCCGTTTTTTTTTTTTTTAATTAGGCGGACTCCTCAGGAAACTGTTCTATTCTTTATTTGGTATCATTTTTGTTATTATCATATGATCATTTTATTTTAACTTTTTAATGTGGTCTTTGGCTAATTGTTTTCATATTGTCTAGAGTTCTGGATTTTTCTTATGGTCAAGGACTTGTCAGTTTAAAATCACATATGTAGCCATATAATAGGTGATGTGGGTATGTTGTTACATCTTGAGGCACATCTTGATTCTCTACATGCAAGTCTTTTTATTGTTATTTTATTTTAAGGTAAATCTTTTAGTTTTACTTTGAATTAGCTCAAGTAGATTGACAATGGGTGATACTCCATAGCTGAAGTGGATAGCTGATTCAGTCATCTGATTCTATAGTTTGGCATTTAACTATCTAATGTGGGTCAGATCAATCTCTCTAAGTTGCACAATTATATGCTTGCTTCTGGTTTTAGTATTTCCTGATTCTCTTTCATGCTTTAATTTCCTCTCTACGCAAGGATGGATGTCGGCGGCTATGTTACTCGAACTCACCTAGGAGTATCCGATACGGGTACGTATCCGAGTGCCGGATTCGGGAAAAAAATAAAAGATTTTACACTAAATGTAGTGTAAAATAGCCATGTGTCGGACTCGCCTATGAGAATCCGACATGGGGGTCGACATAGGTGTGGCGGGATGAATGAAGAGTCCGAGCATCATAGGTGGGCGGGCGTTGGGTGGAATCCTGCCTGGCCCATATGAAATGCAATTGAGGGCTAGCAGAGCTGGCCATGATTAGTCTCTATAGACTAAAGTTTATATCAGGCTAAAATTAGCCCATTTAGAAGTATGTCGTTGGAAATTTATGTAAGATACCCATCCAAGTTCTGCTTAATTATTACTCATATCACTTTAATTTTCTACATAAGGTATACAGCAATATCTCCTAGATGAGTTAGTTGATTTTATAACAGTACTTTTTGTTCCACAGTTGTTATTTCCTTCGGATTGTCGAGTTCTTCTCATTAACTTGAATGTATTACTATTTCATTCAAATTGCCTATACCTGTGATGCAAAATGCCTATGTATTACCTATCATATGAAATGCCTATGTATTACCTGTTATGCAAAATGCATATGTTATTATTTGCGTGTACATTATTGACCTCGTTGATGATTATTAATACCAAATGCCCCTTGTAACATGTTTGTGGGTTCTTTTATGGTTGCAGATCTATCTGACAAGATAGTTGAGAGCTTATGCAGCAAACGTAAGAACCAGCTTTTGCTGCGGTCCGTCCCCAGTGGAGAGTCATCCATTCTTGAAAGTGACAACATTAATGATGAACTGGATTTAAGGATAGCCAGTGTTGTCCAGAGTACAGGTCACCATTACGAGGGTGGTTTCTGGATGGACTCCACGAAGCATGAGCCGTCAGATGGCAAAAGACATGTAGCCATTGTCACAACTGCTAGTCTTCCTTGGATGACAGGGACGGCTGTGAATCCATTGTTCCGAGCAGCATACTTGGCTAAATCTGACAAACAAAATGTCACACTGCTGGTTCCGTGGCTTTGCTCAGCAGATCAAGAATTAGTGTATCCAAACAATCTCACTTTTAGCTCACCAGAAGAACAGGAAGTTTACATACGTAATTGGCTCGAGGAAAGGGTTGGATTCAAGGCGGATTTCAAGATATCATTCTACCCTGGAAAGGTAGTTTCTTTGGAAATATATATACACATATTTGGTACTCCCTCCGTCCCATAATAAGGGTTACTAAAATTGAATGCGCGGAAATGAAGGAAAAGTAAATACTGTATGATATTGATAGTGGAGTAGCTGTATGAAAGTAAAGGAGAGAGAATGTAAGGTAGGACTAGTGAGTGGATTGTTGTTGTGAGTGGGAAAGTGAGTCCCATTGAAAAAGAAGTATTTTTAAGTTTCCATTTTGGAATAGTAACCATTGTTATGGGCCCAAAAAAGAAATTAACAACTAACCCTTATTATGGGACCGAGGGAGTATAATGTGAAAACGCATAACAGAAACTGAAGAAAATATTTAATATGTTGTTTTTACTGTTGTTTCAGTTTCAGAAAGAAAGACGAAGCATAATACCTGCAGGAGATACTTCCCAGTTTATATCGTCGAAAGAGGCCGACATTGCTATTCTGGAAGAACCAGAGCATCTGAACTGGTATCATCATGGTAAACGCTGGACCGATAAATTCAATCATGTTGTTGGTATTGTTCACACAAACTACTTGGAGTATATTAAGAGGGAGAAGAATGGGGCGCTCCAAGCTTTCTTCGTGAAACACGTAAACAATTTAGTTGCAAGAGCCTATTGTGATAAGGTATCTTGTCTTATATGTTTAGACCAGTTTTGTTATCTTGATTTTCCCTCAGTCCCTAAATAAATGTCCGACTTCCCATTTTAGTGTGTCCCAAAATAAATGTCGCATTACTAAAAATAGGATATGAAGTTTGGTGATCTTCATATACTACCTATATTAATGGACACAAGCTTTGCAATGCCATGAGAAATGCAACTCTTGTATATGATTAGAATTGGGGCTATCAAGGAAACATAACTAAAAGCTTAAAAGCGTTGACTTGTCAACTATGACATTTATTCTGGGACGGAGGGAGTATTAATGTTAAATCAAATTCAGATATGGTCTGTTTGTGATATTATTGTTTATTTCTACTTAGGTTCTTCGCCTTTCCGCTGCTACCCAAGATTTACCTAGGTCAGTAATTTGCAATGTCCATGGTGTGAATCCTAAGTTCTTGAAAATTGGAGAAAAAATTGCTGCAGAAAGGGAGGGTGGGCAGGAATCATTCTCAAAAGGGGCATATTTCTTGGGAAAGATGGTTTGGGCAAAGGGATACAGGGAGTTGATAGATTTACTGGCTAAGCACAAAAATGACCTTGATGGCTTTAAGTTGGATGTGTATGGGAATGGAGAGGATGCTCATGAAGTTCAGAGCACAGCTAAACGTTTGGATCTGAATCTCAACTTTATGAAGGGCAGAGACCATGCAGATGACGCTCTTCATGGGTAAGAATCTTTCCACAATGACTGCTAGTAGTGTCTATATATTCTGAATATAAATAATACTGAAAATATTTACCCCTTGGGACATGATGTACATAGCAGCACATTCTTTTCAGCACTGGGTCTATGCTTTATTATAAGGATCCAGGGCTGTGCAGTCGGTCCGATTTATATAGTACATAAGTTATACTCCCTCCTCCCGTAATGATAGTCTCGCTTGACTATTCAAACATGTTAAGAACATATTGTCATTTTCATTTCTATTCTTAGTGAGGTCCAATTATGATTCCCACTAAACTCTCTCTTGCAACAACCATGCATTACTCAGTGGATTCATCACAAGGCTAAGTTTTGAAGTTCAATCATTTTAAGACACCAAATTTAGAGATATGACCATCTTTTTGGACAAACATAAATGGAAAGAGAGACTATCATTTTGGGATGGAGGAAGTATCCTATAGCAACATCTATAGTAACATGAGTTACATCTTATAGTAGTATGAATTACATCTTATGTTAATGTGTTGCATTTTATTGGCGTGAGATAATTATTTATAGCAACATGAGTTGCATCTTATAGTAACATGAGTTGTATCTTATAGTAATATGAGTTGCATCGTGTAGTGAGGTTTGTAGCAGTCCGACTGCAAGCCCCTAGTTCTTACTCCCTCTATCCCAAAATGATCTTCCCATTTGATTATTCAAACTTTTTAATCATATGAACACTTGCTTCACTAGGAATGTTTTGTTTATTCACTTTTAAGCCTTAATTGTAGAAATGGGAAGAACATTTTGGGACAATGAGAAATAGCATATGGGAAGATCCTTTTGGGATGGAGGGAGTATTATTCATGGCACCACCTTACCCATAAATGTCTTAATATTACATTCTTTCTCCTGTTTGCAGTTACAAAGTCTTCATAAACCCTAGCATTAGCGATGTGCTTTGCACAGCTACAGCAGAGGCACTCGCAATGGGAAAATTTGTAGTATGTGCAGAGCACCCATCAAACGAGTTCTTCATGTCATATCCCAACTGCTTAACTTACCGCACACCCGAAGACTTTGTTGCAAAAGTAAAGGAAGCAATGGAAAGTGAGCCACTCCCTCTAACTCCCGAACAAAGATATAACCTTTCATGGGAAGCTGCCACACAAAGGTTTATGGAGTACTCAGATTTAGAAAAGGTTCTAAACGGGAACGGAGATGATTCTCAGTCGAGAAGAAGAAATGGGGGAATGAAAAAGTCGGATTCACTGCCAAATATATCGCAAATGGTTGACGGAGGGTTGGCGTTTACCCACTATTGTTTTACGGGTAATGAGTTTTTAAGGTGGTGTACGGGTGCAGCACCTGGAACACGTGTCTATGATAAACAACATTGTCAAGATCTTCACCTCACTCCTCCCCAGGTAGAGAATCCTATTTATGGATGGTAAGATTTATTCGACTTGTGTTCTTTATGTACAATTGCCTGATTCCCTGGCCTATAAAAAAAGACTAAAAATAGAAGAAGAGGAAGAAAAAAGGAGACATCTTCCAATGTGGTCTCTAGTATAATATGGTATGTGTAGAGACTTGTGGGTGAGTTATGTTTAATTCCCGAATACATTTGTATATAGTATCAGTTTTGTTCATTACTAACGTCAAATTTATAGCTGTATAGGGTTTGTATGTAGTGATGAAAATGCAGCTCTCTCTCTCTCTCTCTCTCTCTCTCTCATTTGTGCATGCACGTTTCGCTCATTTTGTTTACACTGTTGTGGTTAGTTCACATATTTATAGGGACGGGATGCTGCTAGTTTTCTTGTATTCGCAGCTCGTGGAGCTTACAGTGTTTCCTCCAGATAGACCTTTATGGTAATTTCCACCTAAGTGTAAATCAGTGTGTTCTTATCCTAGGATTGTAGTAAGAATTCCCATATGATTGTAAATTTGTGTTGATCTGATCATTGTCAGTATTCACTGTTTGTTTATTTACACGAGTGGAGTGGCTTGATGAATTTCATTTTTATTTTTGTTTGCGTTGATAAAAAATAGGGGGGAAACTTGTTCGTGATGCCAAATATTTTCTGGTTTTTAGCTTTTTGCCTACCAAATAGATGCTTAGAGGCGTGAACGAACTTGGTTTTGTCGACAAGTTGGACCATATTCATGTTTTTGTCTTTATCTTTTTCATTTAGGTGCTTTTCAGCGAATGTACATTTAGGATTATAACCACGAATGGGAAAAGGGAAATTGTATGTTTGAAATGTTTGGTAAGAAGCCAAATCTCACAATTTCCATCCCACAAAATGTGCCCACATTTTTTTTATTACCAAGGAACATACATTCATTTTAGGCAGGATTTCTGTAATGTTACTCCATCCTTGAACCATTTTATTATAACCTTGATCCATTTTATTGTCCCAAATGATTTTCATAATTCACCGAAGGATTTTTAAGCAATAAGTTTAGGTGGATTTAATTATACAAATGAAAATCTAAAGCATTTTATTGATACCTCATCAATAATACTATCAATAACAAGTTTTAAGTTTCCATTCGGATACTTAAATCAACATGAACTAGCGAAAAAAATAATGAAAATGGAGGTAGTAAATTTTAGCTTTGACTTGTTATTCTTTTTACGAAATATCACCTCCGTTCTATAACACCTCGTACCTCCGTTCTATAACACCTCGTATTGTTTTTGTTGGACATAAAAGTTAAGGAGAGTATATTTATTCAAAAGAATCGTGCATATGATAAAAAGGATAGGAGTTACATGTGGGTCATAATATGTTTTAGTGTGTGAGTATGACAAATGAGGTCGATTTTTTAAAGATATTTTAGATAGGGTTTTGGTATACAATTACGAGAAAATTTTGGGAGAAACTAGTTTCTCCATAAGTTATAAAAAGTCTTGTTTTTATAGGGTTTAAGGTTTAAGGTTTAGGGTTTAGAGTTTATGATTTAGGGTTTAGGTTTTAGGTTTGGGGTTTAAGGGTTAAAAACAAGACTTTTTATAACTTATTGAGGAACTAGTTTCCTCCAAAACACACTCTACAATTACGACGAGTAAGGATGGGCAAGTAAAAAATTTAAAAATTGATATTTTAAAAAAGACTTATCAATGAGACATTTATCAAGAAGACATTTAAAGAAAAAATGGTGCAAACTGTTTTCTTAATTAAATATTAATAATTATTTTTGGACATACTTAAATAAAAATGGAATACATTGTATATCAAGGCTCTAAAAAGTGCTAGGCGGTCGCTAGGCGCCGCAGCAGCGCCTAGCGCCTAGGCGGGGTCTGGACGGAACTTAGGCGGGGACAAGAATTCAGAAATAGTTATAAGATCCTAGGCGGGACTTAGGCGTTTCATTAACGCCTAGCAGCTAGGCGGGGCCTAGTCGGACGTCTTTTAGAACACCGTTGTATATTGCAATTTCCACTAGTTTGAGCTAAATAATTATGGTAATTTCCACCTTCTAAGTGTAAATCACTGTGTTCTTATCCTAGGATTGTAGTAAGTTTTTGTACAACATTCGCCATATGATTGTAAGTTTGTGTTGATCTGATCATTGTCAGTATTCACTGTTTGTTAATTTACTCGTGTTGAGCGGCTTGATGAATTTCATATATATATATATATATATATATATATATATATGCTCAAATGAGAACCTAAATATCATGAGAACCAAGGATAGTTATTGGATTAGACACAAATCAAGGGTTTAGATTACCTTTTTATTTTAAAAATTCGGTGGCATTCTTGTAATTAGGTTGACAGATAAAGGGAAGGGAAAAATACCATGTGCGTTCTAGAATTTGCCACGTCATCACCCAAAATTTCCCTAAATTTTCAAAATTAAATATCTCATTAACTACAAATCGAAAAAACAATCCGAGAACACTGATTTTTTTGTCTCGACGAGACGACTGAAACTACATCCCTGAAGATAGGGTTTTAAAAAAATAATATTGAACAACGTCTAATTTTTAAAATACGCTTAGATACAATATGTGTTTGCCTATTGTATCTAACTGCATTGTTATGAACATTGTATTGGATACAAATGGCTATTTAGCTATTGTATCTAACAGCAATGTGTCAACATTGCTGTTGGATACAATAGGTGTTTGACTATTGTATCTAACTGAATTGTTATGAACATTGTTGTTGGATACAAATAGCTATTTAGTTATTGAATCTAACATCAATGTGTCAACATTGCTGTTGGATACAATAGGTGTTTACCTATTGTATCTAACTGAATTTTTATGAACATTGTATTGGATACAAAAGCTATTTAGCTATTGTATCTAACAACAATGTATCAACATTGTTGTTGGATACAATAGGCAAACACCTATTGTATCCAATACAATGTTGACACATTGCTGTCAGATACAATAGCTAAATGGCTATTTGTATCAAATACAATGTTCATAACAATTCAGTTAGATACAATAGGCAAACACCTATTGTATCCAACAGCAATGTTGACACATTGCTGTTAGATACAATAGCTAAATAGCTATTTGTATCCAACATCAATGTTCATAATAATTCAGTTAGATAAAATAGGCAAACACCTATTGTATCCAACAGCAATGTTGACACATTGCTGTTAGATACAATAGCTAAATAGCTATTTGTATCCAACATCACTGTTCATAATAATTCAGTTAGATAAAATAGGCAAACACCTATTGTATCCAACAGCAATGTTGACACATTGCTGTTAGATACAATAGCTAAATAGCTATTTGAATCCAACAACAATGTTAGCAATTCAGTTAAATGCAATAGGCAAACACCTATTGTATCCAACAGCAATGTTGACACATTGCTGTTAGATACAATAGCTAAATAGCTATTTGTATCTAATACAATGTTCATAACAATTCAGTTAGATATAATAGGCAAACACCTAATGTATCCAATAACAATGTTGACACATTGCTGTTAGATACAATAGCTAAATAACCATTTGTATCCAATACAATGTTCATAACAATTCCGTTAGATACAATAGGCAAACACCTATTGTAACCAACAACAATGTTGACACATTGCTGTTAGATACAATAGCTAAATAACTATTTGTATCTAACAACAATTTTCATACATATTGTTATTGGATACACTAGCTACTCCCCTGTTGTATGCAATGCGATATTCATATCAATACAGTTAGATACAATAGCAAACACCTATTGTATCCAACATCAATGTTGACACATTGCTATATAGATACAATAGCTAAATAGCTATCGTATCCAATACATTGTTTATAACAATTCAGTTAGATACAATAGGCAAACGCCTATTGTATCCAACAGCAATATTGACACATTGCTGTTAGATACAATAACTAAATAGCTATTTGTATCCAATAGCAATGTTCATAACAATTCAGTTAGATACAATAGGCAAACACCTATTGTATCCAACATCAATGTTGACACATTGCTGTTAGATACAATAGCTAAATAGTCATTTGTATCCAATACAATGTATATAACAATCCAGTTAGATACAATAGGCAAACACCTATTGTATCTAAGCGTATTTTAAAAATTTGACGTTGTTCAATATTATTTTTTTCAAAACCCTATCTTCAGGGATGTAGTTTGATTCGTCTCGTCGAGACAAAAAAATCAGTGTTCTCGGATTATTTTTTCGATTTATAATTAATGAGATATTTAATTTTGAAAATTTAGGGAAATTTTGGGTGATGACGTGGCAATTCTGAAACACACATGGTATTTTGCCCTTCCCTTTGTTTGTCAACCTAATTACAAGAATGCCACCGAAGTTTTAAACTAAAAAAGTAATCTAAACCCTTGATTTGTGTCTAATCCAATGGCTATCATTGGTTCTCATGGTTCTCATGTAATTGAGTTCTCATAAGAGCATGACCCTATATATATATATATATATATATACTCCTCCGTCCCACTCGACTTAGGATTCTTGGTCAAACAATTTATACTTTGACCAAATATTTGAAGAAATATAATGATGCTAATAAAAATTTAAAACTTGTTATTGTATCACGATTAATAATAAACTAAATAACTACTTTTAGATTTTCATTAAGATAATTATTTTTGTTCAAATTGTTGGTCAAAGTATATACTCTATCCCACTAATGTCATAAACTCAAATCTGGTATAAGTTAGAGAGGGAAGATGAAGGTGGGAAGCGTTACCTGTTGAATCCATCTTCAATGTTGTTTAGAGAGAAAAGAAGAAGAAGTAGGGAATGGAGTACTTCTAAATGATGAGTGCCCTCTCTTGTTCTTCTAGTACTTTATGAACAGAGAATAATATGAGAGTATAATGAATTTGTGTGCGTTTTAAGGGCTGATGGAAAGCCCTATATATACAAGACAAAGAGGCACTTCATTTAGGGGCTACACACTTTCACATAAGTGGTGTCAAATTACCATTTTGCCCATCATAAATAAGTAATATTCCACCTCAGGAATTCTACACATTTTATTCCTCTACACTTTATATTAACATTATAAGTATGATTTCATGTATGGAATTAAACAATGACTTGTTATACAATCCATGTTCTAACAATCTCCCACTTGGGTTGCATAACAATGTCTTTCCTTAAATCATAAGTATAATACAAATGACGACCCTTATGTGCACCTTGTTGTCATTCATAACAATCTCGTCCATTAGTCATACAAGTATAAAGACTAAAGGGGCGGTCGTTGTAATTGATTCGCAACTAAACACACAATAATCAGGTATACATATCCAACTAAATGACATAGATAAAAAATGTAGATGTGTATCATGGAACATAATGAATATATACATATTCTTCCAACTAGTCCAACTTAACCAAATGAGATCAAAATTTAAATAATAAAACAATTAATGAAAGTACAACATAAACTCCCACTATATTAAATGTTATCAAAAGTTGTTACATCCATAATGAGCAATATATCTTTCTATTGTTGGAGTACAAGACCGCTGCCTGATTGTCACAATATATCTTAAGAGGTCTTTCGACACTGTTGAAAATACGCAGTCCCTCAACAAATTTACGCAGCTATATAGTAAAATCAAAATCAGAATACCTAATGATCTCATGATGATCCGATTTTAAATATATAGGCATGTAGACTTAGTGTTTTGTAAATATCTCATTACTCTTTTGGCTGCAACACAATGTTCTCTCCCCGGATTGCTTTGGTATCTACCAAGAATCCCAACAATAAATGCAAGGTCTGGACGAGTACAGACTTGCGCATACATTAAGCTTCCTACTACTGATGCATAAGGGATATTTTCCATATACTTTGATTCAAAATTACTTTTAGGACACTGTTTGAAACTAAACTTGTCTCCTTTAGAAACAGGGGTGTCACAGTTTACAGTTTTGCATGCTAAACCTTTGTAATACCTTTTCTATATAGGCCTTTTGTGATAATCCTAAAATACCTCGTGAGCGATCACGTTGAATTTGGATTCCTAATACAAAAGATGCCTCACTAAGATCTTTCATTTCAAATTTGTTTGAAAGAAATTTCTTAGTTTCTTTAAGAAGATTTATATCATTACTAGCAAGTAAAATATCATCCACATATAAGACCAAAATATAAATTTACTCCCACTGAACTTATGGTATACAAAATCTTCACTAAGATTCGTTTCAAAACCAAATGAAAGAATAACTTGATTAAATTTTAAATACCATTGACGAGAAGCTTGCTTGAGGCCATAAATGGATTTCTTAAGTTTACAAATTAATTGATTAGTTTGATCCAAATCAGTCACCATTTCTGATTTCTTCATATAGATAGTTTCCTCAATGTCTCCATTGAGAAAAGCTGTCTTTACATCCATTTGATGAAGCTCAAGATCATAATGTGCTACAAGTTCCATAATGATCCTAAAAAAGTTTTTAGAAGATACCGGAGAAAATATTTCTTTGTAATAAATGCATTCTTTTTGAGTAAAACCTTTAGTAACAAGACGAGCCTTATATCTTTCTACATTACCTTATAAATCCCTTTGGTCTTAAAGACCCATTTACACCCAATAGGTTTCACATCTTTAGGTAATGGAACAAGATCCCAAACGTCGTTGTCTTTCATGGATTTTAACTCTTCATTTATGGCATTGATCCACTTATGAGAATTAGGACTATTAATGGCTTCATGGAAGGTGAGTGTCTCATCTCCTATTAAACCTAAGTATCCTTCATTCTCGGCAAGATATACTTCATAATCATCCGGAATCGCACTCCTTCTTACTCTATTGGATCTCCTTAAAGGCACCGGTTCTTCCTGATTTTGAGGTTGTTGAATTTCATCCTCATGATCAACATTTTCATGTTGTTAAATATTTATAGGGGAGTCATTATTTTGAATTGTATGTTCCTCTTGAATTTCAGGTATAAAAACTTGATTTCCAATGGGAGCTATGGGAAGAGGTATAGAAATGGATACCTCTTCCTCTTCAAATTCAAAACTATTCCTAATTTCCCCTCTAAATTCAACATCCTCAAAGAACCTAGCATTTCCCGTTTTAAAAAAAAAGTTTAGTTTTCAGGTTGTAAAATTTATAGCCCCTAGATCTCTCGGCATACCCTACAAAGTAACTACTAACAGTCTTAGCGTCCAGTTTTCCCTCATTAGGCCTATAAGGCCTAGCTTCTGCTGAACAACCCCATACATGAAGATTATTTAAGGACGGTTTTTATTCGTCCATAATTCATAAGGGTTTTTGTTAGTAGCCTTAGAGGGAGCTCTATTGAGAATATAAGTTGCGGTTTTTAATGCATCGCCCCATAATGAGTGTGGTAATGAAGTACAAGAAATCACACTTCTTACCATATCCTTAAGGGTTCTATTACGTCTCTCAGCTACACCATTCATGCTAGGCGTACCCGGCATAGTGTAGTGAGGGACAATCCCACACTCTTTAAGATAGCGAGCAAAAGGACCCGGACGTTGTTCACCCGAACCGTCATTCCGAATGTAGTATTCACCACCACGATCGGACCTAACGTTCTTAATAGTCTTCCCAAGTTGATTTTCAACTTCGGATTTATAAGACTTGAAAACGTCCAATGATTGAGACTTTTCATGAAGTAAATAAATGTATCCATAACGAGAGTAGTCGTCTATGAACGTAATGAAATATTGTTGACCATTCCAAGAAGGGGTAGTGAATGGCCCACAAATATCCGTATGAATTAGTTCTAAAACGCTTGATGCCCTCGAGGATACTTTTCTTTTAGTGTTTGTAAACTTTCCTTTAAGGCATTCAATGCAAAAGTTTTTATTCGGAATATCAAGTTTGTTTAAGATTACCTCCGCACAATCTTATCAATTCTCCTTTTGGAGATATGACCCAAACGCTTATGCCATAAGGTATAAAAAATTTCACTTGATAAATTTCGCTTTCTACTTTTGGTTTTATTATTATAGGACTCATTTATTGTTTGAATAGTGTCAAGCAAATAAATATTATCATTACTTGACAAAGTCCTAGTATCGACAACTTTGGAATTGAAATAAAGATCACATTTATTATTACCAAACGAACAAGAATAACCTTCCTTGTCCAATACTGTGATAGATATTAAATTCCGCCTAAAGGACGGTACAATAAATGTATTATTTAGTACAAAATAACAGCCATTACTTAACAATAATCTAAAAGTCCCTATGCCTATTACTTCAACGGGATTCCCAGCTCCCATATAGATGTATTTCTCATCTTCACTGGGTCTTCGGTAATTCAGGCAACCTTGCATAGACATACTTATGTGAGTTGTTGCAACAGAATCCAACCAGCATGTATATTTAGGAATTGAAACCAAATTAGCCTCAGTACAAACAAGACCAAATGACATACCTTTCTTAGCACGCCAAGCGTGATACTTAGGTCAGTCGAACTTCATGTGAGTAAGGTCCTTGCAAAAGAAGTACTTCTTAACTTTTTGATCATCAGATGATCCCTTATGCTTCTTATTACTTTCAACCGCATTTTCCTTCCCTCTTCTCTTTGTCCCATGAGAAGAGGTGGATGCCAAATGAACACTTTCGGTTTTAAATTGCTTTAACCTATCCTCCTCTTATGTCACATGTGAAATTAATTCATTAATATTCCACTTGTCCTTTTGACAATTATAGGTCACCTCAAAGTGACCAAATTGAGGAGGAAGAGAGATCAAAACTAAATGCACGAGTAAATCTTCCAATATCTCTAACTTAAGTGCTTTTAGCTTTGTCGATAGGTGAACCATTTCCAAAATATACTCCCTTAAATTTCCGGTACCCTTGTACTTCATGGAAACAAGCTTTCTTAAAGAAGCACTTGCTTCCGATTTTTCACTTTTTGCAAAGCATTCTTCAAGGGTATCAAGAAATGTTTTAGCATCAACATCCTCAGAGAAACTGTTCAAAAAAGTCTCCGGGACAACATTCTTCATGATCATTAGGCTCACGCGGTTGGAGCGTTTCCACTTCTTAGCAATTAAGTGATCTTCTTGAGTGCTTTGATCAGTGAGAGAAAGAGGAAACGGTTCCCTTAATGCGAGGTCTATGTCCATACAGCCTAAGATCATAGTTATTTTATTTTTCCAAGTTTTAAAGTTTGTCCCATTAAGCATTGGTAGGGTGCTCATCGCAGTAGTTATGCAAGAAGCATTATGTAAATCTGTTGGAATTCGAGAACAAAAGTGAAATAAAAACATGAATAAGTAACTACATAATGAATAAATGATTAATTATATCAACGAAATCTATCAATAAGGTAATCAACATGACATCAAAACTAATATTTGGATTGCGAGTTGATTCATAAATGATTGCCTTAGGTAACCAATAATTTGAACGACGTTTCAGTTAAATACCTAATCTTCCTTTCGGCCGACTTAAGCATGTAACAAAACAACCTAATGTCCATTTCATTTGTTACCACATAAATGTATAAACTTAGTCAAATAACAAGATCTTCTTTGGAAAATTCATGTTACTCACATATTAACTTATACATTCAACACTTTAACAATTTTGGATTTAAATAGCATGAATCACTTTGGCGATAATATTATTTAAAAGATGAATAAAATTGTTTAAACATATAATTAATCACAAATTTATGGTTTGAAAAAATGTATGTTTTGCTCAAAAGGGAAACAAAAATGTGCAAAATATTGAAAATCTCAAAACCTGTGAACAGTGTATGCACGGCCGGGTCAAGGATTATGCTTGGCCGTGCATTTCTGCCCGACTAGACATCCCTTAATACCCGACCGCACCATTGCTGGAGGTCCGACCGGACTTAACTGCACACCCGACCGGACCAGGCCTAAAGGTCCGACCGGACCAACCATTATACCCGGCCGGACCACCTGTTTCCAGTTAGCACCGTTTCATGCACTGATGGTGCACGGCCGAGAAGATCCCAAGACTCGGCCGTGCATGTCGATTTTTTGCACTTCTGAATTTTGTCTCAAATGTATGAACAACAAGTAGATCCACAAGTCTATACATTATACAATTTATAGGCATGCTATTTAGGGATAATCTTGTTTTTAAAACAATATGATCAAGCAAGTAGATCCACATAGTTTATGCATTACACATAACTATGCTATGTAGGGATAATCATGCTTGAACCATTGTGTTCTTTGAACAAAACTCAAACCTTTTCATAAATTCTTTATTAGATGATGAATATCAGCACTCTAAACAACAACAAAAATTGATGATTCAACAGAATATATGAATCAAAACAAAAGCATTAAAGCTTTTAAAAGAAAACTCAAACCTAGACCAGAATTTGAGTGGGCTCTGATACCAATTGTTGGAACAATTTCTATCCCACTAATCCATAATCTCAAATCTGGTATAAGTTAGAGAGGGAAGATGAGGGCGGAAGCGTTACCTGTTGAATCCATCTTCAATGTTGTTTAGAGAGAAAAGAAGAAGAACTAGGGAATGAAGTACTTCTAAATGATGAGTGCCCTCTCTAGTTCTTCTAGTACTTTATGAAGAGAGAATAATGAGAGCATAATGAATTTGTGTGTGTCTTTAAGGGCTGATGGAATGCCCTATATATACAAGACAAAGAGGCACTTCATTTAGGGGCTACACACTTTCACATAAGTGGTGTGAAATTACTATTTGCCCATCATAAATAGGTAATATTCCACCTCAGGAATTCTACACATTTTATTCCTCTACACTTTATATTAACATTATAAGTATGATTTCATGTATGTAATTAAATAATGACTTGTTATACAATCCATGTTCTAACACAGACTAAAAAAAAAGGTGGATATATACTCTGGAACGGAAGGAGTAATATATTTGCGTTGGTAAAAAATAGGGGGAAACTTGTTCATGATGCCAAATATTTTCTGGTTTATAGCTTTCTGCCTACCCAAATAGATGCTTGGAGGCGTGAACAAACTTGGTGTATACTCTTTTCTCGACAAGTTGGACCATATTCGTGTTTTTGTCTTTATCTTTTTCTTGGATCGAATGCACATTTAAGTTTATGACGAATGGGAAAAGGGAAATTGTATGTTTTAAATGTTTGCTAAGAAGCCAAATCTGACAATTTCACCACAAAAAATATGCCCACATTTTTTTTAACTCTTATCTCGGAATAAATGTCACTTTTTTTTCATGTTACAAAAGAATTTTGACCAAGTTTTTTTGATTAATTATTTTAATAAAATTATAAAACTTGTTATTGATATTGTTGTGGAATTGACCCTTCCCAACCCAACTCCCAAGAAAATCGCAAGAAAAACCCGGCACCACAAACAAGCACAAGAAATAAGAAACCCAAAGCAAAAGAACAAAACGAACACAAGAAATTGTTTACCCAGTTCGTCAATATGTTTGACTACGTCTGGGGGCACTACCAAGCCAGGATCTTGCACTATAATATGTAAATATGGAGTTACAATGAGTATGGGGGCGGAACATTGCTTATATATGCAACCTAGAATGAAAACCTAACCTAGACGGACAAGGAAACCTGAAATCTGGCCCAAAAATCGAATCAGCCCTGACTGCCCACGACACTTGGGCGGTCGCCCATAACACCTTTGGGCGGTCGCCCACTATTGTGCTCTGGCTGACGATTCAAACTGATAGAGTGGGCGGTCGCCCACCATCACCCTGGGCGGCTGCCCAGAAGGTCAGTCCCTCCGACGGATTTCTTTCCTTTTGCTCCGATCGCTAGTTCCCGATTGGTCCTCTATTCCAACAATCTCCCACCTAGAGATCAACCGCATATAAGCCCCGTATCCGTCTTCAACTCATCCTTGGTGCTATAGTGCTCACCTCGATCATGGTAGTGCCTTTCTTCTCCCCTATTACCCAAGCACCGTTGAAGCTATGCCCAGCTTCAACTTCACCTTGCTTGAGAAACCTGGAGCCTTTGCATCTGATCTACACTCACTGTTAGATCTACGTAGCGGAATATCCGGTCTTGGAGTATTTGGTCCATCTTCAGTGACCCCTTCACCTTGGCCATCATGAACCATCTTGCTCCCACCCGAGTCTGGAATATCCATGCGAATCTCACTCGCATCACTGTATTCCTCAAACTCCCTGAGCTCATACTCCCCACCATTATCCATGAAGGTCATGTAATATGACACACCAAATCGAGAAGTTACCGGGGATACCCCCTTCTCACCTATGTGACCCAATCGACAGTGCCACAAATCCGTATCACCCTTGGCTGACGCCACCGCGATACTATCCTTGGTGTTTGTCAAGTACAATCTTCCTTCCCTACTACCCCGAGCGATCTCATAATCCTCCTTGGTAATAGCCCAGTTCCTGCAGCTAAAATTTACCGTGTAACTTTCTTCACCCAGCTGCCCAACTGATATCAGGTTCTTTCTCAAACCCGGAATGTGTCTGACCCCGTGTAGATGTAGTAAGACCTTCCCGTCCGATGCTCCTATTCTGACATCCCCCTTCCCCTTGATTTCCAAAGGCTCGCCATCCGCCAGATAGACCTTTTCGAAATCACCGAAAGTGTAATTTTCCATCGCCCCTGCATGCCCGCATGAGTGGAATGATGCCCCCGAATCCAGTACCCATGATTCTGGCGAACTACAAACGCTCAGAATTAGTATATCGTCACCTTCGATTATCACATTCGCCGATTTATCCCCTCGCATGGGACAATCCCTCTTGTAGTGTCCTAACTCCTTACAATGATAGCACTCTATCGATCCTCTTGCAACTCTTGGTCTTTCTTTGTTCTCCACAGACTGATCCCCACCCCCGATTATACTTTCCCTTGACCCTTTTCTCCCTTATTGCTAGAACCCGGTCTTCCCCTGCTAGTTGTAGCCAAGACCGATTCCAAAGACGGTGTCCCCAACTTCTTTATGCGATTTTCCTCGCCCAAGAGGAAGTCCTTGACATCATCATACTTAAATTTATTCTTACCCGCTGAAGCATTTAATGCTGTCACCGTTCCGCTCCAACTTCCTGGTAAGGACGCTAGCAATAAACACGCATGAACCTCGTCACCGAAAGTAATCTCCAACGCAGCTAATGAGTCTATAACATCCATAAACTCATCGATGTGTTTAGCTATGGAACCTGCCTCTTGCATCTTGAGACTACCCATCTTGCGTATCAAATCAACCTTATTTGCAGCAGATGGAGTTTCAAATCTCTCAGTAAGATAATCCAATAGCTCCTTGGTGGTTTTCGCCTTCTTGGTAGTCTTCGCGATCCGCTTCGACAAAGTAGATCGAACCACCCCTAAGGCTTTCCGATCCATGAGATCCCAGTCTTCCTGTTTTTCGCTTTCCGGCTTGACTCCCTTTAGAGGCTTATAGAGATCTTTGTTGTACAATAGATCCTCTATTTGCATCATCCTCCAAAACACGTAGTCAGACCCATCGAATATCTCCACCGCTTGTTTATCCTTGCCCATTCTTGATTGCTTGATAAACCCCTTTGATCGTCCAACCAAAGCTCTTGATACCTGGTTGTTGTGGAATTGCCCTTCCCAACCCAACACCCAAGCAAATCGCAAGAAAAACCTGGCACCACAAACAAGCACAAGAAATAAGAAACCCAAAGCAAAAGAACAAAACGAACACAAGAAATTGTTTACCCAGTTCGTCAATATGTTTGACTACGTTTGGGGGCACTACCAAGCCAGGATCTTACACTATAATATGTAAATATGGAGTTACAATGAGTATGGGGGCGGAACATTGCTTATATATGCAACCTAGAATGAAAACCTAACCTAGACGGACAAGGAAACCTGAAATCTGGCCCAAAAATTGAATCAGCCCCGACTGCCCCCGACACTTGGGCGGTCGCCCACTATTGTGCTCTGGTTGACGATTCAAACTGATAGAGTGGGCGGCGCCCACCATCACCCTGGGCGGCCGCCCAGAAGGTCAGTCCCTCCGACAGATTTCTTTCCTTTTGCTCCGATCGCTAGTTCCCGGTTGGTCCTCTATTCCAACAGATACACTATTATAAATACTAATAATAACAATTTTTAAATTTTTATTAAGATAATTAAAATAAAATAAAATTATTGTTCAAATTTTTTTCGTACTAAAGTTTGAAGTACAAAATAGTAAAAAAAAAAAAAAAAAAAGGGGGGGGGGTGGGGGACATTAAAGGACATACATTGAGAATGTAGAGGGAGTAGTTATTTATATATTATTATTATTAAAGAACATACATTCATAATGTTACTCCATCTGTGTAGTTAAATAAATGTCAGTTTTAACTTGTCATTCTTTTCCTTTCAAAAAAAAAAAAAAACTTGTCATTATTTTACAGAAATACCACCTCTGTTCCGTAACACCTTGTATTGTTTTTGCAGTAAACAAGAATTAGAAGAGAGTATATTTATTCAAATGTATCGTGCATATGATAAGTAGGATAGGGATTTGCAGGTGGTTCATAGGGTTTTAGTGTTTTAGTGTGTGAATATGATAAATGAGGTCGAAAAACAAAATTTGTGTTTTAGTTAGGGTTTTGGTGTACGAGTATGGCAAGTGAAGTCTGGTAAGTAAAAAAATTGAATATTTTTTTAAAAAGAGACGTATAAGACATTTGAAGAAAAAATTGGTGCAAGCTATTATGCTTACTTGTTTATATATATTGCTTGCAAAATGTAAAATTATACTCACTTCGTCTAGAAACGATGTTTCATTTTTCATTTGTCAATTTAAATCAACTTTGACCGATAGAGTTTAATTTATTCAAAATTCAAATTAAAATTTTTACTACTAATATTTAAAATGATGTATTAATAATAAGTATTATATTTTTGTTCGAACATCAAATTTCATTTGAATCCACCGCTAAAAGAAACATACGATAACACCATTTATTTTGAGATGAAAAGAGTAAAAAAATATATTTTTTATTTAGAAAGTTAATAATACCTCTTGTTTGACCCAAATTTATGAGTGTAAAAGCACTAGGAGTACGCACGCCTGTACGGAACACATGCACGTCCCCTTCACTGCAATGTTTTCATTTTCAATTCTAAATGCGTTTATTGCAAAACGGGGATGCGTACTTTCATTTATTTTCAATTTGACTTGCAAACTTTGTAAACATCAAATGTGGCTTGCGTACTTTCATTTTCAAAATTTTGAGACGACTTTTTTGACACTTGTTAAAAAACATAACGGGACACTCTATATAAGGGGTGAAAGTGTAAGAAATAAAACTTAACCTATAACAATAACTGTGTTTGACAGAAAAAATCATGATTTATTATTGTTATTTGCCCCACCACCATCTAACCATCATCATCATCATCATCATCATCAGCGACAACGTCTAGCCACCGCAACTAACATTTCCACACCCACCCAAATTCAGAAATTCAACTAAAAAATTTCCCGCGGAACTCCAGTTTCCGGCGAACTGTAAGCACTACTTCAGATCTTATACTACTTCAGATCTGAAATCAAATTAAAAAAAAAAAAAAACCCTGATTCAAACTCACATCCACCACCACCAACAACAACCACCACCCACCATCACCAACAATCTCCTTCTATACCAGTCTCATTCCACCATTAACCTCCATCCATATCAATCTCAACACAGATCTGAAATCAAATTAAAAAAAAAAAACCAGATTCAAACTCACATGCACCATGATGTAAAAACCCATATTTGAAACTCAAATATGATGTTGAACTCGGATTCAAACTAACACCCGCACACAATCAAACTCACGCGCACCATGAAACAACACACACAACTCTCTTCAGATCTGAAATCAAATTTAAAAAAAAAAAAAAAAAAAACGATTTCGGTACAAATGCAAAAGACGAATCTGCCTCTGGGGGAGAGAAAGAACGAGATGGAAGGAGATTTTGATCTTTGAAGAACTCGATCTTACCGGAGATTTCGATTTTTGAAGAACTCGATCTCGGCGGATTGGAGTTCAGAACTCGATCTCGGCGGCGAAGAAGGTGATGACGGCGCCGGAGAAGAAGGTGATGACGGCGCCGGAGAGGAAGGTGATGACGGCGATTGAGCGGGTGTGGGAGAGGGTGAACGCGCCAGACGGGAAAGGGAGGGGGAGAAGAGCTCGTGGCTGGATAATGGATATACAAATTTTCTTTCAATTTCAAGTCCTTCATATTTTTTTTGACTATAAATTTAGGCTTGTAAGTTTTATATTTTCATTCTTACCCCTTATACAGAGTCTCCCGTTATGTATTTTAACGGGTGTTAAAAAAGTCGTCTCAAAATTTTGAAAATGAAAGTACGCAAACCACATTTGATGTTTCCAAAGTTTGCAAGTCAAATTGAAAATAAATGAAAGTACGCATCCCCGTTTTGCAATAAACTCAATTCTAAATGGCAGCCTCTTTTAAATTTCACAGTATCACAGTGGGACCCTTAGTTCAAAGATTAACCTAACTTATATAATTAAATTAAAAGAAATAATAACCCAATTATAATTTCATGTGCATGGAAGGAGAAACATCCACATCTACAAAATCTCAGTACTCGCACATGGGGTTGTGATTGATACTTCTAAGGTTTATGTTAAAAGTGATAAGATGTTTTTATGATTGTAGTTTAGGTCATTCCTTTTAATATAGATCGTGCTAATTACACTTTTTCATTTAATGTTTAATAGTGTTACAAAGCAACAACTTATGTTGATGACTTAAGTTTGTACGTAGGATTGCGTTGCGTTTTAGTGGAGGGCGTGTTTATCTTCACACTTTCTCAGTCATTGTTACTACGAATGAAATTTTGAGCAATAATTTTAATTTGATTTAATTATCTTAATGAAAATCTAAAACTTGTTATTGATAGTATTATTAATGGTGTATCAATAACAAGTTTTAGATATTCATTAAGATAATTGAATCTGTAACACCCCAACTTTTCACAACTAATAAATAATAACTAATTTGAATAAATCCCAAATTCAGAATGCCCCAACACCTATAAATAACCATAATTCAAACATTAACCAATAATCAAACCCATAACGGCTAGTACAAGTCACTAGCTTAAGATAGTAACTAACGGAATGTAAAGTTCAAAACTTAAACTTAACGGGATTCATAATTACTAATTAACTTTATTCGAAAAGATAACTTCTACGCCGCCCAAATCCTTCCGACCCTTGATTTGCTTACTTATAACCTGGAGAGAAATAAGAATGAAAGGAATGAGCGAACAATGCCCAGTAAGTTCATATGGAATCCCCTCGGGTACTAAGAGGAGATAACCGAAACGAGCGGTAACAATGAATTAACGACGAAAGGATGTAACTCAAGGATCAAACAGACACTCAGTTTGAAAAAAAATACCATTAATGAAAACAACTCATTTCTTTGAAAACAACTCATTTCTTTGAAAACATGTGGCTACAGAAGACAATTTCCAAAACACAAATTTTCACAAAACACTTTAATTCACTTTACCTCCTGTACTGTCTGGTGTGCACAATGTGTTTCACGTGTCGATGTTGAGGAAGTACGTAGCTGACCCGAGCCACGTCATAGAGTACAAGCAGTTATGTTTTCGCGAAGATTTGAGTTATGATGAGAAGCCAGTGAGAATTGTAGACCGTAAGGTTCAAGTATTGCGGAAGCGAGTGATTCCGTACGTAAAAGTGCAGTGGAGTAATCACACGGAAAGAGAAGCCACGTGGGAGCTCGAAAGTGAAATGCGTGATATGTATCCCGTTTTGTTTGAAGATTGAGGTACGTTTAGTTTGGATGACCAAACTCTTTTAAGGGGGTAAGAATGTAATAACCTGAAATTTACCCTATATTTTATTTATTTTAAAACTCTCTAATTATTATTTGGGTCGAGCCTTTAATAAAAAGATTGGTTTAGTTATTGGGTCAAAAAATAGAAAAACCCAATTCATTATTTAAGAGGAATAGGAGTCATTTTTAATTTAGGGAATGGAAAACCCTTTTAATATAAATACTCTCTTAAAACCCTAGTATTATTATTATTTCTACCGTAAACAAAAGAAAGAAAGAACGGGAGAAAGGGAGAGAGCGGCGCAGAGGGAGAGCGCAGAGGGAGCTAGAGAAACCGGGAAAGAGAGAGAGAGAGGAGGAAGCTTGAGAGGAACCGGAATTTGATCGACAAAGGTAATTCCCCATCTCCCCTAATCGTTTATATTCCGTTTAAATCGTTGGGATAGATAATTTAGAAACCCTAAACCTAAAAGATGAACTAGGGTTTGGTAGTATGGAATTAAGAAGAAGAAGAAGAAGAAGGGTTTGTGAAGGCATATGTGTGTGCATGTTTTAACTGTGTGTGCGTGTGGGCGATTTACAGTATGTGTGTGTGTGTGTGTGTGCTGGTGCGTGTGTGTACCAGTGTGTGTGTTGCGCGCGTGTGTGTGTGCTGGTGTGTGTAGGTGTGCTGGTGTGTGTATTGGTGGTGAGTGTGCGTGTGTTTATGGTGAATACAGTATGTGTGTGTGTGTCTTAGTGTAGGTGTTTTGGGTGTGCTGTGAATAGTGTTTCATATGTGTTGTGAATAGTGTTTTTGGGTATGCTGGAAAAGATGAAAACAGTGTGTGTAAATTAGATTAAAAAGTTAAGATGAGAATTGATGATAGTAAATGTAACGACCCGAAAACCCGTATCTATTTTCTTGGTAAAAATATTTGTTTATTTATTTAATTAATTATTTATGTGTGCATTTTAGTGTTTCATAATATTTTATGCCTAGCATTTGAATTAATTAATTGTGCTAGTGTAGGGTTAGGAGGATTTAATTGTTAGTGGGTTGGAAGGGTTTATTTGTGCAAGGGGTAGTGGAGGGGCCTAGGTGTAAATTTTCTAATCATCAACAACTCCCCCTACTCCCCCCCCTTCCTCACTCTCAGTATTCTCTTCTCTCCCCCTCACCCGTTTTTCTCTCTCTCCCTCTCCCACCATTGTTGAGGTAAGCTCTCTCATTCTCTCTTCATTTTAGTTATCTTCCTCTCCTTATTTCTTAAAGCTCATTGTATGAAAAATGTTTAGATCGTCGATAGGATCGTAGGGAGCAAAGAAATTTCGAATTCCGTCAACCTTGATAAAATCCAAGTAAGTTACTTTTCCCCCATTTATGCTAAAATGGTTCATCATTAACTCCATCGATGCTCTAGTTGTTATATATAGCTTCTTTGGTTGGTTTGGAACCCATTTGTAAATTATTCATATTTTGTGAAATTTGGGTGTTTGAGTCATTCATTGGTTTGGTTGTTCCAATGTTGCTAGATGAGTCTTTTATAGGCTTAGAAGTTGTTTTGGTTCATTATTATTCTTGTTGGGAGCTTTGATTTTGGGTTGGATTGAAATGGGTAAAGGAAATGTGAAGAACCCAGGAAAAATTCTGTAGATTTCTCTGTCCGGCGCAGGAGGCGCGCGCACCCTTTTCTTGGAGGCGCGCGCACCCTCCAGCTCCATGTTGGTGTTTTTCCTTCTGAACTCAGGAGGCGCGCGCACCCCTTGGTGATGAAGCGCTCGCACCCTTTTTACCCATTGTAGCGCATTCCTATCTGATTCAGGGAGTCGCGCGCACCCTGTTGGTTGGAGGCGCGCGCACCCCTCTACCTCCTGTGAAAATCATTGTTTTCTTGTCCAATCTTTCGAAGGCCATAACTTCTTCGTCCGGACTCCGTTTTGGACGTGTAAACTATCGTTGGAAAGCTCTTTTTGAGTGCTATGAAATGGTCCTATTGGCCACACGGTTCCAGATTAGAATGGTTGTCGTTTCGTTGAGGTTTAAGATCAAGGTGTAGTCTCGGTCTAGGTTCGTAGTACTATTCTAGTTGAGTTAGTTGGGCACCGTGGAACACTTTAGTAATTAAAATTGGTTCCCTTGTGAACAATGGTGTTATGTAATTTGATCAAGTATTGTTTGGGAATGTTTGGGCATCTTATGATGTGTTCGTGATTGTTCCAATCGAATTGATTTTTGAGTAAGACTTGGTCTAGGTTTTAGGCGATGTCCTATAGTACCTAGAGGGTTGTTATTGAACACCAAAGTGTAGGGTTTAGTCCGGTCATGATCATGTTCTAATAAGTTTAACCTTTTGGATTCGTTTGGGGTGTTTAGAATTGGTTCGTTATGAACGGAGCTAAAGCGTGAATTGGCAATTGGGTACTTACGGTTTGATTAACCTTAAGGTGTATTCATTCTGATTTCCTACTTTGGAATTCCAGGTGTGATAAGATGGTTGAGTTCATAGTCCTAGTATATCTTTATGAGTAAATGTTTGGGGTCATTTTGGTAATAGTCATTGTGCCATTTGTGAGCGACCGTTTGGGTTGTGCTCTTTTTGATTAACTTGTGGGTATCATATTTAGGATGTATTTGGTACGTGCCTTATCTTGGAATCATTATGTTTTAATGGTAAATGTTGTTGGACTCTTTTATGAGAAACTCCTTGTGTTTATTGTTGTTGAACTCTTCTTGAGTAATAGTTTGCATCTTTTATGGTGATTAATTGGTATGGTTCCCTACTTTGGAATCTTTGGTTGTTTATCGAGCTAGTATTTATTACCTAGCATTTAATTGAAAGTCCAGCTAGTTATTTGTGTTCGAGTCAGGCAATGGATAATGTTATAATGGCACGAGCCAAGTCCAGTATAGCATCGCCCATTGGTCCTTCTTTCCTCTTCCAGATTGGCCTTGGATGGGATGAGCTAGCTCCTTTTGTGAGTATTCTAGCTACATGTTTTGGAGCATGACTTTGTGGCATGGCTCCCGCCCTTTGTGGCACGTTACTTTGTTATTGGATCCGGTACCGGGGGTTTTCTCTTCAGCTATTATGCTACTACGAAGATGGTTCGATGGGTTGATTGATTGATGGGTCGGTTCTGACCGGGGATCTCTTCAGCTGTTATGCTGCTATTGTTGACTGGTTTATCGGTTGAAGCTGCGCAGTGATTGTTCTATTGGTTTGGTGAAACCTTGGCTCAGTATCCTTTGTAATGTGTTTATTTCAGTCTTATGTGCTGCATGATGAGTTAGTCGTTATTTCCAACTGGTATGGGACGGTTGGCGATAGGGAGCTTTCTCATTTGTTGTTATATGATTTACTTGCTCAGTTATATAATTGATTTGCATGATATTATGCCATGTAGATGCATTTAGTAACTTACTGAGATTTTATCTCACCCCGTTTCTTGTTTCAAATTGTTTAACCCCCCCCCTAGGAAAGCAAGTGGTATCGTTTGAGGTCCGTTGTATCGGGAGTCTTCTGAGCAGGTTGATCGCCTTTGGGGTAGTTACTCTTCAGAGCCTCTTTGTATATGGTTGAAAGGTCGTGGTCGTCCAGGGTTATGTATTTACTGTGGTGCTTTGGGAATTTATATTATTAACAGTTGTTCTTGCTTCCGCGTTTGTTTCTAGTCTCCGAGTTATAATCTCATTGAGGTATTGTTTGTTGGTATTGGTTTATAGTAGAATTCACGCGCCCGGTTTGGTATTTAGCATTTTTGGAGATGTTAATTATGTAAGTTTTATATTTATGGATTTTTAGAATTTCCGGTGCGTGACAGTTGGTATCAGAGCAATGGTTTTAGATTTTGAAAGAGAATAAGAACTCTGATATTGAATAGGTTTCAATACTTGGGTGTTATAACTTTGGGCGGTTTAGGAAACTAAGTTTTCTTAAAGGATGAGGTTAAGGTAGAAGTTGGTTGAGTTATGAGTCGTGATATTGACGTCGAGAGTTTCTTCTCATGTTGTATATCAAGTATAGGATTGGTGTCAATAGTGTTGGTTCCATTGGGGTTAGTCGGTTTGGGAATCAAGAGTACGAGTTTTGAAGGCTTGGGCAGACCTAATTCGTAAAGTGGAAATGTCTTGTGCTATATTCGTATGTTTGTTCTCATTAAGTGATTTATGTTGGGGTGTATTCTCGAGTATGAAATTTCGTGATTTCTACTGATAGAGCTAAGGTGATTTGGTTATGTCACCTATGCAGGATATGGACGAGTTAAGTAGTATGGCCTAGCTTCAATGTGTCTCGAATTTCTTGTGTGCCATCGATAGGTGGAGAATATTTCTATATTGGTATGTTTGACTTTGTTTAGAAGCATACTAGGTATATATATATATATAATGTTCAGGTTCTATGTTGAAAATCAGAAAATCTTTATTGTAAGGTTGTGTTGGGAATTTAGCTTATTCAGTTGGCAATATTAATTTTGAAATATTAGGCATAATTTATATTGGGTGCTAGATTTCGCTTGACCTATAGAGAACTTGGGTTATTTGATGAGTTAAGATAAGCTACAATACTGATAGGTGAATCAGTGAACATATAGTATCGGTTGGGTTAAACGAGTTAAAGATTCAATTTGAGAATTTCTTGATAAGAGATCTTTCCTTACTTTTAGTACATCTACGTGAAGTGCATCGGAATTGTTTAGTATGAGGAAATACTTAATTTATTATGGGTCATATTAAGAAGTTGAGTTATGATACTTTTAGAATCATTTTAGTACATGACTAGAGTTGAGTTAAAGCAATACGAGTTGTGAGTATATTGTGGAAGATATAACCATTAATGATGGTAAGCGCGTTAAGTTTAAAGGACTAGACGTATTTTGAGAAGGTGAGAATTTCTCGAGCAATATTAAAGGCATTTTTGGGTTTTAGTGAACAGTTGTCACATGGTTCTAAATCTTTTCTTGGTGGCGTCCTCGTTTGGATTAAGGACTTGTAAAGGAAATTGGGTATAGATACTTGGGCATCTTAAAGGATACTATGATTTGTACTGGGTCAGTTGAAATGTTGCTAGCTAATTGGATTATTATGTTGGTAATACCGTTGAGCCTAAGTAACATTGGGTTAATAAATGTATACGTGAAAGTCTAGATTGGGTTAGCCATTGAAGATTTAGAATTTGTTAAAATTCATTTGGGTATATAAGCACGATTATTAACTTAAATGGGAGTTAGAGGAAATCTTTTGAAGATAAAATTTAGAGTGTTTTACGGGCTGCTGAGTGTTTGTAATTGTTTTAGGCTTTCAAAGATTTGGAGTAGTGAGATGATGAAATTTTAGCGTGGATTTAAGCAAACATTTTTGTATTAAAATTTTGGGCTTACATTGTACCTCTAGCTTAAGGTACCATCTAAGGGAAAGCACTATAATGGTAATCCTTAGAGATATAGTCACTCGGTGAACATTTGGAGAATGGGAAATTTCTTTAGCTTTTCATAGTTTAAGAAGTCGAGTAAGCTCGAGATGGTTTAATGTTTTGAATTTCTGGGAAGTAATATTAAGTATGCGATTATCTAATGGAAGTATCTTTACAGTATAACTAGGATTGTGAATAAGACAAGTTTATAGTATCTCGAGAATTATGTTTAGGAGAAATTTGGATTCTTCAATTTTGGCATTGGGTATGGATTTTAGTTAGGAGTGAAGATAGTGATTGAAGAAGGTTCGGTAAGAGAGATTACTATGTTGTAAGCATTATTTAAGTTTACTATATGATGGGCTAAAGTGGATAATTATTTGGGTCTTGTTATAATATTAGGAAACCTTGGGACCGATATATATATACTTTAAGCATACATTACGTGTGTGTGGAGTTGATTCCAATACTATTGGGATAATGAAAAATAAAACTTATGGATGTTGGTGATTGAAGGGTTGATTGAGAGAGTAATCCTAATTAGGATCAAATCAGCTATGTCTCAGAATTGGTAATCAAGTGATAGTCTTGTGAAATTGAAATTCCGAATGAAAGAGGAAGTTGACTTTAGAATGTTTGATACGAGTATACTTGAGATATGTATGTGTTCTATATGTGTTGATTTATTTGAGTCATGGAATCGATGTCTGAAATCTTTAATAGGTGCTTGATTTGGGGTTATGAGTGCCATATGAGAATCGATATTTTGTAGTCTCTTTGTGATTGCGCGTGATGATTTTTGATAAGTGAATTCGCGGGCGAATTCTTTTTAAGGAGGGTAGATTGTAACGACCCGAAAACCCGTATCTATTTTCTTGGTAAAAATATTTGTTTATTTATTTAATTAATTATTTATGTGTACATTTTAGTGTTTCATAATATTTTAGGCCTAGCATTTGAATTAATTAATTGTGCTAGTGTAGGGTTAGGAGGATTTAATTGTTAGTGGGTTGGAAGGGTTTATTTGTGCAAGGGGTAGTGGAGGGGCCTAGGTGTAAATTTTCTAATCATCAACAACTCCCCCTACTCCCCCCCCCCTTCCTCACTCTCAGTATTCTCTTCTCTCCCCCTCACCCGTTTCTCTCTCTCTCTCTCTCTCTCCCACTATTGTTGAGGTAAGCTCTCTCCTTCTCTCTTCATTTTAGTTATCTTCCTCTCCTTATTTCTTAAAGCTCATTGTATGAAAAATGTTTAGATCGTCGATAGGATCGTAGGGAGCAAAGAAATTTCGAATTCCGTCAACCTTGATAAAATCCAAGTAAGTTACTTTTCCCCCATTTATGCTAAAATGGTTCATCATTAACTCCATCGATGCTCTAGTTGTTATATATAGCTTCTTTGGTTGGTTTGGAACCCATTTGTAAATTATTCATATTTTGTGAAATTTGGGTGTTTGAGTCATTCATTGGTTTGGTTGTTCCAATGTTGCTAGATGAGTCTTTTATAGGCTTAGAAGTTGTTTTGGTTCATTATTATTCTTGTTGGGAGCTTTGATTTTGGGTTGGATTGAAATGGGTAAAGGAAATGTGAAGAACCCAGGAAAAATTCTGTAGATTTCTCTGTCCGGCGCAGGAGGCGCGCGCACCCTTTTCTTGGAGGCGCGCGCACCCTCCAGCTCCATGTTGGTGTTTTTCCTTCTGAACTCAGGAGGCGCGCGCACCCCTTGGTGATGAAGCGCGCGCACCCTTCTTCCCCATTGTAGCGCATTCCTATCTGATTCAGGGAGTCGCGCGCACCCTGTTGGTGGGAGGCGCGCGCACCCCTCTACCTCCTGTGAAAATCATTGTTTTCTTGTCCAATCTTTCGAAGGCCATAACTTCTTCGTCCGGACTCCGTTTTGGACGTGTAAACTATTGTTGGAAAGCTCTTTTCGAGTGCTATGAAATGGTCCTATTGGAAACAAGGTTCCAGATTAGAATGGTTGTATTTTCGTTGAGGTTTAAGATCAAGGTGTAGTCTCGGTCTAGGTTCCGTAGTACTATTCTAGTTGACTTAGTTGGGCACCGTGGAACACTTTAGTAATTAAAATTGGTTCCCTTGTGAACAATGGTGTTATGTAATTTGATCAAGTATTGTTTGGGAATGTTTGGGCATCTTATGATGTGTTCGTGATTGTTCCAATCGAATTGATTTTCGAGTAAGACTTGGTCTAGGTTTTAGGCGATGTCCTATAGTACCTAGAGGGTTGTTATTGAACACCAAAGTGTAGGGTTTAGTCCGGTCGTGATCATGTTCTAATAAGTGTAACCTTTTGGATTCGTTTGGGGTGTTTAGAATTGGTTCGTTATGAACGGAGGTAAAGCGTGAATTGGCAATTGGGTACTTACGGTTTGATTAACCTTAAGGTGTATTCATTCTAATTTCCTACTTTGGAATTCCAGGTGTGATGAGATGGTTGAGTTCATAGTCCTAGTATATCTTTATGAGTAAATGTTTGGGGTCATTTTGGTATTAGTCATTGTGCCATTTGTGAGCAACCGTTTGGGTTGTGCTCTTTTTGATTAACTTGTGGGTATCATATTTAGGATGTATTTGGTACGTGCCTTATCTTGGAATCATTATGTTTTAATGGTCAATGTTGTTGGACTCTTTTATGAGAAACTCCTTGTGTTTATTGTTGTTGAACTCTTCTTGAGTAATCGTTTGCATCTTTTATGGTGATTAATTGGTATGGTTCCCTACTTTGGAATATTTGGTTGTTTATCGAGCTAGTATTTATTACCTAGCATTTAATTGAAAGTCCAGCTGGTTATTTATGTTCGAGTCAGGCAATGGATAATGTTATAATGGCACGAGCCAAGTCTAGTATAGCATCGCCCATTGGTCCTTCTTTCCTCTTCCAGATTGGCCTTGGATGGGATGAGCTAGCTCCTTTTGTGAGTATTCTAGCTACATGTTTTGGAGCATGACTTTGTGGCATGGCTCCCGCCCTTTGTGGCACGTTACTTTGTTATTGGATCCGGTACCGTGGGTTTTCTCTTCAGCTATTATGCTACTATGAAGATGGTTCGATGGGTTGATTGATTGATGGGTCGGTTCTGACCGGGGATCTCTTCAGCTGTTATGCTGCTATTGTTGACTGGTTTATCGGTTGAAGCTGCGCAGCGATTGTTCTATTGGTTTGGTGAAACCTTGGCTCAGTATCCTTTGTAACGTGTTTATTTCAGTCTTATGTGCTGCATGATGAGTTAGTCGTTATTTCCAACTGGTATGGGATGGTTGGCGATAGGGAGCTTTCTCATTTGTTGTTATATGATTTACTTGCTCAGTTATATATTGATTTGCATGATATTATGCCATGTAGATGCATTTAGTAACTTACTGAGATTTTATCTCACCCCGTTTCTTGTTTCAAATTGTTTTTCCTTAACCCCCCCCCCCAGGAAAGCAAGTGGTATCGTTTGAGGTCCGTTGTATCGGGAGTCTTCTGAGCAGGTTGATCGCCTTTGGGGTAGTTACTCTTCAGAGCCTCTTTGTATATGGTTGAAAGGTCGTGGTCGTCCAGGGTTATATATTTACTGTGGTCCTTTGGGAATTTATAATATTAACAGTTGTTCTTGCTTCCGCGTTTGTTTCTAGTCTCCGAGTTATAATCTCGTTGAGGTATTGTTTGTTGGTATTGGTTTATAGTAGAATTCACGCGCCCGGGTTGGTATTTAGCATTTTTGGAGATGTTAATTATGTAAATTTTATATTTATGGATTTTTAGAATTTCCGGGGCGTGAAAGTAAACCCTAGGGGTATTTTGGTAAGCAAAAAGGGGTATTTGGGTAAAAATCTAATGGGTAAGTATAAACCCTAGAATAGATATTAACCCAAAAAGATGTTGGGTTTCGTAGTAACATGCGCAGCGGAATAAAGCATTTAAAATTTTTATGAAACTCAAAGCCATAGATCTGCTCATATGATTATATCAAATACATACAATATGAATGCTAGAATACTAACCCTTGATGCCTTTGAATTTGGTCTTTAGTCTTGGTGGAGAATTCGAAGCTTGATCACGAGCAAGTAAGAACACGAACTTCGAAGATGATAAATTTCACCCTCTATCGGTATCCATACCACGAACGAATATCAAGAACACTTGATCTTGGTTGCTAGACCAAATTGAGAAACACGCTTTCTCAATTGTATTTTGACTATATGGAATTATGTGATGATATTCTTGTTCTTCAATCTAGAGATCTCTTAAAACAAGAAAAATAATCCTCTCAAAACTCTTTGAGGCACTCATAATGTTATCAAAATTTCTAGGACTGATTAGGGCAACTAGAGATAGGTTTTATACTTGTTACACCTATTCCAAATAGGAAACAAGTGGTCAAACCCGCAAGAAAACGGAACAGGAAGTTTCTGGCCCGAAACCGCCTTGCCCGACCGGGTATAGCAATGTGCCCGACCGGGCGCAGCATATAGCCCGACCGGGTACACAAGGCTGCCCGACCGGGCGCTCCCCTTTTCCAGTTTTTCCGGTTTTCTCCTCTAAAACCCTAAAAACCTTTAATGTCCTTCGACCCATAATTCCAATTAAGTCCTTTTAGATTCGTTCTAATGTGTGTGAGCCTATAGGATTACACTAAGTTGGTAATGGTTTCAATCATAAACCCATAAGATATGATTAGGTTCTAGCAAACCGTCATACCTACCCAAATAGTATAACTAGATACAAGTTCGCATTCCATTTAGAACATGTCATAATCCCTTTATCCCCGATGTCATTGAACACAAGTCATGGTCAACAAGTCAACTTGTCTTTGTTAAATACTTTCTCAATTCCGAATATGTTGATAATCCAAACGACATTGATCCAATCAATTCATTTGAGTCCGGCCGAACATTTTCATCAACATCATTCCTACGAGAGGCCTAAGCTTGACATCTCTTCGAAGAGGGACAAATCCATCATATCTTATTATTCTTCCCTACATGAATCCGATTATGCCAATCATACCTTTTATAACTACCCGGTTAAAGGTAACGTTTGAATATGTCAAACATAATGTTCATCAAGTGGAAGACTATAATAACTACATGTCTAAGGATTCAAATGACATAACTAATATGAGATATATATGTGACATTGACCATGATATAGATCTCATAAAGCGGGTCATGTTCGGTACTTAACAAGTACACATAAATCTAACATGATCATCCCATGATCATTTAGTCTTTATACTAATACAAAACAAGTACTAGGGACGGAGATTATTATAAGTAAACATGAACGACAATAATAATCGAAACATCTCTTTATTAATATGAAATAAATGATAACAATTACAACGTTTATTTAACGTGCCTAGGGCACCAACACCAACAATCTCCCACTTTCCCTAGGCCCAATCTCCCATGTATCTAATACCCATGGACCTAACATGACCATCATGTTTAGCTTGTGGAAGTCCCTTTGTTAGCGGGTCCGCGACATTATCATCAGTTGGTACTCTGCATATATTCACGTCTCCCCTATCAACGATCTCTCGAATGATATGAAAACGCCTAAGTATGTGTTTGGATTTCTGATGTGCCCTTGGTTCCTTTGCTTGAGCAATAGCACCATTATTATCACAATAAATGTCTATTGGATTAGCAATACTAGGAACCACTTCAAGTTCAGTAATGAACTTTTTAATCCAAACAGCTTCCTTTGCAGTATCCGATGCAGCAATATACTCAGCTTCCGTTGTAAAATCAGTGGTTGTACTTTGCTTGGAACTCTTCCAGCTTACAGCTCCACCATTTAACATAAACACAAAACCCGATTGCGACCGACTATCATCTTTGTCGGTTTGGAAGCTTGCATCCGTGTAAGCATTTACAACGAGATCATCTTCCATTCCTCCATAGACCAAAAACGAATCTTTAGTCCTTCTCAAGTACTTCAGAATCGCTTTTATAGCCATCCAGTGATTTTCACCGGGGTCGGATTGATATCTACTTGTCAATGTATGTACTTTGGTTTAAACCAATTAGCTTCCTAGATCTATCTCTGTAGATCTTAATGCCAAGTACATATGCGGCTTCACCCATATCTTTCATTGCAAAACACTTTCCTAACCAAGTTTTTATAGACTGAAGTGTAGGAATGTCGTTTCTAATGAGCAATATGTCATCCACATATAGAATAAGGAATAGCACTATGCTCCCACTAATCTTCTTGTAAACACAAGGTTCATCTTCGTTCTTGATGAAACCAAACTCTTTGACCGATTCATTAAAACGGAGATTCCAACTCCTAGAAGCTTGCTTCAATCCATAGATGGATCTTTGCAATTTGCATACCTTAGAATTTTGTTCAAAACCTTCTGGTTGTGTCATATACACATCCTCTTGTAGTTTTTAGGAAAGCGGTTTTGACATCCATTTGCCATATTTCATAGTCATGATATGCGGCAATGGCAAGCAAAATTCTTATAGACTTGATCCTTGCTACGGGTGAAAAGGTTTATCATATTTAATACCATGAACTTGCCTATAACCTTTCGCTACAAGTCTAGCTTTGTAAGTATGCACCTTCCCATCCATGTCAGTCTTCTTCTTGAAGACCCATTTGCATCCTATGGTTTTTACACCTTCGGGCGCATCAATCAAGTTCCAAACTTGATTGTCTTGCATGGATTGTAATTCGGATTCCATAGCTCCAAGCCATTTCTTCGAATCAGGAGAAGACATCGCCTCTTGGTAGGTGGTTGGTTCATCATTATCAATGATCTCCACCTCATTACTATCCGTTACGAGAAAACCATATCTCTCGGGCTCGGACCATAACCTACCAGATCTACGAGTTACTTGTGTACTTTGAACAGGTTCCACAATTTCTTGTCGGATTTGTTCTTGTTCCACCATTGGTTCAATGTCATTTTCTGGGTCTCGAACCTCTTCGAGATTTACTTTACTCCCACTGATTTCTTTGGAGAGAAACTCTTTCTCTAGAAAGACACCAGTTTGGGCAACAAATACCTTGTTGTCCTCTCGGTTGTAAAAGTAATATCCTCTATAGGATATCCCACGAAAATACATGTGTCAGATTTGTGTGCAAGTTTTTTGGAGACAAGTCTTTTGACAAAAGCTTCACAACCCCAAATCTTCATGAAAGACAAACAAGTTTTCTTTCCGCTCCACATCTCATATGGAGTCTTTTGAACCGATTTTGTTGGAACACGATTTAGTGTGAAAGCAGCGCTTTCTAGAGCATAACCCCAAAAGGATAAAGGAAAATCAACTCGACTCATCATTGATCGAACCATGTCCAACAAAGTTCGATTCCTCCTCTCGGACACACAATTCCATTGTGGTGTTCCGGGTGGAGTTAATTGTGAAATTATTCCACAATTCTTTAGATGATCATCGAACTCATGACTTAAGTATTCTCCACCTCGATCCGATTGAAGTGCCTTAATACTTTTGTCAAGTTGTTTTTCTACTTCATTTTGAAATATTCTAAATATTTTAAATGCTTCATTTTTATGTTTCATTAGGTAAGCATACCCAAATCTACTATAATCATCAGTGAAGGTTATGAAGTATTGAAATCCTCCCCTAGCATTGCTACTTAATGGTCCACATACATCAGAATGTATCAACCCCAATAAGTCGCTTGCCCTTTCACCTAACTTTGTAAAAGGTGTCTTATTCATTTTTCCAAGAAGACACGACTCGCAAGTATCATATGACTTAAGGTCACATGAACCCAAAGGATTGTCCCCATGGAGTTTTGAGATACGCTTCTATTGATATGACCAAGACGGCAATGCCACAAGTAAGTATGATTAATATTATTAGGTTTAGATTTCTTATTTACATGATAGACATTGTCATTATTTTCATTCTTGACATCCAAGACATAAAGGTCATTAAATGAATTAGCAATACCATAAAGCACATCAATTAAATAAATAGAAAATTTCTTATTTTCAATAAGAAACTTAAAACCTTCATTATCCAAAAAAGAAATTGAAATAATATTTCTACTTAAATCCGGTACATAATAGCAATTGTTCAAAACAAGTATTAAACCGGAAGGTAAAGTGATTTCATAAGTTCCTACGGCTAATGCAGCAACTCTTGCTCCATTTCCCACTCGTAGGTCCACTTCACCCTCTTTAAGCAGTCTCCTATTCTTTAGTGCCTGCACATTTAAACAAATGTGAGAACCACATCCGGTATCCAATACCCAAGAATCAGTGGTAGAAAGGAGAATATCTATCATATAGATACCTGAAGTCGACGCAGTCCCACTGCTCTTCTTCTTCTTTTGCTCTTCCTTAAAAGCCTTGCAATTACGTTTCCAATGACCAATTTCTTGACAATGGAAACAAATTGCATCCTTTTGTGAATCGGGTTTTACCTCTGGAGCCTTGGCAACATTTTCCTTGCTTATTTTGGGTTTGACAACTTTCTTACCCTTTCCTTTGGCAATAGCCGTCTTTCCATCATGAACCAAGAGCACAGGAGAACCTTTCTCCACAATCTTCATCTCCGCAGTTTTAAGTATACCATGCAACTCGGAGAGATTCTTATCCATTCCATGCATGTTATAATTCATCACAAACTAATTATAACACTTAGGCAATGAATTAAGAATGAGATCCGTGGCTAGCTCCAATGGGATTGGATAGCCAAGTTTCTCAAGATGCTCTACATAACCTTTCATTTTAAGTATGTGAGGACTCACTTGTTGCCCTTCACTCATTTTGCAAGAAGTGAATGCAACAATGGCCTTGTACCTCTCTTGCCTAGCTTGCTCTTGAAACATGGATCTTAAATCCACGCCTATCTCATAGGCTTCCAAATGTTCCAAGCTTTGTTGGAGTTTTGAGCACATAGTAGCAAGCATGAGACAACTTACATCTCTAGAATCATTATGATGTTTCTTGTAACTGTCTATTTCTACCCTAGGGGCATTGGCTTCTGGTTCAACAGGAAGAGGCCCATCGAGAATGTACAAATTATCTTCTTGCCTAAGAAGTATTCTTAGGCTACCGATCCAATCCATAAAGTTCGTACCATTCTCTTAGAGCTTATCCTTCTCAAGGATCGATCGCAACGAAATTGATTGAGTGTTGTTAGTCATTATCTACAATTATGCAAAATTTTAAAATTTAATAAGTACAATCTTTCATTAAAGAAATTTATAATGTATTTTTCCAAAAAATACTCCCACTAAATTATACAACCTTATTATACATCCAATGTATGATATAATTTAAATGGGCTAAGATCCAACTTTAATTTAACTTTGAGTCCACGGAGGCGGACCGCTCAAAACTAAATTAATTAGGTAGATAATCATGTCAATCATATCCCATATGACTCTTAGATCCTTTTCTGAGATTCTTTAAGAAATTCAATTTCAAAAAGCATGTTAAATCTCATCTTTGCCTAGGCCCAAAACTGTTTTGACGCCTAATTAAGTCCAACCATTTTAAACGTATAGGAACCATTCAATTTAATGCACCTCACGGAGGCGAATCCACATTAAATTAATGAACCTCATCTTGCTCATTCATGAATAAAATTAATACACCTCGCGGAGGCGAGCCCACATGAATTCACCCATGTACTTACAAATGTTTTAATCATGGCATGGCAAAAAGGTCTTAATTTTTTTTTGAAGGTTTATCACATATAGCATACAACACATTTATGAGCACATAATATAAACATGTTACGTATCAAGTTTAGCCACTAAATTAATTATCATTAATTTAAGCATAATATTTATGTGTCATTAGTTTCTCTATAATTATGAGGATGAGACTCTTTGAACTTTGGTTATCATCTCCAAATCAAGACAACAAGAAGTGCGGCCGACACTAAGCCATAAGGCAACCACAATTCCGCACTAATTCAAGAAACCAAGAAAGTAGTCCATGTGGCCGAAACTAAGCTATAGATGGTCTCGATGAACGTAGGCCAATTGTATCCACAATTTCACATGGATCTCCAATCTTTGAATCAAGAAATTTGTTTCTCAATTTTAGCAATCATGAACTCTTCATAATTCTAACTTCGTTTTATCTTTGAAACTTTGATTGCGATCAAATTTGGGAAACACAATCTCGATGAACGTAGATTAGCCATCCAAACTTTGAACCAATCTTAGAATCACAAGACTAAAACAAATAGGAAAATCAAACCCAAGATCCACACCTAAAACCCAAATCCCGCTCCCGCGCCAAACCCTAGGTCCGGCCGGGTCAAGGAATGGGTCCGGTCGGACCTCTCTGAAAATCACAGATTTTTAAAGTTCCAAAGTTTATCTCAAAATTGTTTTTCCCGATTCAATTAGGATTTGGTGTTCTTGGTGATCCAATCACCATGATCATCAAAACCTTGAATGAACAATTCATGAATCCTTGAATTATCAAAACTTTGATCCAATCAAAAATTGATAATCCAAACAATTTTAAATCCAACATAATTTTTATTGCGATTGAATAGTGCGATTAAAGTTTATAAAACAATAAACCACATAAAATCATATAACACATAAACATCATAATCCAATATTCTCATCATGCTAGGCACATAAACAAACAATTTATATACACACAACATGATCTAGTATTGAAATAATCAACATGAACGGGGATCTGATACCACTGTTGGGCTTCATAGTAACATGCGAAGCGGAATAAAACATTTAAAATTTTTATGAAACCCAAAGCCATAGATCCGCTCATTTGATTATATCAAATACATACAATATGAATACTAGAATACTAACCCTTGATGCCTTTGAATTTGGTCTTTAATCTTGGTGGAGAATTCGAAGCTTGATCACGAGCAAGTAAGAACACGAACTTCGAAGATGATAAATTTCACCCTCTATCGGTATCCATGTTGGTGTTGTATGCTCTAGGCACGTTATGAGAACGATTAATGTTATCTGTTTATTATGTTTTAATAAAGATATTGAATGTTTGATTATTATATCCTTTGCATGTTTATTATAATAATCCCCGTCCCTGATAATTATGATTAATTGTTAGTATAAGTTTAATGGATAATCATATGATGATTATGGTGTATGGGATACAATTAAACTTATGGGTATTTGTTGGAGACCAAATACTGGACTGACCCATATGAGATTTATGTCATGGTCACAATGTCATAATTAAGTCTCATATAGTTATATTACTGGAATCTTTAGACCTGAGATTATCACAGTCTTCCACTCGATGAACATTACGTTTGACATATTCAAACGTTACCCCTAATCGGGTAGCTATAAAGAATGTGATTGGCGTAATCGGATTCATGTAGGGAAAGGTAATAAATCAAGAAGGGATTTGTTCCTCGTAAGAGAGAGATGTCAAGCTTTGGCCACTCGAAGAATGGTGTTGATGAAATGCATGGCCGTGCTCAAATAAGATTTGTACTATCAATACATTCTGGATCGAGAAAGCATTGAACATTGTAAGTTGACCATTGACCATGGCTTACGTTCAATAGACATCGTGAAACAAAGAGATTGTAATATGTTCTATAAAGGATTCACGAACTTATACAAGTTATATTAATTGGGTAGTCATGATGGCTTGCTAGAGTCCGCTCATGATTTATGAGCACAAATGTGTTTGGGCTCATTGCCAACTTAATATAATCCTATGGGGTCACACACAAAAGGACGAATTGTTTAAAAGGCTAAAATCGGAATTCTGGTGGTGCTCGGCCGAGCACCTCATATGACTCGGCCGAGCATGGGAAATCAGAAGGTCAGATTTTCTGGAGCAAAGGTGCTCGGCCGAGCACCTTAAAGGACTCGGCCGAGCAGGCCCTGTTCGGGCCCAAAAACTGATTTCGTGTTGTGACGGGTTTTAACCTATTTCTCCTAAACGGTTTAGGACTAATAAGTATATAAACCTCTAACAACGACCTAATCAGTATGAATTGATTCCATATCAATTAGATAGCCTCCGAGAGAGAGAAAAACAAGTTCTTCTTCTTCCTCAAGAACAAGAACATTGATTTTCCATATAGCCTTCAAAGTAGAAAGAGTTTCTATTGGGTCTAGCAATCCGGTTCAAGAATCGTTCTTGAAATTCGTTCGCGTGTGGATAAACATAGAGGGCGTTGGCATCAACTTCTTCAAAGTTCGTGATCCAAGTTTTGCGGTCTTTCCTACGTTCGTGATTCGAAGAAGCGCGAAGAACAAAGATTGAAGATCTCAGAATTTTAAAGCTCTGTCACGGTTAGTGTTCTAAATTTAATCATCGTGATCGGATCTAGGCTTTTTGGGTTTATTCCGCTGTGCATGTTTGCTCAAAACCCAACAGTGGTATCAGAGCCCCGTTCATCATGATTATTTTAATAATAACATGTTAATGATATAATTGGATTATATGTTTTGGCATGCTATGTGAATTGGATTCAAGATGTTTATGTGATCTGAGTTTTATGTTTATATATGAGATATATTAAAATCATAAAATCGCACCGTTTAAATACGTTATGTGGGATCTACGATTGCAATAATAATTTGATTATTATGTTCCTTTAGATTATCAAAAATTAATTGGATTGATTTGTTGATGATCTTTGATTCATGAATAAATCGTTTATTCAAGGTTTTGATGAACATGATGATATGATCATTATGAACACCAAATCCTAAATGAATCGGGAAAGCAATCTTAGAATTAAAATTCGACAAGAAAATCTGTTCTGTTCGTGGTGCTCGGCCGAGCACCTTATAAGACTCGGCCGAGCAGAGTCGTCAGAAGCAAAGGGTTTTCTGGAACACAGAGGCGCTCGGCCGAGCACCTTAAAGGACTCGGCCGAGCAGGTTGATTTTGGACAGAATTTGTTTTTCAGATAGCTTGTTTTAGAAACCGTGTTTCCTGAAATTAAATGGCTTGTTTAAAATCACTTTGGATTGAATTTGTTTGTCAGATGGCTGGTTTGAGAAACCGTGTTTCCTGAAAACAAATATCAAGGTCAAAGTAATGAATTGATGGGACAAAAGAGTTTAGAATCGAGTTACTTTATGTAAGGGATTGTGGATGCCTATTGGCTTAGTTTCGACCTTACATAGTTGTTTCTTCTAGTTTCTAAATTTGGTACGGGATTGTGGATGCCTTCTGGCTTAGTTTCGACCGTACAATCGTGCTCTCAATAATGTGTTAAAGAATTTATCCCCATAAATCAATCACATGAAATCTTAATTTAATTAATTGGATTAGTTAAATTATTAACCGCTGATTTAAGAATAACATGTTTATCTTATGTGATCATAAATGTGTTATATGCTATATGTGGTGAACCTTCATAAAACTTAAGTTTTGTGCCAATCCATGATTAAAACACTTGCGAGTACGTGGATAGTTTTATGTGGGCTCTGCCAAAGCGAGGTGCATTAATTCTATTCATTTATGAGCAAGATGAGGAAAGAGTGATTCCTATACGTTTAAAATGGTTTGACTTAATTAGGCTATCAAAAGACAAAGTTTTGGGCGTAAGGCACAGATGAGATTAAAACATGTTAGACATATGATGTCTAAAATATCATAAAGGATCTAAGAGTCATATTTGATATGATTGACAAAGAGTTGTCTACCTAATTAATTTAATTTTGAGCAGTATCGCCAAAGCGGACTTGAAATTAAATTAAAGATGGATCTTAGCCCATTTAAATTATATGATGCATTGGATGTATTTGAAGGTTATATAATTTAGTGGGAGTATTTGTGAAATACTAATATTTAATATTTTTAATAAAGTTGGTACTTATATTTAATTATATGTTTGCATAATTGTAGATAATGGCTCAAAATACAAACTTATCACTGCGATCTATCCTTGAGAAGGAGAAACTTCAAGAAGATGGAGCTAACTATACGGATTGGATCCGTAGCCTTAGAATTGTTCTAAAGCATGAGGATAAGCTCTATATTCTTGATGAGCCCGTTCCTGAAGAAGAACCTGCTTCTAATGCACCCAAGGATGAGAGAAACGCCTACAAGAAACATGTGAATGATTCTCGTGAGGTGGGTTGTCTTATGCTTGCGGCCATGTGTTCGGAACTTCAGAAGATTCTTGAACACTTGGAAGCATTTGACCTTGCTGCTACATTGAAAGATATGTTCCAAGAACAATTAAGGCAAGAGAGGTTCGACACCATAGCTGCCCTAGTCTCATGTAAGATGAGCGAAGGACAGTCTGTGAGCCCTCATGTTTTGAAAATGAAGGCTTACTTTGAGAAACTAGAGAGGCTTGGCCATCCAATTGGGATTGAGTTGGCTACCGATTTTATTCTTAATTCATTGCCTAAAAGCTATAATCAGTTCGTCATGAACTTTAATATGCAAGGGATGGATAAAACTATGTCTGAATTGCATGGGATGCTTAAGCAGGCAGAAAAGAAAATCGGTAAAGAAGCCGCTCCTGTGCTCATAGTGTCAAAGGAAGGAAAGAAAGGCAAAGGAAAGGGTAAGGCAAAAGTTGTCAAACCCAAGATTAGCAAGGCAAATGTTGCCAATGCTACTGTGGCTAAACCAGCTTCCCAAAAGGATGCAATTTGTTTCCACTGCAATGAGATTGTTCATTGGAAACGCAATTGCAAGGTTTACAAGGAAGAGTTAAAGAAGAAGAAGAGCAGTGGGACTGCGTCTACTTCAGGTATCTATGTTATAGATATTTTTCTTTCTACTTCTAGCCTCTGGGTATTAGATACCGGATGTGGATCTCACATTTGTTTAAATGTGCAGGGACTAAGGAATAGAAGGCTACTCAAAGATGGTGAAGTGGACCTACGTGTGGGAAATGGAGCAAGAGTTGCTGCATTAGCCGTAGGAACATATGATGTCATTTTACCTAGCGGATTAATTCTTGTTTTGAACAATTGTTATTACGTTCCAGATTTGAGTAGGAATATTATTTCAGTTTCTTGTTTGGATAATGAAGGTTATAGTTTTCTTATTAAGAATAAGAAATTTTCTATTTATTTAAATGATATGCTTTATTGTACTGCATGTTCATTTAATGGCCTTTATGTTCTTGATGTTGAAAGTGAAAATAATGATAATATCTATAATGTAAATAAGAAATCCAAACCTAATGATGTAAATCATACTTATTTGTGGCATTGCCGTCTTGGTCATATTAATGAGAAGCGTATCTCAAAACTTCATGGGAACGGACTTTTAGATTCACATGATTTAGAATCATATGAAACTTGTGAGTCTTGTTTACTTGGAAAGATGACTAAGACACCTTTTACTAAGAGTAGTGAAAGAGCTAGTGACTTATTGGGACTCATACATACTGATGTTTGTGGACCAATGAGCAGCAGTGCTAGGGGAGGATATCAATACTTCATAACTTTTACTGATGATTTTAGTAGATATGGTTATGTCTACTTAATGAAGCATAAAAGTGAATCTTTTGAGATATTTAGAATATTTCAAAATGAAGTACAAAATCAATTTGGCAAAACTATTAAAGCACTACGATCTGATCGTGGTGGAGAATATTTAAGCCAAGAATTTGACAATCATCTTAAAGAGTGTGGAATTGTTTCACAATTAACTCCACCTGGAACACCACAATGGAATGGTGTGTCTGAGCGGAGAAATAGGACCTTATTGGATATGGTCCGCTCCATGATGAGTCAAGTTGATCTTCCTTTATCCTTTTGGGGACATGCACTAGAAACTGCTGCTCTTACACTAAATAGAGTTCCAACTAAATCTGTTCCAAAGACTCCATATGAGATGTGGACTGGAAGAAAACCTAGTTTATCTTTCATAAAGATTTGGGGTTGTGAGGCCTATGTTAAGAGAATGATCTCTGACAAACTTGCACCAAAATCTGATAAATGTAATTTTGTGGGTTACCCTAAGGAAACTAAGGGATATTATTTTTATAACCGCACGGACAACAAAGTGTTTGTTGCTCGAGATGGTACCTTTCTAGAGAAAGAGTTTCTCTCCAAAGGAATTAGTGGGAGTAAAATTAATCTCAAAGAGATTCGAGAACCCGAAAATTACATGGAACAAAATGTTGGATCTGAGCAAGCTTCACAAGGAGTTGTGGAACCGGTTCAGAGTACTCAAGTTCCTCGCAGAACTGGTAGGGTGCGATCCGAACCTGAGAGATATGGATTTCTCATGACGGATAGCAATGAAGTAGAAGTCATAGTTGATGACGAACCTACTTCCTACCAAGAAGCGATGTCCGCTCCTGATTCAGATAAATGGCTTGGAGCCATGGAATCTGAAATTAAGTCCATGTATGACAATCAAGTTTGGAACTTGATTGATGCGCCCGAAGGTGTAAAAACCATAGGATGCAAGTGGGTTTTCAAAAAGAAAACTGACATGGATGGAAAGGTGCATACTTATAAAGCTAGACTTGTAGCGAAAGGCTATAGGCAGATTCATGGAATCGACTATGATGAAACCTTTTCACCCGTAGCAATGATCAAGTCTATAAGAATTTTACTTGCCATAGCCGCATATTTTGACTATGTGATATGGCAAATGGATGTCAAAACAGCGTTCCTTAACGGGAACTTACTTGAGGATGTTTATATGACACAACCTGAAGGTTTTGTAATTCCAGAAAATTCTAATAAAGTATGCAAATTGCAACGATCCATTTATGGATTGAAGCAAGCCTCTAGGAGTTGGAATCTTCGGTTTGATGAATCGGTCAAAGAGTTTGGCTTCATCAAGAACGAAGATGAACCTTGTGTATACAAGAAGATTAGTGGGAGCGTAGTATTATTTCTAGTACTATATGTTGATGACATATTGCTCATTGGAAACGACATTCCTGCACTACAGTCTGTAAAGACTTGGTTAGGAAAGTGTTTCTCAATGAAAGATATGGGAGAAGCCGCTTATATCCTTGGCATTAGGATCTATCGTGATAGATCTAAGAAACTGATTGGTTTAAGTCAAGATACATATATTGACAAAGTTCTCAAGAGATTCCGCATGGAAAACTATAAAAGAGGAAATTTGCCAGTAGGTCATGGCATATCTCTAAGCAAGAATCAGTGTCCTAAGACGACTGATGAGTGTGAGAGAATGATTGGGATTCCATATGCTTCTGCTATTGGATCCATCATGTATGCCATGATATGTACTAGACCTGATGTCTCGTATGCTTTGAGCATGACGAGCAGATACCAATCTGATCCCGGTGAAAGTCACTGGATTGCAGTCAAGACGATTCTTAAGTACTTGCGAAGGACTAAAGATTCGTTCTTGGTGTATGGAGGTATGGAAGATGATCTTGTCGTAAGTGGTTACACAGATGCAAGCTTCCAAACTGACAAGGATGATTATAGATCGCAATCTGGTTTTGTATTTATGCTTAATGGAGGTGCTGTTAGTTGGAAGAGTTCTAAGCAAAGTACCGTCGCTGATTCTACAACTGAAGCTGAGTATATTGCTGCATCCGATGCTGCTAAAGAAGCTGTTTGGATTAAGAAGTTCATTACTGAACTAGAGGTGGTTCCTAGCATTGCTAATCCAATAGACCTTTATTGTGATAATAATGGTGCTATTGCTCAAGCAAGGGAACCAAGATCACATCAGAAATCCAAACACATACTTAGGCGTTACCATATCATTCGAGAAATCATTGGTAGAGGTGACATAAATATATGCAGAGTACCAACTGACGATAACATTGCCGACCCATTGACAAATGGTCTTCCGCAAGCAAAGCATGATGGTCATGTGAGGTCTATGGGTATTCGATACATTAATTAGGCCTAGTGCAAGTGGGAGATTGTTGGTGTTGTATGCTCTAGGCACGTTATGAGAACGATTAATGTTATCTGTTTATTATGTTTTAATAAAGATATTGAATGTTTGATTATTATATCCTTTGCATGTTTATTATAATAATCCCCGTCCCTGATAATTATGATTAATTGTTAGTATAAGTTTAATGGATAATCATATGATGATTATGGTGTATGGGATACAATTAAACTTATGGGTATTTGTTGGAGACCAAATACTGGACTGACCCATATGAGATTTATGTCATGGTCACAATGTCATAATTAAGTCTCATATAGTTATATTACTGGAATCTTTAGACCTGAGATTATCACAGTCTTCCACTCGATGAACATTACGTTTGACATATTCAAACGTTACCCCTAATCGGGTAGCTATAAAGAATGTGATTGGCGTAATCGGATTCATGTAGGGAAAGGTAATAAATCAAGAAGGGATTTGTTCCTCGTAAGAGAGAGATGTCAAGCTTTGGCCACTCGAAGAATGGTGTTGATGAAATGCATGGCCGTGCTCAAATAAGATTTGTACTATCAATACATTCTGGATCGAGAAAGCATTGAACATTGTAAGTTGACCATTGACCATGGCTTACGTTCAATAGACATCGTGAAACAAAGAGATTGTAATATGTTCTATAAAGGATTCACGAACTTATACAAGTTATATTAATTGGGTAGTCATGATGGCTTGCTAGAGTCCGCTCATGATTTATGAGCACAAATGTGTTTGGGCTCATTGCCAACTTAATATAATCCTATGGGGTCACACACAAAAGGACGAATTGTTTAAAAGGCTAAAATCGGAATTCTGGTGGTGCTCGGCCGAGCACCTCATATGACTCGGCCGAGCATGGGAAATCAGAAGGTCAGATTTTCTGGAGCAAAGGTGCTCGGCCGAGCACCTTAAAGGACTCGGCCGAGCAGGCCCTGTTCGGGCCCAAAAACTGATTTCGTGTTGTGACGGGTTTTAACCTATTTCTCCTAAACGGTTTAGGACTAATAAGTATATAAACCTCTAACAACGACCTAATCAGTATGAATTGATTCCATATCAATTAGATAGCCTCCGAGAGAGAGAAAAACAAGTTCTTCTTCTTCCTCAAGAACAAGAACATTGATTTTCCATATAGCCTTCAAAGTAGAAAGAGTTTCTATTGGGTCTAGCAATCCGGTTCAAGAATCGTTCTTGAAATTCGTTCGCGTGTGGATAAACATAGAGGGCGTTGGCATCAACTCCTTCAAAGTTCGTGATCCAAGTTTTGCGGTCGTTCCTACATTCGTGATTCGAAGAAGCGCGAAGAACAAAGATTGAAGATCTCAGAATTTTAAAGCTCCGTCACGGTTAGTGTTCTAAATTCATCTCCAAATTAATTTAATCATCGTGATCGGATCTAGGCTTTTTGGGTTTATTCCGCTGTGCATGTTTGCTCAAAACCCAACAATCCATACCATGAATGAATATCAAGAACACTTGATCTTGGTTGCTAGACCAAATTGAGAAACACACTTTCTCAATTGTATTTTGACTATATGGAATTATGTATGATATTCTTGTTCTTCAATCTAGAGATCTCTTAAAACAAGAAAAATAATCCTCTCAAAACTCTTTGGTTGCTAGACCAAATTGAGAAACACACTTTATACTTGTTACACCTATTCCAAATAGGAAACAAGTGGTCAAACCCGCAAGAAAACGGAACAGGAAGTTTCTGTCCCGAAACCGCCTTGCCCGACCGGGTATAGCAATGTGCCCGACCGGGCGCAGCATATAGCCCGACCGGGTACACAAGGCTGCCCGACCGGGCGCTCCCCTTTTCCAGTTTTTTTGGTTTTCTCCTCTAAAACCCTAAAAACCCTCAAAAGTCCTTCGACCCATAATTCCAATTAAGTCCTTTTAGATTCGTTCTAATGTGTGTGACCCTATAGGATTACACTAAGTTGGCAATGGGTTCAATCATTAACCCATAAGATATGATTAGGTTATAGCAAACCATCATACCTACCCAAATAGTATAACTAGATACAAGTTCACATTCCATTTAGAACATGTCATAATCCCTTTGTCCACGATGTCATTGAACACAAGTCATGGTTAACAAGTCAACTTGTCTTTGTTCAATACTTTCTGGATTCCGAATATTTTGATAATCCAAACGACATTGATCCAATCAATTCATTTGAGTCCGGCCAAACATTTTTATCAACATCATTCCTACGAGAGGCCTAAGCTTGACATCTCTCCGAAGAGGGACAAATCCATCATATCTTATTATTCTTCCCTACATGAATCCGATTATGCCAATCATACCTTTTATAACTACCCGGTTAAAGGTAACGTTTGAATATGTCAAACATAATGTTCATCAAGTGGAAGACTATAATAACTACATGTCTAAGGATTCAAATGACATAACTAATATGAGATATATATGTGACATTGACCATGATATAGATCTCATAAAGCGGGTCATTTCTGGCACTTAACAAGTACCCATAAATCTAACATGATCATCCCATGATCATTTAGCCTCTATACTAATACCAAACAAGTACTAGGGACAGAGATTGTTATAAGTAAACATGAACGACAATAATAATCAAAACATCTCTTTATTAATATGAAATAAATTATAACAATTACAATGTTTATTAAACATGCCTAGGGCACCAACACCAACAAAAGAGAGTTAAAACGAATGACTCATAGGTTAATAATAAGAGAAAGTAAGGTACTTTGGGGGCGGGAATGAAATAGTATCTACTTTTGTCTAAGATTGGACTCTTGCATGATTGTAGATTGTCAAGCGGAGTAATCAAGCTAGTTAAGTGCAAGGCTAAGGTAAAGAATTACGCTCTTAGTAGAATATTTGGTTTCAATCCTTGTTTAGGATTCCCAATCTCTGGTTTTGTTAAAAGTAATCTACCTATGTGGCTAGGTAGTGTTTTAAATAACTATTCCGTTCCGCGAATGTTACCGTTCCTTGTTATCCTCCCTATTGATTTTATTGTTGTTCAATTGGGCTATCATGTGTATGATTTGTATTGTGATTTTGGTGTCTAAAGTGAAATATACACCTGCTTTAAAAAGTGATCAAGTAAGGTTTTGTAAAGTTAAGCTTTGTTTTGTAAAGCTCTTTAAAGTGAAGTTTTGTAATATGTAAAGTGACTTACAGTTATTCATAATCCCGAAACGGATATGTGTGTGGAGAAGTGTGTCTGTATGTGTGTAGGTTTTGGGTGAATGAATTTAAAAGCCAAAATGTGTTTTGGTGTGTGTTTTGTGTGTGCTGTGAAGGTGTTTTAGTGTGTGTAAATTATATAGTTGAAGTTAGAATGAAAAATTTAAAATAGTAAAGACTCTAGAAGTGATTTGATGAAACTTGAGGGGTATTTTAGTAAACCAAAAAGGGTATTTTGGGTATAAATTTAATGGGTAAATATAAACCCTAGAATGGATATTAACCTGAAAAAAAGGGAGTTAAAGAGAATGACTCATAGGTTAATAATAAGAGAAAGTAAAGTACTTTGGGGATGGAAGTAAAATAGTGTTTACTTGTGTCCAAGATTGGACTTTTGCATGATTGTAGATTGTTAAAGCGGAGTAATCAAGCTAGTTAAACGCAAGGCTAAGGTAAGGGATTACGCTCTTAGTAGTATGTTTGATTTCAATCATTTATTAGGGTTCCCAATCTCTGGTTTTTGTTAAAAGTAATCTACCTGCGTGGCTAGGTAGTATTTTAAATAACCGATCCATTCCGCGAATGTTACCGTTCCTTGTTATCCACCCTATTGATTATCTTGTTGTTCAATTGGGTTATCATGTGTATGATTTGTATTGTGATTTTGGTGTCTAAACTGAGATGTACACCTCTTTAAAAAAGTGATCAAGTAAAGTTTTAGAAAGTTAAGCTTTGTTTTGTAAAGCTCTTTAAAGTGAAGTTTTGTAATAAGTAAAGTAACTTACAGTTATCCATGATCCCAAAACGGATAAGTGGACCCCCTTTATAGTTATCCATAGTTCTGAGAAGAACATGTGGACTCCTTTGCGTTGCTTGATGAAGTAGCGTAGGTTATCATGATACACCGATATTGGGTGCGGTCAGTAGAAACCCGAGCCCTGGGTACAGCGCGTGCTTAATCCCTAAATTAAGTAAAGTAAAATGAAGTAAAGTGTTTTGTGAAAAGTTGTGTTTTGGAAACTGTCTTCTGTAGCCACATGTTTTTAAAGAAATGAGTTGTTTTCATTAATGGTAAATATTTTCAAACTGAGTATCTGTTTAATCCTTGAGTTACATCCTTTCGTCGTTAATTCATTGTTACCGTTCGTTTCGGTTATCTCCTCTTAGTACCCGAGGGGATTCCGTATGAACTTACTGGGCATTGTTCGCTCATTCCTTTCATTCTTATTTCTCTCCAGGTTATAAGTAAGCAAATCAAGGGTCGCAAGGATTTGGGCGGCGTAGAAGTTATCTTTTCGAATAAAGTTTGTTAGTAATTATGAATCCCGTTAAGTTTAAGTTTTGAACTTTACATTTCGTTAGTTACTATCTTGAGCTAGTGACTTGTAATAGCCGTTATGGGTTTGATTATTGGATAAAGTTTGAATTATGGTTATTTATAGGCGTTGGGGCATTCTGAATTTGGGATTTATTCAAATTAGTTATTATTTATTAGTTGTGAAAAGTTGGGGTGTTACAGAATCAACTTAAAATTATTACTCAATTTTTTTTATAATAACGGTAAAAAAAGTATGAAGATCATTTTGGGACGGAGGAGTATTTATATCCAAGCTTTGCATTCAGAGACAATTCCCCAAAGGCCCCTTAACCTAACATTATTTCTAAATAGGGAATAATAATTCCCTAATTCCTCTAAGGCCACAAAAATAGTCACGCTACTTCAATTTTAAGCTCCCTACTCGTGCCACTTCATTTTTTACGGCGCACCTCAGACACTCTGATAATTTTGTATCATAGTAAAAAAAAAAACTCAGAGACTCAACTCTCAAGAGGAAACATGGGAGAGATTTGTGTAAAAGAACATAATAAATATTTCTAAAAGTCATGTCTCAGACACTTTGATGATCATCGATCAGAGTGAAAAACTTTGAGACTCAACTCTCAGAAGCGAATATGGGAGAGATTTGAATAAAAAAGCTTGAAAGTTATACCTCAGACTAATTTTATCTCAAAGACATGCTTCAGACCCATTATTTTATTAAAATAATCAAGAAAAATGTCTTAAACCAAGTAAACAAGGATAAAATTATGCATTCAAACACAAAATCCTGTATATGCAAACTCATAAACACCATCTCTTTCTATGTGGAATACACTCCACCCATGAAAGCAAGTAGAGCATCTCAATCTGAACACAAGAAAGCAATTTCCGAAAGTGAGTTAAAATGCCAAGAAGCTTCAAGTAATAATTACAACAACCATTCGCCCATCTAATAGTAAAAAAATGTACGTAGATTTGAAGGTAAAGCTGAAGGTCGCTGGCAAGCGCTGGTCAGAGAAGAGAGAGAGAGAGAGAGAGAGAGAGAGAGAGAGAGAGAGAGAGAGAGAGAATGAGGCTGTGGTGGTCGTCGACTCTTTCCAGAGAAGAGGGGTGGTTTCCAGAGGCGAGGAGGGCTAGAGAGAGGGAGAGAGATTGTATGGAGAAGGTGGAAATGCAAAATGTGGTTGAAAGGTTAGGGTTAGCAAGTTATAGAAGTGGGGAGGGGTAATATGGGTTTTACATTATTTCATTTAATGTTTGGGGAGCTTTAGAGGAATAAACATTACTCCATGTGCACTAGAGGGAAATATATGAAATTGTTTGTGCTCACAAAGAGTTGGGTTAGTTTTGAAAAGGTTTTTGAGGAATAAATACTTGCATTAGAATTTGAAAAGAAATTTGAACTCCAATTGTTTTACATTTCCAAAATTTAAAAATATAAAGATAAAAATTGCGTACCAAATACACTTAAAACTCAATTGAAACTTTTCATGTATGTTCTATAATTATTTTCATTGTTCGTACAAACTCAAAAAAAAAAAAAAAAGCAACAAAAACATGAAGGTGTTCGGATTTGAATTGCATAACTGTCATTATTATAGTCATCGAATGGTGTTTGAGAAGTTAAATGGTCACTTATAGCCTCTATATATATCTGGATCATTCATTTAATTGACATGTAATGAGAGAGTTTGATATAAACCAATCAAAACAACTCAAGCTCAAGCCCACTCGATCTAGTTTTGGAGTGACCATCAAAGTTTAGTTTGTTAAATAGCCCCGCCATTATGAACAAGTGTTTTAAATATCGCTAGGTGGCGGAGCAAGGCCTTGCGCCTAGAGCACCTAGGCGGGGCGGAGGCAGGGCTAGGCGCATTTTTAATATTTTTTTATAAATCTATAAAAATATATGTTATTATTTAAACAATAATGCCACTTATTTTTGTTATTCGTAAAAAAAATAATATATTTTTTAAATTTAAAAAATAAACAAATTATTACTAAAATTATTCTATGATTTTTAATTTATATTTTTTTTGTAAAGATATAGTTTCTAAATAAAATAATAATATCTAACTAAATTTATACCATCATCCACAATATAAACTAAACTTAAGTCAAATTCAACCTTGTATATTTTGTTTGATATTCAATCCTTGTAAAGTCATTTTAGTGCAACGATAGTCATTTTAATGTGCTAAAATTTTAGTAATATTAATATATTTTTCTTATAAAATCAAGATAATCAAACTACTTTAACTAAAATTTTAATATGTAAGTTATGTTTTTTTGCTTATATTTGTGGCCGGACTGGAGTAGTATATTGATAAAATATTAAGAATTTTTTTTTTTTGTCACTGAATCTGCCTAAACCCGCCTAGGCCCGCCTAATTCTGCCTAGACTGCGTACTCCGCCTAACCGCCAAGCCAGCCTAGCTCCACCTAGAGTCTAATTGGCCGATTTAACGAAAGTCGCGACGGACCACCCCGGACTAGCGCCTAGGCGCCCGTCTTTTAGAACACTGCTATGAACACATTTTTTCCTTTCAATTTTCCTTTACAATTGGGCTTGTTTGGTCAAAGAATTTAGGGTTTGAAATAGCCCTATGTATTATATCTTTGTTTTTGCAATTATTTTTTTACTGTTTTTTGGTGTCTCACTTAGAATTGCAAAATTCCAGAATGATTATCTTTTAATATTTTTAATATGCGAGATCCACTTGTTATACTCAGTCCAACTGTTACATTTATTGATTCCTATTCCACTATTTATACTCACATCACCCTAATATTTATTATGTGATGGATGAGTTTTGTACTCATTTGTTGTGTATTTTTAGACTTATTTTTTTGTGAAATCCTGGTGTTTTAGTTATTTAATGTTGTTTTCTAGTGTGTCTATAAAACATGTAAAACAGGCGGAAAGTGCATAATACATACGGAATATGACAAAAAGTACAACTCTATGTACTTAACAAGAATTTCTAGAAGACTAAGGATTGTTGTATGGAATCTGAAGATTTCAGGGACCAATATATAGTATATGAATGTTTTGATTTTTTTTTATAAATAAACTGGGATTTATCAAAATATTTTATTATTCCATCTCGATTTAGGTTAGTATATATATATATATATATATATATATATATATATATATATATATATATATATATATATATGGTCATGCTCTTGTGAGAACCCAATTACATGAGAACCATGTGAACCAAGGATAGCCATTGGATTAGACACAAATCAAGGGTTTAGATTACCTTTTTAGTTTAAAAATTCAGTGGCATTCTTGTAATTAGGTTGACAAACAAAGGGAAGGGCAAAATACCATGTGTGTTCCAGAATTTGCCACGTCATCACCCAAAAATTTCAAAATTAAATATCTCGTTAACCGTAAATCGAAAAAATAATCCGAGAACACTGATTTTTTTGTCTCGACGAGACGAATAAAACTACATCCCTGAAGATAGGGTTTTAAAAATATAATATTGAACAACGTTTAATTTTTAAAATACGCTTAGATACAATAGGTGTTTACCTATTGTATCTAACTGAATTGTAATGAACATTGTATTGGATACAAATGGCTATTTAGCTATTGTATCTAACATCAATGTGTCAATATTGCTGTTGGATACAATAGGTGTTTGTCTATTGTATCTAACTGAATTGTTATGAACATTGATATTGGATACAAATAGCTATTTAGCTATTGTATCTAACAACAATGTGTCAACATTGCTGTTGTATACAATAGTTATTTGCCTATTGTATCTAACTGAATTGTTATGAATTGTGTTGGGTATGCCTACTTATATCTCAGTTTTAATGTAATAGGATTGATTAGATTTGATTGATCCATCACCTAAGTTTTATTTCATGGACTTTAGACCCATATGTAAGAAGTATTCATACTTCATTTTTTAGGTTGTCCATTTCAATAGAATAGGCTTAGGAACAGGGCAAGAAGATCAAGATTACAGAAAATCACTTTGAGTTTGAGCCATGCGCCATGCGCCTCTCCCATGCGCTTTCTTAGGCGCGCGCATGAGTAATGCGCCTAGCTTGGCTCACGCGCCCAAGATGGCTTAGCGCGCGCTATGTCTACGCGCCCCTTGGCTCAACGCGCATAAATGTTGAAATAACATTCAGTGATTTAATGAAGACTCGAAGACTTGAAGAAGATTCAAACTACGCCAATGATCCAACGGTGGTTAAATAACACGTATGCACCCGCATCTAAGGACACCTGTCCATAATGGTCATATTTGTGTTATGTGTCTACCGGCTATAAAAGGATACGTGCTCCACTCAATGAGCGACAGCACATCCGTCCTTTCTCTGAGTCACCAAGGATTTCCAACGGCTAGTTTTTGGAGCTCTACAATAAATACCCCATAACTTCAACCATTTGAAGTTGCTAAGCATTTCAAAAATTTCTCTCTCAAGCATTTGTTGAAGATTTGAAGATTGCCTTTGATTTACCAGAATTATCAAGAACGTCTTCATAACTTCATCCTTAGCCCAGATCCTCAAGCAAAAACACTTTAGTTTTCTAGTGCTCTCAATCTCAAAGATCTAAAGAGCCTTGAATCTAAAATCACACACGCACCTCTTTAAGTTTGATCACTTAGATCTTTCTTTTAGAGATACACCGGTTATTGTCTAGGATTTGTTCTTTCATAGAAATAGATCTTGAGTTAGTGTATAAACTCAAACGATTGTAATTTGTAACACTCTCTCATTATATAAGATCTCCATTAGAAATCCAAGACTAACCATCTTGGTAGAGGACGTAGATCATTTTTGCCGATCGAACCTCTCCAAATAGCGCGTACTTACTATCTTGCTATTTCCTTTCAAGTCATATCATATCTAACTATTTGATTGTTTATTCTAGGGGTGTCAGTGGTTTGGTCCAAACCGCGGTTTGGGATCGAACCGAACTAAACCATACGGTTTGGTTCGGTTTTTAAGCACAAGTAGCTCGGTTCGGTCTTAAAAATTGGTAAACCGCGTGGTTCGGTTTGGTTTGTGGTCTGATCCCTCCAGACCAAACCAGACCGAACCAAACCAAACCAAACCGTCAGACCGAACCGCCAGACCGAACCATCAGACCGAACCACCAGACCAAACCGCCATACCACATATATTAGTCATATATTTGTATGTTAATTAACATTCACCTTTAAATTATTAAAATAATTTACATTACATCACATCATTCTTAACTCTCGTTTTGCATCTTATTCAATATTCATTTCATTGAATGTTATATTCATTGAGGCACATAGTTAACAAAGTTCTGTAGTGTATTCACTTTCTTCGACTTCTTTATTCGTTTGATATTTCCATTCTTCCGAATTTTCTCTTTTAAACAGAGTGTAAACCATAATTTGAATCGTGATATGAACCTCGGTGTGAATGGTGGTTTAAACCACGATCTAAACCATATTCTAGACCACGGTCTGAACCATGGTCTAAACCGCAGTCTGGACCACATTACTGAACCGCGGTCTGAACCAAACCGAACCAAACCATGGCGGTTTAGTTTGGTTCGGTTTGAAATTTTTCGTGGTTCGATTCAGTTTGGAATTTTCCCAAACTGATGACTAGTGGTTTGGTCTCTAAAACGGCCGAGGCCGAACCGAACCGAACCATTTACACCCCTAGTTTATTCATTGTAGATTGATTGATTGAACTGTGTTGTGTTTGTTATATCATTTGCCTTAGTTTCTTATTTCACCCACTTTGAGACAAAATACTTAGAGTGTGTGTGCGCCCCCTTTATCATACTTTACGCCTATTTACATTACTAATTTATGCTGTGCATTTCACTCACTCACATAGGCGCATATCATAACGTTTATTTGATAAAGTGCGCATTTGCAATTGAGTTTATAAAGGGTACGAAAAGAATTTTAAAACAGCTATTCACCCCCCCCTCTAGCTATTTTTCATACACTTGTTGCCCTTTGGGACCAACAAGTGGTATCAGAGCAAACACCTTTATAAAACACTTTTGTTTTTCAAGCTTAACAGCTTGGGTGCCGATTCTAAATGGCAAACTCAAAACCTATGGCAACTGCAAACTACACTCACGTTCCAGTCTTTGATGAAGATCATTTTGACGTGTGAATGTTGGTCCCAAAGGGCAACAAGGGTATGAAAAATAGCTAGAGGAGGGGGGGGGTGAATAGCTGTTTTAAAATTCTTTTCAAACCCTTTTGCAATTCAATGGCAAATGCGCACAACTCTTATTTTGGCTAAGTATAGCGCGCAGCAAGAGTGTGAAATGCACAGCGGAAATTTAAAGCAGCTCTGCTCAGGGTATACTGCGCAGATATAAAAACGCACGCGCTAAGTTTGAGGCTAAAGAGTGGCGCAAAAATGGTTCTAAGGCAAATGAACAATAACAATTACAACATCAAAGTGTAGCAATCTGAAAGATCAAGCAAAGCAGTTCAAAAATAGTTAAGCAGGATATATGCAGTAAATATAATGAACACGCTATTTGGAGAGGTTCGATCGATGAAAGATCTACATCCTCTACCAAGATGGTTAGTCTTGAATTTCTAATGGAGATCTTATAATATGAGAGAGTATTACAAATTACAACGTTTGAGCTCAATACTAACTCAAGATCTATTATCTATGAAGAACAAATCCTAGACTAAACCAGTGTATCTCAAGAAGTTAGATCAAAATGATCAAAGCTTCAAGAGGTGTGTGTGTGATAGAAATTCTGGGCTCTATGAATATGAAAGATGAAAGATGAAGAGCACCAAGAATTCTGGTGATATAGGGCTTTTCGATTTGAGCAGGAGTTTGAAGGTTTGAAGATCTTGAAGGCTGTTCTAAGGAATCTGGAAATTTTGAGCGGCAGTCTTCAGATCTTCAAGGTCTCTCAATGAAGCATGAAACTCGAGCTCTTGAAGCATGCAAGCTTAAGAAGACTTGGAAATGGGAATGAGCAGGCTATTTATAGCTGAGCTTCAAAAACTAGCCGTTGGAGCTCTGAGCAAGGACGATGTGCTGGCACAATATGATTGGCGCGCAGGTGTCCTTTATAGCCGTTTGGGCTCTGATCAAAGTTGATGACCTGGCACAATATGATTGGTGCGCATGTATCTTAGAGCCGTTGGAGACTGATCATGAACACCAAATTCAAATCTTCTTCTAGAAGGTTGACAGCTGTCTTCTCTTGAGATATTTCTTTGAAGCGTGTCTCCACCAATGGTTTTGCTGAGTGTGCTTATTTTGTCATTTGTGCACACCTCAGCACTCTGACTCAATCCAAAAAGCGTAGCTTGTCATGTCGCTTTCCAAGCTTATAGAATATGAGATCAGGAGATGAGGAATTTGACCAAGATTGAGTGTCCGCGCACAAAGGCATGCGCATTGACGGCGCTGAAGGTGATTTTCAAAATCTGCGCTAGATATATATGCGCAGTGGCGACCTGCGCAGAGAACATCCTGCGCAGTGAAATGAATCCTGCTTAGGAAGTCTTCGATCCTTCATAGCTTCAAGTCCTATAATCTAAGCCTATACTATAAAAAGGACTTGGCTAAAAAATTGAAGTTATAAACTTCTTTACATGAGGTCCTAAAGTCCATAAAAGTACTCATAGGTGATGGTATCAATCAATTCTAACAAATGTAGGAGGGTTAAGTGACAAGCATACCCAACAATCTCCCCTTAAATGATTGATGCCATTACCTACTATAGGAAAGGCAATTCATTGTAATTGATAATAACATGTCCATAAAAATGTGAATGGTAAATCATGCCTCAAGTCAATGCACACACTAGCCAGTGCTATAGATTTCTATTCTATCCAAAAGATTAAAACTTACAAGATAGGAAAGATAGAAATATCATCCAGCGCATACAAATAATATGAGATATAGTTTTAAGTATGCGTTTAAACTGAATGTTTAAACATCATGCGTAGAAAACATGAGCAGTAAAGATTATGCGCATGAGTTTAAGTAATAATGCATTCAATGTTCCATAAACGAATGGTTTGAATTGAACAAGGTTTTGTGAAAGCATAATGATATATTCTTCTCATTAAAACTTGAAGGATTATCAGTTACAGAGTACAAGCTTTAAAGAGGAAAAACAAAAGAGTGCGCATAAAAACAAAAGCGCACGAAACAAAAGCGCACGAAATAAAAGCGCATAAAACATACTGTGCGCAACGAGAATCAAAAGATCTCAAAAAGTAGCAAAATACTTACAAAGGAAGCCTAGTCTATTCTTATGCGGCAGAGGGCTTCACGCAGCTCGTTCTGTAGGCTGTTGAACTTGTTCATGAGTTCCACCTTTAAATCTTGAAACTTGTCCTGGAACTCAACAGCTTTGCCAACGTAAGTGTTCATGCCTCTGCGCATATCGGCATTGTCATCAACCAGCTCTCTGAACTTTGCTCTGCTGTCCGTCAGGATGGCAGTCTGCGTAGCTTCCAGTCTTGTGTCGGTATGAAGGCGCTGAGTGTTGACGCTGGCTTGAAAGTCCAGGATAAGTTGATCCAAGGTTATAGGAACTTGTTCTTGCGCCTTTTCTTGCGCAGGCTCAGATGAACTTGCCTTTGCACTCTTAGCACTCTCCGTCTTAGCACTCTCCGTGCTCTCCTTTGCCTCCCTTACCTTTGCCTTTGCTTCCTGCTTCGATTTCTCCCCCTTAATGGTATCAATCTCCAAACGCTGCATATCTAGACGGTACAGCAAAGCAGTTTGAACAGTAAGGAGTTGATTCAGCTGCAATTGCGTAGCGACTTGATTCGCTTGAACAGAATGCAAGGCTTGCACGATCTGACGTAGCTCATCCGAAGAGGAAGTAGGAATCTCTGGAGCTGTAGATGAAGGTTTAACTGGAGAAAGATCACTGCTGTCAGAGGCTTCGGAACGAGTTCGGCGCTTCTTCAATCCTTTTGCGCTGCTGCGCACCTTCTGCTTTAGACGAGAGGAAACATGTGCGATATCAGCACTAGGGACAGCTTCTTGAGTAGCTTCGTGCCTTTGCTCCCCCTGAACTGCAGCATCATCTGAATCACCACGAAAATCAGCCTTGCGCTTCATTATGGTTGGCTTTGAGGGAGCAGGAGCTGGTTTGCTGGTAGGATCTGCCTCTTTGAATGAAATCCCTTTGGTGGATTGAACCAAAGGAATGTCCTTGATCCTGTTGCCACTGGGCGTAGCAATGCCCTTCCTCTTGCGTTTATACGCATCTTCTGAGGCTTCTTGCGTAGCATCAGGTAGAGATCTACCTGCACTCTTTTTGGACTTGGCCACAGGAATTGGGCCTATCTTAGGTTCCTTGTTGGGAGTAGAATCAGACAGCCAGATTTCATAGTATTCAGTGTTACCGATCTCACTGCGCAAATTCTGGAGATGCACTCTGGAGTAGTACTTTGCGTCACAAGACTGCTTCTTGATTGACTGTTCTTCAACATAGGTGGCCAGTTCGCCATAAGTCAATAAGAGTTTAGTTAGAAATCTGCAGTGAGTTCGGTATTTAGTCTTCCCTGCATTCAGCTTTTTGTCATAGCTGGTCATTCCCTTCACAATCTCATTGAAGATAATCTGCGGCCAGTCGAGTTGAACTTCGTTGAAGATGGCTGCGCAGTATTCCCACTGCTTTGAGATGAAATGCCCATTATTCCCATTCTTGCAGTTGAGAGAATCTCCAATGATGGTGCACAGGTGATACATCACCTCACCAAATTCCTTTCTGTTATGCATTGGCCACTTCTTGTTTAGAGAAGGAATGCCAATAAGCTTCTGTGCAAGTGCATTTTGATGAACCTCATCATAGTTGACTGACGTATTATCAACGTTGAAGTTTAGGAGGCTGCGAATGTGGTTAGGATGAACCATTACATCACTGTGCTGTACATTGGCCATGATCTTTTCCGTTGGCTTTCCTTCAAGTTGTTCCGGGACAACTTTTGCTGTCTTGAAAAATTCATCTACCAGCGTAGGCACTATGAAGGATTGATTAAGAGTGAATAATAGAAGAATGCCAGAGGAGCTGAGATGGTGCAGCAGACGACGTCCAACTGCGTCTAGAGAAATATCTGTCTGAATTAGTTCCCAACCAGGTATGAAGTAAATGTGTCCCTTCGTAAAACAATGGATAGAATTAGACAACCTATTGTACATGGAGCTGTGCGCATTTGTAAATAATGCAGATATACCTTGGCACACAAGTTCCATGAAGCAAAAAAATATTTATGCGCAGAAAATAGGAAGTAGATGCGCATAAAATAAGAATCCATATGCAGAAAGGGATCATGCGCAGAGAGAATAAATACTTGTAAAGAAGTGTGCGCAGAAAATTAGATAAAACTAAATGCGCAGAAAACTATGCGCAGAACACAAATACTTAGGGATATATCAACTATTCAAATAAAATATTAAAAAAATAGAAAGAATATTTAAGAACATGAAGAACACCCAAGAACACCGAAAAACAAAAGTTGACAAAATTCAACAAAAAGCATATCAAAATGACCGTGTTGACCAGACGATTTCAAAAATATAAAGCATAAAGTCAACAGTTGAATAATAAACCCAGAAATCAAGAAAACAGTTCGTCTGCCATGGAAGTTACGGAGCACAGATATTGACGAAAAGCACATGTAACGACCATTGATCAAGAAATAAACTACAAGGAGGGTGGCCATTGGAGTGTTGTATGCGTTAGCATTTTTAGACCCAGACATCTTGATCAAGTCCCTTGTGTACTTTGCTTGATGTGATGAAGATGCCATCATTCAATTGCTTGATTTGAAGCCCGAGGAAGAAGGTGATTTCTCCCATCATGCTCGTCTCAAGTTTGCTTTTCATTTGCTTTTCAAAGCGCTTACAAAGTAACTCATTAGTAGAACCAAATATAATATCATCAACATAGAATTGAACGAGTAAAGAATGATCATTATACTTAGCAATAAAAAGAGTTGTATCGATTTTACCGCGCTTAAAGCTTTTCCCTAGCAGGAATTTTGAAAGAGTATCGTACCATGCTCTTGGAGCTTGATGAAATCCATACAAAGCTTTCTGGAGCTTGAAGACGTGATTTGGAAATCTGCTATCTTCAAATCCAGGAGGTTGAGCTACGTAGACCGTCTCTTGGAGTTCACCGTTGAGAAATGCGCTCTTCACATCCATTTGATAAAGCTTGAATTTCTTGTGAGAGGCATAAGCTAAGAAAATTCTGATAGCTTCTAGTCTTGCTACAGGCGCAAATGTTTCATCATAATCGATTCCTTCCTCTTGCCTATAGCCTTGCGCAACCAACCTTGCTTTGTTTCTGGTGATGCTTCCATTCTCATCCATCTTGTTTCTGAATACCCATTGAAGCGCTTAATATTGGATGAGCTTTTCTTGCACTCCTTGCATAGCATCGATCCAGCTTAAAGCATGGAGCACTCTATCAATCTTCTTTGATCCGACATGAGAGATAAACGAATGCTACACCACAACGTTTGATGCTCTCGATGTGCGAACCCCTACATTTAGATGATAGGAAAACGAAGATCAATGGGTATTTCATTTACTTCAGTATCAGAATCTTCAAGTGTGATTTGCTGAAGCGGTAAAACATCATGCGCGGAATAAGGCATCTGCGCATCAGTAGTAATTACTTTCTTGCGCAGCATCTGAAGTATGCACATGAGATGGACTGATTCTAATTCTGCTTGATCTACATTCTGCGCAGGAATAGTGTTACTACGAACCTGTCTAAAAAACTCAGCAGAGGCATCAGAATCATTTGGAGCCAAATATGGCTCAAGGAGAGAATGTACGTCAAATGTAACATGTACTGATACTATATATAATAACTAGAGATTTATTCTATTATAATCATGAAAATCTTATAGAATGATTGGCATACCCAACGAGAATACCTTCATCTGCTTTGGCGTCGAATTTACCTCTATAGCATTTGCAGCCAAAGAGCTTGAAGAAAGCAATGTTGGGCGCTCTTTCTCTCCATAGATCGTATGGAGTATTGATGTAGGCTTTGTTGATGAGGGATCTTATTCTGAGTAAAACATGCAGTGTTGACAGCTTCTCCCCAGAAATACTTTGGAAGCTTAGCTTCTACAATGATTGTCTATCTATCCTCAATCAATGAGCGATTCTTTCCACAACGCCATTTTGTTGGGGAACTCTAGCAGCAGAGAAATTGTGAAGAGTACCATTTGTTGGTTCTTGTTGGTTCTCACAATATTGAGCGACATCGTTGTTCATAAATTCTGTTCCGTTGAAGTATCGAACTCTAACGATGTCTTATGTGTTTAGAGATTTTGAAGGAGAGCAGCCAGGATATCATTGAGATACCACAAGTTGGTCCAATGCTCGCGGTAGTGAGCGGTCCAAACACATGAGGTAAAGCGGTTGTAAGCGTTTTGACATTGGAGCAATCTTGCTGGAGGAAAACTGCTCAGGCTGCTTACTAAGCTGGCATGGTGCTTATACCATTGCTAGCTGCATTCACTTATATTCATTGCTACAAAACAAGGATTAGTAATAGAAACTATAGCGGTAAGATCAATAATATAAAAATTGGTCTTACGAGTCATTGTGAGCAAAGTTACTCCAGAAAATTCTTGATATAGCAGTGCGTTGAAGTGAAATGGCATTCCAGGCCTTTATCACATAATTATGATATGGAGAGCAGGTTATGCTTGAGACTATCTTTTATGATTAATCCAAATCCAATTATGTGCCCTTTATTGTTGTCACCATATGTTATTGAGTGATCTCTTCCTTCATGCGCACCTTTAAGAGTGTTGACATCTCCAGTAGTGTCTAGAATTCACTGTCGATACCAACTGAGCTTGAGAGTGCACAGTGAAGTAGATCTATTCTGCTTGTTGAAACATTGACTTGCGCTCTACAGCAGAGTTATCATTTAAGATCAGCAGGCACTTTAAGAGATTCCTTGCACAGCTGCGAAGTTGGTGATAACGCAGCTTTGTCAGGTTAGCTCTGGCAAATAGGTACTTGCCATTCTGTCTGCTTGGTGAAGGTGTCCCATTTCCACTAGAGTGAAGGGACCTTTCTTTTGATTGTCCTTGGCGCATGCTCAGGTTTCATTTCAGAAACAACTTCTGAATCGTTGTCAGCATTTGCCACTAAGCAGAGCAGTCCATCCTCAGAGTCAGCATCGTTGTCTTCAGTGTCAAGTCTCCAAGTCCTTAGCTTCTTTTCTGCGCAGTTCTCTTCAGCAGCCATTCCGCACTGCTTAGATGCTTTATGCGCAGGGTTGCTTTTCCTCGTACTCAAATTTTGGAGTAGGCATTTTGAAGCGAAATGTCTTGGCTTTCTGCAGTTGTAGCAGACCAAGTCATCTTTCTTTGAGTCTCTATGAGAGAGAATAAGAGGTTTGCTTGAGGATCCACCAAGTTTGGAAAACTGTCTAAATTTGATCTGAGGTTTGAGCAGGCGTAGGAACATGTGAAAAGTTAGCCATTGCCCAAGATTTTGAAGCCATATTGAATCGGCACCCAAGCTGTTAAGCTTGAAAAACAGAAACATGTTTTATGAAGGTGTTAGCTCCTATACCACTTGTTGGTCCCAAAGGGCAACAAGGGTATAAAAAATAGCTAGAGGGGGGGGGTGAATAGCTGTTTTAAAATTCTTTTCAAACCCTTTTGCAATTCAATGGCAAATGCGCACAACTCTTATTTTGGCTAAGTATAGCGCGCAACAAGAGTGTGAAATGCACAGTGGAAATTTAAAGCAGCTCTGCGCAGGGTATACTGCGCAGATATAAAAACGCACGCGCTAAGTTTGAGGCTAAAGAGTGGTGCAAAAATGGTTCTAAGGCAAATGAGCAATAACAATTACAACATCAAAGTGTAGCAATCTGAAAGATCAAGCAAAGCAGTTCAAAAATAGTTAAGCAGGATATATGCAGTAAATATAATGAACACGCTATTTGGAGAGGTTCGATCGATGAAAGATCTACATCCTCTACCAAGATGGTTAGTCTTGGATTTCTAATGGAGATCTTATAATATGAGATAGTATTACAAATTACAACGTTTGAGCTCGATACTAACTCAAGATCTATTATCTATGAAGAACAAATCCTAGACTAAACCGGTGTATCTCAAGAAGTTAGATCAAAATGATCAAAGCTTCAAGAGGTGTGTGTGTGATAGAAATTCTGGGCTCTATGAATATGAAAGATGAAGAGCACCAAGAATTCTGGTGATATAGGGCTTTTCGATTTGAGCAGGAGTTTGAAGGTTTGAAGATCTTGAAGGCTGTTCTAAGGAATCTGGAAATTTTGAGCAGCAGTCTTCAGATCTTCAAGGTCTCTCAATGAAGCATGAAACTCGAGCTCTTGAAGCATGCAAGCTTAAGACGACTTGGAAATGGGAATGAGCAGGCTATTTATAGCTGAGCTTCAAAAACTAGCCGTTGGAGCTCTTAGCAAGGATGATGTGCTGGCACAATATGATTGGTGCGCATGTGTCCTTTATAGCCGTTTAGGCTCTGATCAAAGTTGATGACCTGGCACAATATGATTGGTGCGCAGGTATCTTAGAGCCGTTGGAGACTGATCATGAAGACCAAATTGAAATCTTCTTCCAGAAGGTTGACAGCTGTCTTCTCTTGAGATATTTCTTTGAAGCGTGTCTCCACCAATGGTTTTGCTGAGTGTGCTTATTTTGTCATTTGTGCACACCTCAACACTCTGACTCAATCCAAAAAGCGTAGCTTGTCATGTCGCTTTCCAAGCTTCTAGAATATGAGATCAGGAGATGAGAAATTTGACCAAGATTGAGTGTCCGCGCACAAAGGCATGCGCACCATGGCGCGCATGGATGCTGCGCATGGGCAGCATGCGCACCATGCTTGGTCATTAAAAGATCTCTTCAGAGTTTAGGGAATAAGACCTTGAAAACTTAGCAGGGTCAAAAGCTGCGCTAGATATCTATGCGCAGTGGCGACCTGCGCAGAGAACATCCTGCGCAGTGAAATGAATCCTGCTTAGGAAGTCTTCGATCCTTCATAGCTTCAAGTCCTATAATCTAAGCCTATACTATAAAAAGGACTTGGCTAAAAAAATTAAGTTATAAACTTCTTTACATGAGGTCCTAAAGTCCATAAAAGTACTCATAGGTGATGGTATCAATCAATTCTAACAAATGTAGGAGGGTTAAGTGATAAGCATACCCAACAGTGGAAATTCAGCATATTGACCCATCTCAACTCAATCGACGAAAGGCTCCATGACACCGTAGTTTATGGAACTTACATCCCTATGAAAGCGAATCCAAATCCGCGCACCAATGCTGCTCAACCAACCATCAAGAAAACAAGGGAAGAATGGACTGAGGAAGAAACAAGAAGAGTTGCAAATGATGGCAAAGCAAGAAACATTCTCCTAAGCACTCTAAGCACGGCTATAAAACAACAAGTCATGCATTGTGATACTACTAATGAGCTATGGGATGCTATTGAAGAGCATATAGAAGGAGATACTGTTTGTAAAGAGAACAAAAAATATGAAGTGCAAAAGAGATTCAACAATTTCTCTCAACTCCCCGGTGAAACCTTAAGACAAACTTATGAACGCTACTATGAAATTATAAATCTATGTATTTCACTTGGTATGAAGTTTTCAAACAAAGATTTGAATGTAAATTTCCTCCAAGATTTTGGCTCAAGATATCTTCATAAATCCAGCGCTCTTGAAGACGCCGGAACTTTGGATGTATGGACTTTAAGGAACCTTTATGCAAATCTTAAGGTTTATGAGCTCAAACTCCAACGAATCAGTGAAGCTGAAGGAAAGTCAAAATCCATAGCAATGGTGGCGCATAGAGAAGAAGCGCATGCGCCTGCGCTGGTTCAAGAAGAGAAAAGTTCCGATCCCAAAATTTCTACCTCTGAGCTACTAGACATGGATGATGAAGACTTCGCATTATTTGTGAAGAAATTTCAAAAGTTCAGAAAATTCTCAAGACTCGGCTCAACCAACAAATTTCAAGGATCTACCAGCAGAGCTCCTCCAAAGTTCACGAGGAGCAGTGATTCAAAAAGAAAAGAAGACCTTGTTTGTTTTAATTGTAGGAAACCAGGACACTTTGCTTCAAGCTGCCCAATTTCAAAATTTGAATATATACAGAAGAAGGGCAGCCATACTCCCAAGTTTACTCCAAAATTCACTCGTCACAAAGGGAATGGTTGCTGAAGAAGAATCACCAGCAAATGAGCAGAACACTTGGATTGAAACAGACTCAGATGAGAGTGATGAAGATTCCGATGATGGACTCTTTTGTTTGGTGGCAAATGATGATGAAGTTGATACTTATGATTCGGATGATGACTTCTCCAAGGATGTTCCTGATATGAATGTCTTGAATATACCTATCAAGAAATCTGCAGGTTTTCAAGAAGAGAAAAGGAAGAAAGTGTTGGGTTTCGTAGTAACATGCGCAGCGGAATTAAGCATTTAGAATTTAATGAAACCCAAAGCCCATAGATCCATTCATATGATTAAGTCAAATACAACAATATGAATACTAGAATACTAACCCTTGATGCCTTTGATTTTGCAACCTTGAATTGATAGATGCTTGAAATCTTGATCACGAACAAAGCAAGAATCATGAACTATGAAGATGATAAGTTTCACCCTCTAGCGGTATCCACACCACGAACGAATATCAAGAACACTTGATCTTGGTTGCTAGACCAAATTGTGAAACACTTTTTCACAATCAAAAGAACTATATGGAATTTATTTTGTGTATTATTTTGTTCCTCAACCAAGAATGTCTTGGAACAAAATAAACCCTCTCTCAAACTCTTTGAGACTCACAAAATCATTGGCCTAGAGTGCTGGCCGAATTTGTCTTTTATACACAAGTATGACCTATTCCAAATAGGAAACTTGTGTCAAAATCCTTCCAAAATTCGTTTCCAAATCAAATTAGGAATCTGCCACCCGACAGCACTGTGCGGCCGCCCAAAATCATCTGTGCGGTCGCACAACTATCTGAAGCAAAACTGGTACAAAACTGTCCTAAGTGTGCGGCCGCCCAGTAAATACTGTGCGGTCGCCCACTCTTCAGAATGTCCAGAATTTCCAAAATTCCAATATAGTCCCTTTTAAAGATTCGTTCTATTGTGTGTGACCCTCTAGGATTATACTAAGTTGGCAATGAGCTCAAACATGATCCCATAAGATATGATTAGGTTCTAGCAAACCGTCATACCTACCCAAATAGTATAACTAGATACAAGTTCGCATTCCTTTAGAATATGTCATAATCTCTTTGTCCTCGATGTCATTGAACACAAGTCATGGTCAACAAGTCAACTTGTTTTTGTTCAATACTTTCTCGATTCTGAATATGTTGATAATCCAAATGACATTGATCTAATCAATCCATTTGAGTTTGGCCAAACATTTCATCAACATCATTCCTACGAGGGGCCCAAGCTTGACATCTCTCCGAAGAGGGACAAATCCATTTGGCTTATTATTCTTCCCTACGTGAATCCAATCATGCCAATCATACCCTTTATAACTACCGTGTTAAGGCAGCGTTTAAATATGTCAAACATAATTTTCATCAAGTGGAAGACTATAATAACTTCATGTCTAAGGATTCAAATGACATAACTAATATGAGATTTATATATGACATTGACCATGACATAAATCTCATACCGCGGGTCATGTCCAGTACCTTGTTCCAAACAAGTACCCATAAATCTAACATGATCATCCCATGATCATTTAGCCTTTATACTAGTGCTTAAGAAGCTCTAGGGACGGAGATTATTATAAGCAAACACGAGCCACAATAATAATCCTATTATCTCTTTATTATCATGATAACTTACAACGTTCAACAAACGTGCCTAGGGCACCAACACCAACAATCTCCCACTTGCCCTAGGACCAATTCCCTAGGTATCCAATACCCATGGACCTAACATGACCATCATGTATTAGCTTGTGGAAGTCCCATTGTTTAGTGTGTCCGTAACGTTACCATTAGTAGGTACTTTGCATATATGTACGTCTCCCTTATCAACAATTTCTCGAACGATAAGAGAACGCCTAAGTATGTGTTTGGATTTGGGATGTGCTCTTGGTTCCTTTGCTTGATCAATAGCACCACTATTATCACTAATATGGTCTATTGGATTAGCAATACTAGGAACCATCTTAAGTTCACCAATGAACTTCTTAATCCAAACAACTTCCTTTGCAGCATCCTATGCAGCGATATACTTAGTTTTAGTCATAGAATTAGTGACTGTACTCTGATTGGAACCATTCCAACTTACAGTTCCACTATTTGTTATAAAACTCGATTGCGATTTTTCTATTATCTTTGTCAGTTTGGAAGTATGCATCCGTGTACCCATATACGACGAGATCATCTTCCATCCCTCCATAGATCAAAACAAATCTTTAGTCCTTCTAAAGTGCTTTAAGAATTGTTTCACAGCCATCCAGTGACTCTCACCGGTTGTCAGATTGATATCTACTCGTCATGCTCCAAGCATTAGATATATCCGGCTTAGTACTTATCATGGCATCATGGATCCAATTGCCGAATCAATTGGCATCTCATTCATTTTCTCATGCTCATCTTTTGTCTTTAGGACATTGAGTCTTGCTTAGAGAAACTCCATGTAACACTGACAAATGTCCTCTCTTATAATTTTCCTTGCAAAATCTTCTTACGACTTTGTCAATGTATGTACATTGGCTTTAAACCATTTAGCTTCCTTGATCTATATCTATAGATCTTAATGCCAATGACTTATGTGGCTTCATCCATATTCTTCATTGCGAAACACTTTCTTAACAAAGTCTTTACAGATTAACGTGTAGGAATGTCGTTTCCAATGAGCAATATGTCATGCACATATATTAAATAAGGAATAGCACTATGCTCCCACTAATCTTATTGTATATACAAGGTTCATCTTCGTTCTTGATCAAATCAAACTTTTGACTTATCGAAACGGAGATTCCAACTCCCAAAAGCTTGCTTTAATCCATCCAATGGATTTCTGCAACTTTCATAATTTATCAGAATTTTCTTTGACTGTCAAAACCTTTAGGTTGTATCCAATACATCCTTAAGTGAGTTCCCGTTGAGGAACACTTGTTTTGACATCATTTTGTCAATTTTCATATTCCAAATATGAACATGTGACTACGAGAATTCTAGTAAATTTCTTTGCTATCCATGTAAAATTTTCTCCAAGAAAACTCATTCCTCTCCTTTGGTTTTTACACCTTAGGTTAGAATGATCAAGTTCCAAACTTGATTATTACACATGGGTTGCCTTTTAGATTTCATGACTCCAAGTCATTAAAATCTAAATATGTGGAGTTGACATTGCATCTTTGATAGATGGTAAATACTTCATTCCAAATGAACTTTACCTCAACACTTTCTATTTCGAAATATCCAATATTTCTTGCAATAGATTGTGTCCTATCACATACGCAAGTTCTTGTATATCTTTTGAACGGACTTTTCACGACTCCTTGTGAAAACTTGTTCAACTTCCATCTTAGGTTAAAATATATATTTTCTAGGTCTCGAACCATTCGAGATACATTTTACTCCCATTGATTCTTTTAGAGATAAACCATTTATCTAGAAAAGTATCATCATAATCAACAAACCATTTCTTTCTTATGAGTAAAATTATATCCTCAAGTTTCCTTAGGATATCCCATGAAAATATATTTATTAGATTTAAATGTGAGTGTGTCCCAGACAACTCTTTTCCAAAAGGTCTCACCATCTTAAATCTTTGCGAAAGGCAAACCGAGTTTTCTTTCATCTTTTAACCTCTCAAGCTGGAATTCAGATTAGTATAATCATAGCGGTTTCAAATACATAACCCCAAAATTAATAATGGAAGATCAATTTGACTTTGTCATCCAACGAACCGTATCCAATAAGGTTCTTATACTTCCACGCAGACATATCATTTAGAATGATATTCTTAGTGAAGTTAATTTGTGAAACCATTTCACAACTTTAATGATGACTGTCAAATTCTTGGTTTAATTATTCATCATCATGATCCAATCATAATTTTTTTTGAATAGTTTTACCAAATATAACCAAAATTCTCTTTTAGCATTTCTTCTTAATGCACCATACACATCGAAATGTATTAGGTCAATTAAGACATTAGCCTTTTTACCAATCATAGTAAAAAATGTCTTGATCCAAGTAAATAAGATTTGCATAAATCATGTGATTCCAAATCATATGACTTAAAACTCCGTCCCATGGAATTTTAGATATGCATTTCTTATTTATTTGATCAAAACAATAATGCATAAAGAATTTTAATTATTTATGTTATAGTCTTTATTACTTTGTTCTTCAAGATTTAGGATATAAGATTTATTTATATGATAACACAATGAAGTAAATCATAATAAATAAAGCACTTTTCTTATTCCAAATAAGAAATTAATATCCTTCATTATCTTATAACAAAATAATGTTTTCTACTTCATCAGCAAAGTCACTTTACAAGTGTTCTACGAACAATGTTGCAACCATTGCATCATTATTGTTTGTAGATAAAACTTTACTATAAGTAGTCTTTCATCTTACTAATTATTCTGGTATCCAATACCCAATAATTAAATTTAGAAAGAATAATTTATAACATAAAATTCTCAAGTGGTAGTCCCACTATCATTCCTTTTATTGATCATCCAGAATTTAGACTACAATTCTAAATGGTCAATCCAATTGCCACATTACCAAATTGCATCAATTTAGAGTTATTATTATAACCATAATTATTTCCCTTAGGTTTCACAACTCTTGTCTTACCTTTTGACTACAATTTTAAATGGTCAATCCAATTGCCATTTTACCAAATTGCATCAATTATAGTTTTAGGTTTTGACAACCCTTGTCTTACCTTTCTTTTGGCATTTGACCCTTTTTCCATTATGAACCATGAGCTCTGGAGAACCATTCTCCAATATCTTCATCTTCGCAGTTTCTCGCCATGTTAATGCAACTCGAAGAAATTCTTATTCATTTTAAGCATGTTATAGTCCATCACTAAATGATCATAACATTTAAACAATGAATCAAGAATGAGATCCATGGCTTGCTTCAATCCAATTGGACAACCAAGTTTCTCAAGATGCTCTACGTAGCCTTTATCTTAAGCATGTGAAGTTCCATTTATTGCCCCTTACTCATTTTGCAATGAGTGAATGCAACAATGGTTTTATACCTCTCTTGCTTAGATTGCTCTTTGAAACATGTAACTCAACTCCACGCCTATCTAATAGGCCTCCACAAGTTCCAACATTTGTTGGAGTTTTGAGCACATAATCGCGAGCATAAGACAACTCACATTCCTAGAATCATACTCATGATTCTTGTGATTGTCTATTCCGGCTTTGGGTTCTTTAGGAATAGGCCCATCAAGAATGTACAACCCATCTTCTTGCCTTAGAACCATTCTTAGGCTCAGGATCCAATCCATGAAATTTGTACCATTCTTTTTAAGCTTTATCCTTAACAAGGATTAATCGCAACGATTTTAGTTGTCATCTACAACTTATGCAAAATTTCCAAAATTTTACAAGTATCAATCTCATTAAAGAGATAAATAATGTATTTTTCAAAATACTCCCACTAAATTATATAACCTTCATATACATCCAATGTATGATATAATTTAAATGGGCTAAGATCCAACTTTAATTTAATTTTGAGTACGCTTTGGCGCACCGCTCAAAACTAAATTAATTAGGTAGACAACCCTGTCAATCATATCTCATATGACTCTTAGATCTTTTCATGAGATTCTTTTGAAATTGTGCTAAGATCCAACTTTAATTTAACTTTGAGTCCACGGAGGCGGACCGCTCAAAATCAAATTAATTAGGTAGACAATTTCTTGTCAATCATATCCAATATGATTCTTAGTGATCCAATTTCAAAAGCATGTTTAATCTCATCTTTTGCCTAGGCCCAAAACTGTTTTGACGCCTTATTAAGTCCAACCATTTTAAACGCATAGGAAACTCTTATTCACTCATCTTGCTCATACAAAAGTAAAATCAATGCACCTCGCTTTGGCGAGCCCACATGAAAATACCCTTGCACAAACAAGTGTTTTAATCATGGCGTGGCAAGAGGACTTAAAACTTTCTTTGAAGGTTCATTATATATAGCATTCAACACATTTATGAGCACATAAGATAAACATGTTACGCATCAAGTTTAGCCACTAAATTAATCTCCATTAATTTAAGCATAATATTTATGTGTCATTAGTTTCTCTATTATTATGAGGATGAGATTATTTGAACTTTGGTCATCATCTCCAAATCAAGACAACAAGAAGTGCGGCCGAACTAAGCCATTGGCAACCACAATTCCGCACTAATTCAAGAAACCAAGAAAGTAGTCCATGTGGCCGAAACTAAGCAATAGATGGTCTCGATGAACGTAGGCCAATTGCATTCACAATTCCACATGGATATCCAATCATTGAATCAAGAACTTTGTTTCTTAATTTTAGCAATTATGAACTCTTTATAATTCTAATTTCGTTTTATCTTTGAAACCTTGATTGCGATCAAGTTTGGGAAACACAATCTCGATGAACGTAGATTAGCCATCCAAACATTGAACTAATCTTAGAATCACAAGACTAAAACAAATAGGAGATTTAAACCCAAGATCCACACCCAAAAACCAAACCCTACCCCCGCGCCAAACCCTAGGTCCCGCCGGGTCAAGGCTTGGGTCCGGTCGGACCCCTTGCGAAAAATCCAAATTTTTAAAGTTCCAAAATTTATCTCAAAATTGTTTTTCCCGATTCAATTAGGATTTGGTGTTCTTGGTGATCCAATCACCATGATCATCAAAACCTTGAATAAACGATTTATTCTTGAATCCCTAGAATATCAAAACTTTGATCCAATCAAAAATTGATAATCCAAACAATTTTAAATCCACCATAATTTTAATTGCGATTGAGCAGTGCGATTAAAGTTTATAAAACAATAAACCACATAAAACACATAGACCACATAAACATCATAATCCCAATATTCAAATCATGCTAGGCACATAAACAATTTATATGCACACAACATGATCATGTATTGAAATAATCAACATGAACGGGGCTCTGATACCACTGTTGGGTTTCGTAGTAACATGCGCAGCGGAATTAAGCATTTAGAATTTAATGAAACCCAAAGCCCATAGATCCATTCATATGATTAAGTCAAATACAACAATATGAATACTAGAATACTAACCCTTGATGCCTTTGATTTTGCAACCTTGAATTCGATAGATGCTTGAAATCTTGATCACGAACAAAGCAAGAATCACGAACTATGAAGATGATAAGTTTCACTCTCTAGCGGTATCCACACCACGAACGAATATCAAGAACACTTGATCTTGGTTGCTAGACCAAATTGTGAAACACTTTTTCACAATCAAAAGAACTATATGGAATTTATTTTGTGTATTATTTTGTTCCTCAACCAAGAATGTCTTGGAACAAAATAAACCCTCTCTCAAACTCTTTGAGACTCACAAAATCATTGGCCTAGAGTGCTGGCCGAATTTGGTCTTTTATACACAAGTATGACCTATTCCAAATAGGAAACTTGTGTCAAAATCCTTCCAAAATTCGTTTCCAAATCAAATTAGGAATCTGCCACCCGACAGCACTGTGCGGCCGCCCAAAATCATCTGTGCGGTCGCACAACTATCTGAAGCAAAACTGGTACAAAACTGTCCTAAGTGTGCGGCCGCCCAGTAAATACTGTGCGGTCGCCCACTCTTCAGAATGTCCAGAATTTCCAAAATTCCAATATAGTCCCTTTTAAAGATTCGTTCTATTGTGTGTGACCCTCTAGGATTATACTAAGTTGGCAATGAGCTCAAACATGATCCCATAAGATATGATTAGGTTCTAGCAAACCGTCATACCTACCCAAATAGTATAACTAGATACAAGTTCGCATTCCTTTAGAATATGTCATAATCTCTTTGTCCTCGATGTCATTGAACACAAGTCATGGTCAACAAGTCAACTTGTTTTTGTTCAATACTTTCTCGATTCCGAATATGTTGATAATCCAAATGACATTGATCTAATCAATCCATTTGAGTTTGGCCAAACATTTCATCAACATCATTCCTACGAGGGGCCCAAGCTTGACATCTCTCCGAAGAGGGACAAATCCATTTGGCTTATTATTCTTCCCTACGTGAATCCAATCATGCCAATCATACCCTTTATAACTACCGTGTTAAGGCAGCGTTTGAATATGTCAAACATAATTTTCATCAAGTGGAAGACTATAATAACTTCATGTCTAAGGATTCAAATGACATAACTAATATGAGATTTATATATGACATTGACCATGACATAAATCTCATACCGCGGGTCATGTCCAGTACCTTGTTCCAAACAAGTACCCATAAATCTAATATGATCATCCCATGATCATTTAGCCTTTATACTAGTGCTTAAGAAGCTCTAGGGACGGAGATTATTATAAGAAAACACGAGCCACAATAATAATCCTATTATCTCTTTATTATCATGATAACTTACAACGTTCAACAAACGTGCCTAGGGCACCAACACCAACAGAAAGGACCAACCATCAGCGAGCTCGTTGAACAAGGATTTCTCACTCCGGCTCAAAGCGATGGTGGATTGTTATTCTCACGATGTGATCTAAGTGCAAGGAACAAGTTGAGAAAAGGAGCTTACATCAGACCTCAAGTTGAACCAACTGCTCAAATTCCTAAAATCAACGATGATGAAATTGTTGCTGAACAAGAAAAGTTATTCAAAAAGGCTGAAAAGGTAATCAGTAGATTTGATAATATGAAGGAAGCTTTAGCACTATCATGTGATGAAATTTCCCAGCTTAAAACCGAGATATCTCTACTTAAATCTGAACTCACCCTCCTTAAGGAGCAGATAAAAAGCATGACTCCTCTTACTGTTAAAAACACTTTTCTAACAGAACAGAACTCACTTCTTAAAGTTCAAAACGATGAATTGGTTGCTCAAATTTAGGGATGGCCAAAACCGGTTCCGGGCCCGGTTCCGGTTCGGAACCGCCGGTTCTGGTTCCTCAAAAGGGTGACCCTTAACCGGCCCGCACTTACCCCGGTTCCGGTTTGGTACAATACGGTTCCGGTTCGGTCCGGTTCTGGTACGGTTCCGGTCCGGTTCCGGTCCTCTCCTTTAAAATTATTGAAAAACAAGGGATTTTCAGTACGGTTCCGGTTCCGGTTCCGGTCCGGTTCGGCATATATGTGACCCTGAACCGGCCCCATGCCTTGCGGTTCCGGTTCGTCCGGTTCCGGTTTCCTCCCCGGTTTGCTCCGGTTCCGGGCTTTTCCGGTCCGGTTCCGGTCCGGTTTTTCGGTTCTGGTCCGGTTTGGCCATCCCTACTCAAATTACTGATCTTAAAAAGATTACAAATGAGTGGTCCAATTCTCGTGTCACTATGGAGAATATATTTGAGTCCCAAAAAGTCACTGGTGATAAAAGTGGCTTGGAATTCTCATCAACTAGTGATAACTTTAAATGTGATGTCTGTGCTGAAAGAGATAATGAATTTACAAAACAGCAAACTTTTGAAATTCCCAAGGAAAAACATTCTAATTCAATGGGAAAAGGACAGGAAAAAGTCAAAAGACAAACATTCAATTATGTCTACCCAACGAAGCAATTTGAGAAAGCTAATGGGAAAGATATAGCTACAGATGAATCATCCTCTAGCAAAATCCCTCTTGAAACAAAGCGCGCTCCTTCTCCGAGTGCTCATTATGCGCCTAGGAGCCACGCGCCTCATTGCCGTGCGCCTCCTAGCCCTATGCACCCTCCTAGATCAAGCGCTCCAAAATTTCAAAAGAAGGATTTTGTTAAGGCTAGTCCATATGATCCAAAGAAGAATGCTATCCCAAAGAAAAGTAAAGAGTTTATGAAAACTTATGTGATTGGTGGCTTTCAACATTGTTCCATTTGTGATTGTTTTGGACACAAGGCCGTGGAATGCCTTTTACGATTCACTCCTAATGCTAAAGGACGTAAAAACCCTAAGGTCAAGCAAGAGTGGGTTGTCAAAAGTTGCTAACCCTAGGACCCAAAAGGAATAAAGGGGACCTGCTTAAATGTCTATATTTCAGGTTCTTTGTTTCATGGCGGGATCTTCAAAAGCTAGAAATTATGAATGGATTCTCGATAGTGGGTGTTCAAGACACATGACTGGAGATGAATCCTTATTAGAAGATGTCCATGAAGAAAGAGGTCCCTCAGTAACATTTGGTGATAACAACAAAGGTCAAGTCGTAGCATATGGAAAGCTCAAGAAAGACAAAGTGTGCATTGAAAGAGTCTCTCTCGTCGAAGGGCTCAAGCATAATTTATTATCCATATCTCAATTCTGCGACAAAGGATTAGAATGCCATTTCACCTCAACTCAATGTCTTATCAAGAATGGAAAAACTGGAGCTACATTACTCACGGGATATCGTAAGACAAACATTTACATTATTGATTTCTATAGTATGAACTCTAGTACTAATCTTTGTTTTGTAGCTAAAAGTGTGAGCGAAAATAGTTGGCTGTGGCACAAGCGCTTAAGTCACTTGAACTTCAAGTATCTATCTAAACTCAGCAGGAATAACCTTTTTAAAGGACTTCCCAAGGTTGCTGATCATCATGACAAGAAGTGCGCCGCGTGTCAACTTGGAAACAACGAAGAAGTCTTTCTCCAGCAAGACCAATCCCTCAACTTCTAGATGTTTGCAACTGCTTCACATGATCTATTTGGACCATCACCACCGCAAGTATTAGAAGAACAAGTATACTCTAGTTACGGTGGATGATTATTCAAGATATACATGGGTAGAAATGAAGATCTCAAAAGACGATTGTTATGACATTTTGACCACCTTATTCAGACTGCTCCAAACCCAAAAAGAAGATGACATCGTTAGTGTTCGATCCGACAATGGAACAGAATTCAAGAACAACGGTGTTGCTCGATATTGCGACGATCATGGGATAGATCACAACTTCTCAATCGCTGGAGTTCCTCAACAAAATGGTGTTATGGAAATAAAGAATAGGACGTTGATTGAAGCGGGAAAGACGATGATAGCTGAAGTGAAATTGCCTAAGTACTTTTGGGAAGAAGCTATCAACACAACATGTTTTACTCAAAATCGTTCCCTCATCAACAAACTTCACAACAAGACTCCGTATGAACTTTGGCGTCGTAGAACTCCCAACATTTCATTCTTCAAGATCTTTGGTTGCAAGTGTTATACCCTCTACAACGGAAACGAACATAGAGGTAAATTCGATGCCAAAGCCGACGAAGGTATTTTTGTTGGGTATGCCAAACATACTAAAGCTTTTCGCGTTTTTAATAGAGCTACATTAGTGATAGTTGAATCTGTACATGTTACATTTGATGAACATTCTCTCCTTGAGCCACATTTGGCTCCAAATGTTGCTGATGATTCTATTGAGCTTAATGATACAGGTGCTTCTATTTATGATGCACCTACTCAAAATCAGAATCTATCAAACTCAAGGAAATCCATCCACATCAGTTGCGCCTAACTCCTCATATTGCGCGCCAAATGGATTCATCAGTTGCGCCTCACTCACATGTTGCGCTTGAATCCTCTCATGCGCCTATATCTACTGCTGCATCTG